>PVIH01000424.1:0-357667 GCA_004025045.1 Sigmodon hispidus | reverse complement strand
CTAGAGGAACACCTGACTCACTCTTGAGGGAGGGGGGAAAGAACTGGATTTGGCCAGAAGTGGAGACTGATCTAAGCATTACTGGGTCAGTGGGACCATGGGACTGTCTGCTCCCTGCCCAGGGAGGGGATGGGGAGTTGCAGAGGAAAAAAAATGACCATATGTGTTGGGAGGGGGAAGAGACCTTGAATAAGGATATGCAGGGATGAAAAAAAAAATTCAGAGGGAAAGATGAACACAAAGAAAATATAGGTGTAGCTATCTTATTTGTATTTCTTCCCTTGATAAGCCATGCCTATCATTCTTATCCTCTGTATAGTTATTGTTAACTCTTCCACATTTTAAATTCTTTTTACTGTGTTTTTTTTTTTTTTGATAAATACAAAATAAAGAAGGAAGAAAAAAAAAAAAAAAAGAAAGAACTTATCCCCGAAACAAAACAAAACAAGACCCACTCAGGACTAAAAAGGAAATTGATAGGTTTTACATCTCTATGGGAGAATGGCCAGCTTCCTTGAAAATAAGTAGAATGAAAGGTGCTATTGTGACCAGCTTTTAGAAACACACCGTGATATGTATCAAATAATTTTAGCTCTGCTTCTGAAAATTAAGTCTTCCTTGAAAAGTATAAAAAACTTTACATTATAGTGTTGTTTCAGTGAAATTTTTGTCTCCTTGAGTAGATGGGTGAAGAAGACAAAGAAGATATTTTTTTAAAAAAAAAGACATAAAATTAAATAAAAGCAAAATTCACTGCTTGATTGAGTACAGAAAACATTTTTTTATTCCCTCTCTTCTGTACTGAGCCTTCTGGGCCTTAGTATAAATATCCTGTTAAGGACTGGGCACTTACCTATCACACATTCTCAGCACAATACTAATATACACCTTTTATAAGAAAGCAGTTCAAAAACATGATTGTTTTCTAAACAGCAGAACTAAGTCCATCCATTGAGCCTGAGATATCCTTAGGAATTTTTGGAAAATTTTTTCTATAAAATAAAAAAAAAAAACAAAAACAAAAAATAAAGATGGGTTTACAGTACCCAATGTAAATTTCTCTTGTAAAATGAGCTCCAAGTCAAATTAGAGAGTAGTTGCCACTTCATAACAGCTGTGCCTCTACTACAGCAGCAGCACATCTTGACTGGCAGTTTGATATTGTAGTTCATAGGATTCATAGAGGGACAAAACCATTGGTGTCTTTTCCTTTTCTTCCCCAACAGCCTATGTGGCTTCTTCTGGAATTATGAAGCTATCCATCATGGAAGAAGCTTAGCCATTTCCAGCTTGATGCTTCTTGATCTCATAGCCAAGGTGTATGATATCTTTGTCAACAGAGTCCTATCAACTAGTTCTGGCAGGCAATACCATCTTCATATCAACTGTGGCTTCCTGCAAAGGGCCTACAGAAGACTGGTCTTATAAAAGTCAGTCATAGCCATGGGTGGGCTCATAGGTTCCCACTCCACTAAGCTGAACTATTATCAATTATAGGGGAAGGAAACACATTGTCTTCAGTTGTATGAAGAACCCACTAGGCTCCCATGAAGAGTTCTAAACCTATTGTCAGACAGGTAGTCTTGGATAAACTTAACGAGTCTCAAAAACAAAACCATTAATGTCAGAAGAGGACTTGCAGGGAGGAGAATGGGTCAACTGATGTGGGAGAAATATCAGGAGGATTATAGTAACCAGAATGAACTTCATACATGTATGAAATTGTCAAAAACCAAATTAATAAAATTTTAAGCAGAATTTCAATTAGAATTAAGACATCCACAGAGGAGATTATACAAACAATCATCTTAAAGTTGAAAAAAATAGTATTGAAATATCTGTGGAACCATGCCAGAGAAGAACCCCATAATATTGTACTTCAGTAACTGCAGTGATAAAGAATTTATTGACTACTAAAATAGCTCATTTATTCTCTTGTGGATCAATATCAGAAGCTAGTGTGGGGGTGAGAACAGCAGTTTTTCATAAATGATGGACTATAAATTTCTTGTTCAAAGGAAATAGAATTTGGGTAGCTGAAACAGGAAGAAGGTCATTGAAAGACATGTAAATTCAGAATGCCAGAGTTATACGGAAACAAGGAAAATGTTCATTATTTGATTATAAGATTGTATAAGAACTCTTCCCCTGGAGAAACAAATAGTTCCTCACAAGGTACCAGTAACAACTGGAGTATCAGTCTACCAAAGTTCACCCTGGGGACCTAATGGGTTTATTAGGCTTATATAGAGAGCATGTGGGATTGCACTGGAGACCGCACTGTGAGTGTACACCTAGGATGAATGATAACTCCCCCATAGCTGCACAGATGGATTCTCTAACTTACCCCTTATTATCCCACGTACTTCAGCCTCTCCCTGAAAGCACAAAGGTCACATGTAATTGTGGCAAAGGTGAAAACAAAGAGGTTCCAGTGAGCCTCTCCTCCATCTCCTCTCCTCTGAGACAGCATCACCAGTCCAAAGTCTGATAGTGATGATACTCTCTAGGAGGCACAGGTAATCTCATGAACATGGTGGCTTCTTGGAGTGGAAGACTGCATTCTATAACAGAGAATTTAATAATTACTATTATTGGGAAAAACCTGGGAAGATAGGAAACTGCCAGAAATCTAGCCTTTTGCAAACTACAAGCTGACACACAGATGATCTTCTAAGCACTCTCTTCATTTCAAGGTCATTTGCAGCTCACAGAAATGAAAAGCCACAAGAAAAATGCTTGTCACTGTTGTGTTATGTTTTTAGCCTGGTCTTTTGGCTGAGCCCTGAGGTTTGGACCCGCAGACCCGCAGAAACACACAGATGCTTACACTAATTACACTCTGCTTGCTGACTGACCTGGGCCCCAGGCATATAACTTACTATCTCTTTCATCTTAAACTAACCCATGAATCTTGTCTTGTTCAGCCATTTGGCTCAGTACTTTTCTCAGCAGTATTTCAACTTCTTTCCTCTGTGTGTCCTGGCATCTCATCATGATTTCTCTGTGATGTCTCTCTGGCTTCTCTGCAGCATCTCTGCTCTGCTCTTTCTGTTTCTAGAGTTTTCTTAGTTTGGTAGCCCTGCCCACACTTCCTGTCTGCCTTCAGCCAATCAGCATTTTTATTAAATCAGTAGGTAGGAAAATTATTTACAATGCAACAACATAATCCACTACGCATCCTCTGGGCCTAACTGTAATACCGTGAGGAAGAGCTCTGATATTTCTTCAAATGGATTTCTTTCCTGGTCTTGAGTAATGAAATACACAACACAGCAATTTTATTTATAAATATACATGTCAGAGAAATTAATATATGTAAACAAGAAGATGTGGATTAAAAAAAAAGTTCATTGTGGGATGGAACTAGACAATATAACACTGAGTGAGGTAGCTCAGGCCTGAGAAGACAAATGTCACATGTACTCTTTTATTTACAGGTACTAGATCTGACTGAATCTTTAGGTTTGAGTATGCCACTTAGAGTGACTGCAGACACAAAAATAGCAGAAAAGATCCATTGAAGAGGGATGAGAAAGAGCTGGGGGGGCACCAGGTGCAATAGAAGGAAAGAGGGGGAAATAGGGGGCGGAAGACAAATGAGTTGGAGAAGGAAAGAGTAATGTAGAAAGAGGAAGCACATGTAAACAATACTAAAGATGCTTGGAAAGGGCACAAAGAAGCACTATTTTATAAGCTGTCATATATGAGTGTATATATAAACACACACATATATACATGTGCATATATACATATATGTAATATATATGGGGTGGAAAGATGGCTCAATGTTTAAGAGTATTGAATGCTCTTACAATAAACTGACTTGCATCCCCAGCATCCACATGGCAACTTACAATAATCTATAACCTCAGTTTCAGGAGCTCCAACATATTATTCTGGCCTTTGCAGGTAGCACACACACACACACACACACACACACACACACACACACACACACACACAACACATGATGCACAGACATACACCCAAGCAAAGCACTCATTTACATAAAATAAGCTCCAACATATTCTTCTGGTCTTTGCAGGTAGCACACACACACATGATGCACAGACATACACCCAAGCAAAGCACTCATTTACATAAAATAAATTAAAAATTTTTTAATACCTATATAACACACACATATGTATAGTTTGAGTTAGTCCACATGAAGAAATAATGCTTTCCCTAGAAGCCATAGACTATCTAACAAACATCTTAGTGCTGGGCAAGTGACACTTCCCTTTAAATTGTTGGTTGGGGGACCCTAAAGACTCCCACAAATAATGCAAGCTATTGTCAAGGCTCTTGGATACCTGTCAGAACTTGAGGATAAGACCATATTGGTCAAGATAGTACAGTATGGGCACAGAATTTGTAGAAATCATGCTGGTACACTGATCTAGAAGCCTCCTCCATGGATGCTAGCTCTCACTGCATCAGAAGTTGGTAAGCAAGCTGCTAGAATAGGAACATTGTCAACTTTCCTACCCAGCTGTAAATCCTGTGAACAACATTAATTATTTACCTGGTATATCTTGGAGGAAACCAATGACCGTCTAATTGGACTCAATAAGAGTGTTACATGTATTAATTTGTTATATATTGTACAAATGTAAAATATTACACTCTGGTTTACAAAAAGAAATGTCTAGATCACACTCCATGGAACACACCTTGAATGTCCACACCAGTTTTAGCTCTTGGTACTTTTCAGGACTCCTACAAGTTATAATGCATCACTTGAGCATTTTTTAATGTTCTCTGGTCTTCTGGTGAATCCCTATTTCCACTTGTCAGTGCTTCCCACTTGAAAGATTTCAATATTCCCTATGTGAATATGATTTTCCTGTCTTAGCTAACCCTTTATTGCCATGTCACTATAGTCAAGACGTGAAAGAAAGGAAGAAAGAAAAACTAACTAAGAGCATGGTCAGAGGCCTGTGTTTGGTTGGCTCATTGCTTTAGGCCCTGTGACAGACAGATGGGGTAGTGTGGGGAAGGCTGCTTGCCTCATGGCAACCGGAACAAGGCAGAAAACCCTACTCAAGGACACTGCACTAGTGACCTGCCTTCTTTCACTGTGTCCCAACTCCCAAATGTTCTACTTCCCAATACCACAGGCTGGAGAGCCTAATTCTTTAGGATATGGGCCTTTGGGGACATTTAAACCTGAGCATTGGCATGGATTACTTGAGCTGTGTAGTTTAGGGAGCCTGTCATATCTTCATATTTGAATGCTATTTCACTGGGTATAGATTTTTAGGTTAACAGTTTTGTTATCTCCATAGTATGGAAATATTGCTCAACTACTTTCTATATTTCCTTGTTTCTAAGAGAAATGTGTTGCTGTCCTTATGTGTGTTCTTTTGTATGGAGAATGACTTCCGTCCTCTGGTATGTTATTGAATGGTTTATTGCTTTAAATGTCATGCTGTGATTTTCTTTACAATTTGTGTGTGTGTGTGTCTGTGTGTGTGTGTGTGTCTGTGTGTGTGTTTCATGAAGCTTTTTGGCTCTGAGAGTTCTTTGTTTCCATTAAAGCTCTTTGGCCATTAATCCCTCAAACAACTTTTTTCTTGCTTATTAAAGTAGAAAATGTTATTTGTACTACTTTAATAACATTTTTCTGAATATAATTTTTAAAATACTCAGTTCTAGCTGGTAGAAATACAATTAAGTTCATATGTTGATAACTCATCATGTATGAATTTTATTCTTTGTGTACAACATTTGCCATTAAACATTAATGTGAGTTATCATTCTCCAGTTCTCTCTTTGTTCTCCTTTGATGGCACAGCCAGAAGGCCATCACCAGAGGCTCATATTGGATGCTCCATTTGCAGAATCATGAGTAAATGGATTCTGTTCATTTTAAATTGCCCAGTCTGTGGTATTTTGATATAAGAGCATAAAATGGACAGATGCCCTTCAAGACAAATGCAAGGTTTGAGGATATAAGTGACAGGGCAAAGGCTGATTTGTTTTGAAGATGCTTATCACATTTCTTATATTTTCTCTGTCACATAACATTCAAACTGTTCATAGGACAAAATATGAGGCATACTAGATCTTTCTTTGAACAGTATGATATATGTATGCAAATTCATTGTTTTCAGTAATAGAATTATGGTGTAAAATTTAAAACTGATTTTGGAAATAGGATAGAAAAAATAGAAATATCTCATAAATATGCATAACAGTTAAAGTTAATTTAGATTTTAATGCATAGATCTACTATCATAGAAGAAGCATATCTACCTGGTTTGTAAGAGCTGCCTTTTTCTCTTTCAGTCATTCTGAATGAATATTCACACACATGTACTTACAGCCATTTGGTCATTGACAAACCACGTATATGACTAAGATTCCACAAAACTGTAATGGAGCTGAAATCTTCATCCTCTAATGGCATAATAGTCATAAAAAAGTCATAGTGCAATATACTCTCCATGTTTTAACCAGTTTGGGTACCAAAAAAATTCCTATTAGTTGTAAGTACACGTGCAATTGTGTATAGTCTGTATACTTGGTGATAATCAACTGCATTTCTGGTTTATGTGTTTACCCACCACTCCACATTTTTAGCTATTATTTCACACAATGTACTCCTATGTAGATAAAAATCAGGTTACTATTAAACCATATGTCAGGCTGTGCTAGCAGCAGCTGTACCCATCTCATCTCATGTTTGCTGCATTTCTTGATTGGATCTCAAGGTCCTGTCACATCATTGACCTTCACAATCTAGATTTGGATAAGGGTGTATTATGATCTAAGCACAGTGATGAAATTCCTTAACAATGCATTTGCAATGCAAGATCAATTAAGATCAGTGCAGATATCAAGTAAGCCCTGGTGCACCCCTGTAGATTAAGAAAAACTGAATGTGGGATGGTTTGTGATTGGGGAAGCTAAAGCAGGGAGGAGTTAAATGCCTTCCTTCTCACAAGGTCACAAAGAGACTCTGCACAGAGCTAGGGCAGGGGTGTCTTTCCCCCACTACATACTGTTCTATATGTTAACCATCAAGAACACGCACAGTCAATGGATGCTGGCACTTTACATAAATACATGACGGTGCAGTGCTAGATGCAATAAAAATCTCAAGCATAAAATGTGGAAGCAATTCAAGAAAACAGATCTCACAGTTTTGCCTCTGTCAGAGTCAGAATCTCACATGCTCTGATTAAAATCCAACATCTGCAGGCATTTAAAATTCAAATATACAGGTATTCACATTTTTCTTCATTCACGATGTTTTACTGCTGCTTTTTTCATCTTAAATATTAAAAACATTACATTATTTTATTTCATATGTCAAACTCCATGTCTCTGCATATTACACATTGCTCTTTCACCCCTAAGCTCTGGTTCAAATCCAGCTCCCAGCTAAGGAAATAAAAAACATCTGAAAATATTTAGTGGACTCATCTCCGGGCCCAAGCAAACTACAATGTATTCTAGCTTGACAAACACAACAGACAAACAGATTTGCCACCAATTAAGGTGTTTATATAAAAACATTGCTGGATGAACAATGTACAAGGGCCTCTTTCACAGACCTGAAAACTGAACCTTGGCTTCACAAAGAACTCTCAACGAAGGTGGAGACTCATCTGTGCTGCACCTGGTCCTCCACCAACAGGTGAGCAAGGGATTGAGGGTCCACGATCCCCTGCTACTATCGGTGGGGAAGCCTGGAGTTTGGAAAGGCTCAGTGGATAGAAAGAATACAATATCTTTGAGGTCCTGTGTTAGTACATATTGCTAAATATGATTTCACAGACACACCTTTCAGCAAATCAAACACTTAAAAACAAATCAAAGAAAAATCTATTCATTCTCTTGAGGGTCACCTGTTATGAACAAGTTCACGCTCCAGGAATTTGAAAGTTCACAAAGGGCCACCCTTCCCAGGAGTTGAAGATCAAATGCCTCCATGAGCCGTTAGAGGTGTGCTGTGGAAGGCTGAAGAGGATATGCCTGGTATAAAAGCACTGCTGTGTCATCTAAATAAAATATATGTGCACAAGCCACTGGTCTGTAATCTGTCTTTTAGCTATTCCCCAAACATCACATTTGATGACCACAGAATCATCACTGTAACATCCATGGTCCACGCTCAACTCATTCCTCCCTCAAAGCCTTATCTTCAAAACAACCCTACCTGAACATCTGCATTTTACAAGTTGAACAGGTCATTCAAATCTCTGTCAGAAATTAAGAGTGTATCAAAATTCCTTGAAGAATCAGATTTAAATAAAAAAAAAAGATATTCTTCCTTTCAGTTCCCAGAAATCCTGATTCCAAAGATTGGATGTTGGTCTAGGAATATACATTAAAAGGCTTATCAGGCAATGCTGTGTGTGTGTGTGGGGGGCAGTTCTTATGCTATACTGCTGATCTATCTGTGTTCAATAGATTAATCAAACTGTAAGAAAAAGACCAACACAATGGAAATGTTCACTTCCCACCATTGCTTCCTGTCTCTGTCTTCAGGGTCAACAAACTAGGAAAGTTTCTGAAACTAGTGTCATCATTGACAGAGGACCTGGCGGGGCAGGAGAAAAAGAGTATTTCAGTTGAGAAAGACCAGTAAGGAATAATTTTCCATCCCAAGTCACTTTGAGCTGAAAACTCATGCTCCCTGTAATATCGTGTGTGTGTGTGTGTGTGTGTGTGTGTGTGTGTGTGTGTGCATATGCATGTTGTTGTTGTTAAATATTAAGCCCACCACCTTACATATGCTAGGCAAGAACTCTACCATTGAGCAATATCACTAGCCACATGTCCCAATTCTATCTCCAGCAGTAGATTCCCCAGCTGAATGAGCCAACTAGCAAAACTCCCTTGCTCCCAATTCACCTGCACAGCACACAATTAAAACATGGGACTGCTTTGCTTTTTTAAATCTACACTCAACAGAAAAAAAATGGATATGGGCATAACATTTGGAAAACTTACGACTATGATAAAGAAAATGTGAGGTCAAGATTCTGCAATAATTCAAAATTAGAAACAATTTCCAATTTTGATAATTGTTTGAAGGAGTTTTTTAGGATTTTCCCAGCTTCTTACTAGGGCCGCTGTATGTGAGGCTACCGCCAAGCCTTACATAGTCTCTTACCCCTGACAAATGCCTCAAGACAGAACAGCACTCAAGCGTTCAGATTTGGTAGCATTAACTGCAGTAACATAACTCTGACATTCCACTTAAGGACAAGGGCTAGAACAATCATAAAAACCTTCTGCTTCACTTAATTTAATGTTTGACAAGTCCCTTGAAGAATAACTGGAATATTCTCGCCAAATGCTTTAAGTCCTGTCTTGACCACATCTGTCCCTGGAGTTTGTTCATGGACATCTTAGGATATAATAAATCCTTCCTTCCTGAAACCCAGCCTCCAGCAAGGAATGCTAAACAGATGGTATTAATCATAGGATGCCAATCTGATTTCTAGGTAGATGCCCTGGTGATGGGAAAATAGTTCGTTTTCCATTGTCCTCTCCATCATTTTTATGGTAAGAAACCTTTAGTCACGAATGATAAGGTAAAAAACAAATACTTTTTCTCAATTGAGGAATTTAAAGATATATGCCCATATTTGATTTTTTTATGACTCATCTTGGTCACATGATGACACGTCCAGATAACAAACCAAGCACAGAGTATGTCTGTAGTGGTAAGGCAACAGATACTATAATTGCAGTGTCTTCTGGTAGATATCTCAGATCAGACAGCACATTTACTAAGTTATATTCTGGTACTTGAAGCAAATATGCAAGTGCATTTCAAATTCTTTTATTTATTTCTGTTTTTTCTTGGTGTATGTTGGTGTTTTAGTTTGTAAGCATAGGTAAACAAGGGCCATGGTGCGCATGTAGAAGGCAGACACCTTGGGTGTCCATCCTTGACTTCCACCTTGTTTGAGATGGTCTCTAGCTGGCTCAGAAGTGTCCAGATATTTCCCTGATTCTTCCTTTCAGCTCGCTGTGGGAGCACAGTGATTGCAGATGTGCACTACCAAGTTTGGCTTTCTCTAGCTCTGGTGATCTGAACTTGGGTTGTCAGAATTTTAAGAACCAAGCACTTTGCCCACTGAAGTATCTCACAGCCTACATTTCAGACTTTCTATGAGGATGTGTATCACTAGAAATAACAGGGTGGGTCAAGAGCATGTCTCTAGAGAAGACCCAAATTAATAAACTTGGAAGCAAAAAGAGTGCATTATGACAGACACCCTGAATTCCAGAGGATCATCAGGGATCATATTAGGAAATTATGCCCCAGGAAACTGGATAATCTAGAACAAAATGGATACATCTCTGAACATATATGACTCACTAAAATTCAGCCAAGATAGTATAGACTATCTAAACACTTTAATAATAAGAAATGAGATTTATGCAGTAATTTAAAAACATCTCCTAGCAAAGAAAATTTTAAGACCAGACATCTTAACTGTGTGGCTCATCCAGATTTAAAGAGGAGCTAACAGAAGCTCCTCAAACTAGAGCATGAGGGAGGAAAGGACGGGATGCTTCCAAACTCGTCCTGTGACATGACTACAAGCATGAAATTCAAACCCAACAACAGCAAAACAACAGGAGAGAGAGAAAGCAATAGACACAAAGCCTTCCTGAGCATTGACACAAAACCCAGCAATTAAGGGTTGTTTGGTGGCAGAGGTGTCATTTTCTTAGGTGACGAGGCACTGATGTGTCACACCCTGTCTTCCTCCCACATTCAGACAAAAAAACTCTACTTAATATCAGTGAGCCGCACACAAAAAGAAGATGTAAAAGTCATTGAGACTTGTTGAGGAGGGAAGGAGGGAACGGGGGAAGGGGAGGGGAGAAGGGAGAGATAGGAATGGTGATGAAAACAGCTTAAAGTTATTATATAAGTGAATAAAGCTATCAAATGATAAATTTTAAAATCCTCTACAAAATAGTTTCAAACAGAATTCACTAACATGTCAAGAGGATACACTGTGATCCAGCTGCTTTCCTTTTAGGGTCACATGATCACTTCAGCAGAAAACACATTTGATAAAATTCAATAGCTCTGTATGACATAAGTCTCCTGGAAGCTAAGTGCAGAAGAATAATACCTCGGCATAAAAAGGTAGACACATAGCCATCTCACACGGGATGGAAGAAACTGAACATATTTCATTGTATTGCTCTCATTCAACCCTAAGAATAAAGAGCAAAGCTGGAGGTACCATACATCCAACTTTTAAGTTTTATTTTCAGTTTGATATCAAATTTAAATTTTAAAAACAATGAAAATAGAAGAAAATCAGAACATTTAAAATAAACACACTTACTGCCCAAACCAGCAATTCACTCAAGTCACACTACTATAGAATGTGAAAAGTAACATACACTAAAATTGCCCTTTTGCCACTATTTTGCATTTATGTAGAGGAAGCTCATATTGTCTCTAATAGACATAGATTGATGAACTAGGACAAAGAACCCGGAAATAAACCCAGGCAGCTACAGTCATCTGCCTGTTGATCTCATCCTGTACAAAAGTCAATTCAGAAAAAAAGATTTAAAAATAACTTTAACTATGGCCCTAACATGCTGAATCTGCTAGAGGACAATCCAAAGGTCACATGTCTAGACATGGGAATAAGCCACGACTTCTTGATATATGATAAAAAAAGATTATCTTTTCTAGAACTTGGGTAGCTCAATAAATAATGGAAAGAACTGACAAGTGCTAATGTGCCTACACTAGAAGCTTCCGGAAGTAAAAGGAACAATCAATAGGGTGAAGAGACAGCCTGTAGGTGAGAAAAGATCTCCAGCTCGCCATCATGAATTAATACCCAGATTTTATGAAGAATTCAAATTGACCAAAGACAAAGAAAACAAAGAATTGAGTTGACACATCAACAACTATACTGAAAATTTCTCAAAAAACAAAATACTACAAATGGTCAACTGATGCATGAAAAACTATCCAGCCTCTTTAGCTCTGAAGGAAATAAAAACCATGATTACACTGAGATTCCACCTCCCCCTGGACAGAATGGTTATCCTCAAGATAACGAAAAAAACATCAAATTCTGACGACATGAAAAGGGAAAAGAATAAACTCATACATCATGAGGGGAATGTAAATTAGTGAAGCCACTGTGGGGATGTGTATGGAGGTTGTTCACAAAGCTAAGCTCTACCACATGCCCTTGCTGTACCCCTTCTACACATGCATATAGCCCAAGGAGTCAAAGTCAGTACACAGTAGGTAGCTGCCGACCAGTGTTGATCATGACACAGTTAGCCACAGCCCAGGCATGGAATCGGCAGATGCTTCTTTCATCAGATGAATGAATAAGAAAAACATAATATGTATAAAAATGGAGTATGATTGGCCATAAGGAAGAATGAGACTGTATTATTGGTGGGACAGCAGATGAAACTGGGAGTCCTGCTAAGTGAAATTAAACAGACTCAGAAAGACAACTAACACATTTTTCTCTTGTGTGATTTCTAGAAGAAGACACAAAAACAAAAAGGTGACTATTACAGAAAAAGGGGGGAGATAAGGGAAGGATATGAGGATAAGGACAATAGAGTCCATTACAACACAGAAACGGCACAATGAAGCCCATTTCATCACACGATTTTCCTCATCAGTTTGCACTTGCTCTTTTTTTCTTTCCTCATATGTTACATTCCAATTGTAGTTCCCCCTTCCTTTGTTCTTCCCACCCTGTACCCTCTCCACCTCTGTTCCCCCTCAGAAAAAGGCTGGCCTTCCAGCAATATCAACGCAACATAGCATAGCAAGCTACCATAAGACTAGGCACATTACCCTCCTATCAAGGCCACATGACACATGAGACAACCCAATAGAAGGAAATGGGCCCCAAGAGCAGGCAAAGGAGCCAGAGACATCCCTACTACCACACTGAGGAGCCCCACACAAACTCCAAGCTGAACAACTGTGACATGTATGCATGGGAGGCCACAGTAGAACCATGGTGGGCTTCTCCTGGCCCCAGCATCTACTAAGCCTGAGTTTCAATTTCTGTTTAGGTCTCAATTTCTGTTTCGGTTTTGGGTAATGATTACGCAGATGAGGAGATACTGCATACTAGGCATGATTCAGTATGTACAGTCCAGCCAATTAAAAACATATTAGTGTGGCTGTTGTTCACTTGGGCAATTATGTTTAGCATGACCTAATTGCCTTCTGGTTGTCTATCAAAAGAGCCTGTGAGCATCTCTGGATATTGTCACCATTTTGTTGTGTGGCTGGCCCCTGCGTGCAGGAATTCTACTCTGGAGAGATAAACACTCTTCCTTTGGCATACATGAATGGTGGTCTTTTGTAAGGTGATGTGCAGATCCTAACAATGCAGGGGACCTAGCACAGACCCAGGGAGGCTCCATGATTGCTGCCTCCTTCTCTGTGATGCCCCATTAGCCCTGCTTAGTTGATTCTGTGGGTTGTGTTCTCCTGGTGCCATTTATCCCATTGACTCCTCCTTCTACAGGGTTCTCTGAGTTCTCCCTAATGTTTGGCTGGCTCTGGCCTATGCAGCTACTTCAATCAGTTGCTAGATAAAGCCTCTCTAATGATAACTGGGCCTGGCTCTGGCCTCTGAGTATAGTAGGATATTAATAGGAATCATTTTGTTGACATTGGGGGTGGCAGTCATGTTTGGTTCTATTATAGGTCTCTGGGCTATCCATCCTCTGGTTCCTGACCATCCAGCCAATGTCAGGCATGTGCTCCCTCTCATGGCATGGGTCTCAAGTTGGAACAGACATTGGCTGGACACTCCCACAAGTTCTGTACCACCTTTACCCCAGCACATCTTGGAGGTAGGACAAATTGTAGATTAAAGGTTTTGTGGCTGGATTATCGTCCCAATCCCCCCACTGATTTCAGGAGATGGCCAGTTCAGGCTCTGTATTCTCCATCACTATGAATTTTCACTAAGGTCATATACTAATAAAATATATTTTTAAAAATATGCTGTCCTGCAGGGTAGCTTCGAAAATAAGATGAACTTGATTTTCACTGGTATCGTTTGTGTAGTTCACCAAGCAAAGCAAATCCAGCAGAAATCACTTGCTGTTATTCCCGAAGTCCTGTGTTCGGTGTCAACAGTGGTATAATGGTACACACAGATAGTACTTAGTTTGCAAAAGTATATGATCCAGATAAGGGCTCATCAGTTAGGAGCATTTGATGCTCAATCATGAGGACCAAAATTCAGATCCCAGAACCCTTATCAGATGGCTTCCAAAACCTGTACCTCTGGCTCTACGGGGATCCAATGCCCTCTTTAGCCTCTATAGACTCCTATGTGTGGAAACACATATGCAACACATAAATATCCACTTACATACACATGTTGCAGAGACAATAGGCAGACAAACAGAATCAGGCAATTAAATAAGCAAGACATGGGTTGAGGACTCAGTCAATATTCTAATGTCTAGCACTGTATGTGTTTGCTTCATGACGGATAATCATTTTTACACACAAAATAAATGACAACTAAATTTTGAAGGCGGGGACTAGGAAATGGCTTCAAGTGTTTGCTGTTTAAGCATGAGGATCTGAGTTCCGTCTTAGAACTGTGGGCAGCTAGTAAAGATCCAAGACAGGTCACCTCTGTGGGCTCTCGACCAGCAAGTCCAGTCAAAACAGCAAGCTCCAAGTTTATTAAAAGACCCTGCCCCAAATAAGTGAAAAGAATGGATAGAGAAAGAAAGCCATCCAACCTTAGCCTCAGAGTTCCACATTTATACACACACACACACACACACACACAAACACTGTTTATAAATAGTATATAACTATCACACACATACTGTTTTTCTAAGTACAGATTCAAAATTCTAAGATCAGATAAAGGAGTCTGTGTGGCATTTCTATCTCCTTGACTGTGGAACTCAGCACTAGCTTTTGGGAAATCCAGCTCAAGAACATTTCATAAGACCCAGAGTTGGTGCTGGAGGCTCAGATAAAGGACATGGAGATTCAAACGCATCAAGTGAACATGAGTTAGGAGTCCATTTGGAGAAAATAACAGAAAGATGAAGTGCAAGTCACGTTAGCCTGGAACACGATGAGGGCAAGGAAATCCATGGCAGTGGTTCAAACTCCAGTAATGAGAGTTTAGCAGATTGCACAGTACCCTACCTGTATTCCACTAAAACAGCGAGATCAGAGTTAGACTCGTGAGCATCCTGAAGCCTGTATATCCTCATTCTCATGGAAACCAGTAATCACTGAAATGCCATTTGGAGCCAAGACCACCAAACCCAGTAGCTCCATGCTTCTCCTTTTAAGAGGTATCGGAAGCAGCTGGTAGGGGCATGGGCTTGTTTTCCAAACGAAGAGATGCAGCCTAAAAAGGGTGCTCATCAAATTTTGGTTTCACTGTTTTTCCTCTACCACACCATACCTTTAAAGGTATTAGACTTTTTCATTTCTCCTTCTCTCTTCTTCCTCCCACACTCATCCTCTTCTGCTTAGGCTCTTCTTCTTCCTCCTCCAGCTCCCCTCCCTCATCTCCCCCTCCTTCTTTCTCTTACCTTTTTCCTCGTCTTCTTATCTTTCTCCTTCACTTCCTCTCTTCTTTTACTCATCATTTCCCTCTGCATCCCCATCCCCTCTCTCAGCTGCCTTTTTCTTCTGAAAGTCGCCTTCAGAGACACTCAGGTTCACCATTGAGGTTTGACAGCCTTTTCTGTCCTGTGGTAAATGTCAGTGATGTGTGTGGATGCCCAGTGAATCTCCTGTATTCTTTCTATCTGTTTCTCAGTTACAACATAGGAGGCAAACTAGAAGATGGCCTTTGAATCTACTTCCCTTTCCTGGGGAAGGAGCTGATTTTGAATACTGAGACAACTGAAAGCAATCTCCGTGATACAGGAGCTATCACCTAAGCACCACCAGAGGGTGAGGCCACTTCTCTCAACGAGGGTGCCACACAGCCCTGACACTCTTGCGTTTCTATGATGATTTGCAAAACAGTTTCCAATAGGAAGAGAAGAGCAGGTTCCACAAGTAAAAACCAATCCCATTTACATTTTTATATGCACTTTTTAAATATGTTGTTTTTTTATGAGTTGGCCTTTTCTACCAGAGTGGAAATAGTTGACTCGAGGTTCTTTGTTTGCATTGGTTTTTTCTAGGTCTTTTTCAGAAAGTGACATTCAGGGAAACAGGATGACCTTCTTCATGTTCCGGTACATAGGTCTGGTCTTCTAGTGGGACGGAAGGAATCTCAGTTTAGACACTTGGAAGTTTCATTGTATTTGGAAAATTACTTACACTTGCTACATTTGAGTTTCTTCATTCATTAAAAGAGAATAAAATAATTATTTCTTTGTGATGTAATCCAAGAATCAAAGACTATGTAAAACAATGATCAAAAATATCAACATATTTCTGATACGCAGCATGTTCTAGTCTTCTGAAAATATTTGAGTAAAATAAGTTATCCAAATTCAGAGGTTATATTGGTGATTGATTATGAATAATGAATATAGTGTGGGAAATAAAGTTGAGAAAGGTATAGTTTGTGCTACTGATAAAAATTCAAGTGGGGAGGAAAAGTAAGTCACCAGGGAATAGACTACTAGGTAGAATTAGGTAAATTTGCCTCAGAGGCAGCCAAGTGTAAGCAATAACTCAGAGGAGAGGACAGCAGGGCGAGCTGCCAGCCCAGGCTCAGCAAAGGCTGTGTGGCTGAGTGGATGTCTTTCAACAGAATACAGCAAACTGTGCATCTGCTGCATCATCTCCCTCCAAATTCTCCCTGTGGGGACCAGTAGATTAATGGGTGAGAAACTCATCACCATTCCCACCCACAGAAATCAAGATGTAGAGTCAAACTGGTATGCACTCTTGAGCTAAACTTTTTCAAGTTTGATTTTTGAACCAGAGTCGGGGCTGAATGTTTCCAGAGCATGGTCTGCTGGTCAGGATAGGGGCTGGGTGTCCCTGGAGGGTGGTCTGCTGGTCAGCATTGGGGCTGGGTGTCCCTGGAGGGTGGTCTGCTAGTTTTGCAACCAGAAATCTTTGCTGCCAAGCTTTGGAGGCATAAGCATAAGTGTAATACCAGGAGAGCAGCCAAGGCCTCACTAGGGTTGCTTTTATTGTTTGTCTAAAGTGGATGTTTTTCCAAGGAAATTGCATTGTTTTCCCGAAAGGAGATCCATCATTCTTGTCTTTGTGGTTACAGAACAGGAATCAAATTGATGGGATGATGGTTGCCTGCTCCAAAGGGGGAAAAGTTTCAACAGATCAGACAGCCCCTTTCTTTGCCTGGCCTTTCTCAAGGATAAGAACATATTTGAACTCCAAGTGTCATGTCTGACCTTGAAGGAGCCCATCCCCAGAATCTGACTCTAAGAAACCTTTGGATACCTGGGAAACACAATGCAGACACTGGAGTCCCTCTTACAGACATCAAAGAGTGCAGAACAGTTTCTTCATCTCAAATTCTGGAGGGCTAATTTGAACCTGGATAGTTGGAAAATTATAGAGTATGTGACAAAACATTTGAATGGGAATCAGGCCCAAAAAAGCCCTAACTACACCCAGGTTACTGTTCATATTGTTAAATGTTAAACTATAATTGCCTCTGGCTTGGCTAAAATATATTCCAGTCCATATAAGTTGGGGGGGGTGTAGACATGTGGCTTCTCAGCTAACCTGTCTTTCAGTGTTTACAGCGAAATACTACATAAGTTTGAAATGATCAATCTTTGTCAGATACAAACCTCAAAGACACTGGACTAGCTCCACCTCTTGGGATTAAATCCAGAACCTAACAGGGTACCACAGGTTATCTCACTTCTTGCCAGGCTCCATCAGAGTTTCAGTGGAACACCAGCTCTCTAGTGGTTCCTGCTATCACTCACTCACTCAGATTGTTCAGTGCCTTGGTCTCTGCTGCAGTCCCTGATGATGAAAAGGCCTTCACCTCCAGGAATACTGACCTCTTTTTCTAAGCTTAATCTTTTCCCTTCTCCCAAAAGGAAGATCTGCCTCCATCTGCTATGTCTTTCTGGCAGCAATTCCCCAGCTCTTTCTCCTGGCCCAGAGCATATACTCACTTCCAGTTGTATCTTAAAGAGTTGAAATTTTACCACACTCCACAAACTCGTCTTCCTCATCTGCTATTGATCTTTGTCTCAGGCTTTGCATTATTTTTTAATCCTCAGATGGTAAGTCAAATATTACTGTCTTACAGATGCACATTTGAAGCTCATGCCTTGGCATTAAGTAGTCAAATTCAACTGTTGAATTCATCCTTTTCATTTGCTACAGTTTGTTCCTGGACCTACTTCATTATTTTGGGGTTTATTGTTGTATTGTTTTGTTTTGTTTCTGGTGCTGAAGATTGGATTAGGGCCCTGCACACCAAGCCAAGTAACATGCCACTGAGCTACATCATCAGCCTCTGCTTTCATGACCCTTCTGAAACCATCTCTAGTTCCATGAATACCTTTATCATGCAGATAGCTTGGATTTTTTTCACATTCCAATAATCCATTTCTCCTTGACTCTTATACCTGCATCTACCCATACATGTTAGCTCCTTTCCTTCCATGCTGTCTCCATAGGGGCATTTGGTGTCCCTGTAAATTCAGCAATCTATTCATTCAGGACTGCAGAGCTGTCTTGACCCCCCCCCTTAAACCTGCAAAATCAGGTACAAGTACAACTTAATATTTTTATCTGTGTATTTAGGGAAAACACGTAAATTGCCTATAAGTTCAAGATCCCATGTATATTAATGCATAGGTAATAGTAAATATTTTAAAGAAATTCTAGCTCAATGAGGACAAAGTATGAAGATATAAGGCAAAACTCACCAGTGTCACACTCAAATCATAAACACTGGCAGAGCGTTTGTTCCATTGTCAACATGCCCCCCTTCAATTCTCCACATGGTTTTTGCTTTGTCTATTTACATTCAACACGGTCCTCTTAATTCTCAGCCCTCTGAACTCAGTCTTTGCATTATCATACATCTTCCCATTTTGTTCATTTTTTTCCTATCTACTAGTAGCCAGACTTTAGCAAGCATAGCTTTCTACTTGTTTTTAAATCCATAGAAAAATTCTAGAAATTGCTGAAACAAGTGCCCAACCTGTCTTCCAGCAAAGGTTCTTCAGGGTGATTTTCAGTGATGTGCCCAGAACAAAATCCTGTAGCAGAAATACAACTCATTGCTCCCTGAGCTGTATTCTTCTTCTTTCTAAGCCACGGACCATTGAGGAATGTCATTTGCAGAAAGGGTTAAAAGTTAGAAAAGTAGGTCTGCAAGATAAGACAGACTTCACCTTAAAACAGTCACAGCACTGACTGTTGTAAGGCACACTCCCTCCCTTCCTTAAGGTGACACTCAGCTTGTTGTTGAACTGTTTGTCACTCTTATGTCTGACCCCACCTCCCCTGTGCCTTTCGGGGCACCTCCTCCTCTGTCCACCATCCCTGTGAAAATTAGCTTCTGTCCAGTCTAACCCCAGAACCCTCCTGATCTTTATCATCGCACTGCATGGGTGACTGGATGTTCTCCATACTAGAGTGTCCACTATATACTGGTTTCTATAGCTGACATTTCTCCCACAGATCTCGAATGAGTTTGTGGCTGCCCGCAGTCTACTCCTGCTCTCTCCATCTCACTGTTTAGAGAGTCAAAGCACAGTTTGCTTCTCCAAGCACTCAGAAGAGTCTCCTATTAATTAATATCTGCCCTGTTGCTTCTACCCAGCTCAGATCTTCCCAGCCATTAAAACGTTCTCACCCTCCTGAGCACTCCCAACATCTCTGAGTTGTCCTAATCTCACCCAAGGCCACTGGTTTGGATGACTTTACAATCTAGCATTTTAGAATGTTCCTACCTTTCTTAAGGGTGACTAGAGCTCCTGAATCCCCAGCCTCCCTTTGCCTTCCTGGCCCTCACTCTTACTCTTCTTCCCATTTTGCTGACAGCTTCATGGCTCAGTTTCTCTCTCATTTTGTGCCTCAAGACGATGCATCCTGCACAATTCTGACCTCATTTGACCTTCTCTTTCCATATGGGACAAGATAAAATCTACTGAATCTCTCAACTAATATTACATGCTACCTTCACATCCATGGCCAAATCTATCGGTCCCTGGTGGTTTTTTATTTTATCTTTGAGACAATCTCTTTTCTTTCATTCCTGTTCTTCTAAATTGAACATCATTGCCCCTGCTTACAAATAAAGGTTTGGAGGTTAAGTAATTGTTCCAATGTTACAACTCTAATAAATCATGTGGACAGGATTAAAATCTATGCCAGTTTCAGGGTATTTTTCCCTTCTCTGACAAGACTAGGGAACGTTACTATAAAAATTAAGAATCTCAAATTATATGCAATTGAAAGAGTTGTTCACTTTCTAGAAACTTTTCTTCTTCTGCAAAGGACTAATAATTACTTTATTGGGTCCTTATTTTGAAAGGCCTGCTGTTAGAAATATCAACTATAGAAGTTACTTAAGGGGTGGCTAGAAAAAAACCAGCTTTAGAATGGAGATTGGCCTGGTTTTAAAAACTCTGCTATGTGACCTACTCTGCACGAAGGCACCCAGCTTTCTCAGAGACCTCAAAAGTTCTCATTCTCTACCAAGTCCTCCCACTAAGCCAAAAGGGAGACTTAGCTTTTGCTGCATCCCAGTGATCTATTCATGAAAGCATCCTCCTGAAACTAGGAGTATTCCACTCAGAAATTCATCTCAGTATTTATATTAACAACGGGAGCACTTGACTAACACATCATTGTTCCCTTGCTACGTTACATATCTGTTCCATTATGGAATTGTCTTGGGAGACTCTGGTCCTTGTAGACAATGCCCATCTAATGTGTTTCTTCCCAAGTAGAACATTCCAATTGCAAGGCATGTAGTCATCTTCAAGGGAAAAAAACAAAAAAGACCTATTCCCTTCTGCCAGCTTCTGAGTAGAGAAGTGGGGTGTGGAGGCCTTGCAGGATAGGTGTCAAATGGGTGTGGAGACATCTATGTGGGTATAGACATGGCAGGATGAAGAGGTACCACATTACACTTTCTATCTGACTATTCAGAAAAGTCCTCCTAAATCATTCCCTCTTTGGAAATGTAGACGCTAAGCCAAGCATCTAATAGGAACTCTTTATCAATCTCTTTATTATGTTAAATAATGAAGACCATTGAGTGGAGATGCATTAAATGTAATCACAATTAATTCTAACTTAGAAGACTGCAAAAGTAACCTAGCATTTTTAATTGGCTTACAGTAATCATGTACATCATCAATGTATATGTACAATGATCAGATCAATGATGCTCACATACCTACCACCTTGGTGTAAATATTTAACTGATTGCTGTCAACTATAATTATCCCAAAGTTGTGGGACATTAGAAATTATTCCTATTAAATTACATCCTTGTACCCACTTAACATCCACTGTGGACAGTTCATTTCTCTCTCTCTCTCTCTCTCTCTCTCTCTCTCTCTCTCTCTCTCTCTCTCTCTCTCTCTGTGTGTGTGTGTGTGTGTGTGTGTGTGTGTATATACCTCAGAGCTTACACATTGTTTCAGGCAGGGTCCCTTTACTGTTTGTCAGCCCCCAGGAGTTCTGCTATGTCCACCAAGCATCTTGCTGTAAAAGCACAGGAAGGAGAGATGCTACTTCTCTCAGTTGCTCCTGTGGGTCTAGGAAATTTGAAATCAAATCCTCACATTATAACAGCAAGTTCTTTACCTGCAAAGCCATCTCCTCGGCCATGGCATTTTTCTTTAAGACAACAATGATCCCTTACTTAGTCATTATCTTAAGGTATTTGTCAACTCTACATGTTGTGTGACCCATCAGCAAGCCTTTCAAGATTTTCTCAATGCATTTTCTGGGAATCACTGTATGCTCTTATTACTAGTAGATGATCTTCTAAGTGCTGTGCAGATTGGAAGGTATGGCTGTGTTGAAATGTCCAGTTTTCCACACCCCAGTTAAAAACACAAACTAGAAGGAAAGGAAACCATCTCTAGAACATTGGACTGGGAAGCTAAAAAGCGAGCTTCAGTGAAGACAAAGGATGGGCTGCTTCCTGAATATTCCCAAGATGCAAGGCACAAATTCTAATGAGATAGAACACTCCAGGTGGCACAATCACTCCATGAAATATGAATTCAAATAAAAAGAACCTTGTTATTTATATGAGACTAAACCAGTGAATTAAATATTACAAACACTTAACTCATCAGTATTCATTATATACATCTATGTTAGCCTGTCTGCAGGCTTGGTTGGGGACTATGTGATGGGAACGATAGTTTCCCACCTTATACTTAGATGATCCTAAACTCAGATTTTCACATTGAATCTGGATGTAGACAGGGAGGGTGGGAGAAGGTTTGCATGAACAGACAGCTGGATGAAGGGCCGGCCCAAGGAAAAATGATGACAGCACATTTTCTTAATTTTTTTTTTTTCACAGCAAGGTCACAAGTGTGTCCTGTGTTAAGAAAGACTGGGACACGATGGTCTGAGAACAAGAACCTTAGCTCATTTTGTTCTCTTCCCGGAATGGCAAGTGCTTACTGGAGATTATTCATCCACGATCCGGAAGTGCTGCGAGGCTGTTTACTACGGCGTCTTTCTGATCTGTTACATAACACGAGAGGATGCACTCTGGAAAACACAAAAGGTGGACCAGCCACATAACATCATGTGAGATACATCTCGAAACCTCTTCAGAAGTGTTTCATGCCTGCTGTTAAAAGCTGCTTTTTCCTCCCAGCTCACACATTTCCTTTGGTTGAACAATTGCAATGTATAGTCAGAGTTTGAACAGTTGCCAACTAAAATTCTTGCATCAGGCTCCATGGCTGTCTGTTCCACCAAGACAAATAAGAGCTGCCCCAGCCCCTCACTTAGCGCATTGTTCATGGTGCTGAGCCGTGATTTTCCATATCTAACTGTCTTTGTGTTCACCCCAGGAGGAAGGGTGAGCCTGGTTTATTGAGTTCTGATTTCTCACAAAGCGGTAACATCTGGAGGGCTGAGCAGTTTGTTGGCAGGTCCAGTCTGAAGGAATTCGGCCATGGTTCTGATTGGCTCTTATCAGTAGGTGTCACTAAAGACAGTTTCAGAGACCGAAAAATAAATAGGCCAATTAAGTAATGCCAAGAACAGACTATTTTATAGTCATTTCTGCTCTTTTTATTGTTGTTCCAACTGCAGAAGTTTCAAGATCGTAATTATTCCCTGCTTTTCCCCCCTGCTGCAAATGAACATTTTTCCATTTTCCAAATGCCTCCAAGAGAGGGACATTTAATTAATATATTTATTTTGTGGTGCTTGATGTAGTGGGTTAGCAAAATGAAAACAGATGAAGGCTATTAATTCTAACACTTTATTGCAACGAAGCTACGGCCAGCTGTTCCTTTGCAAACAGGCTGATGGAGGCTTTGCCAGCCCTTCTGTGTAGCATGATGCTTCATATCTGCAGAGAACAAGACCACTCACTCATCCCAATTTGGCCCTGCCTTTGTGTCTTCGGAGGTTACAGATGTAGGCCACATATTTCTAAGGTCATCAGAAGTGACTCCTAGGCCACCACACTCACTGGTGACTGAGGCCTTCTCCTTGCAAAGGATGCAAGTGTAGTAGGAAAATTCAAGTTCATCTCCTGTTACCTGAGTTGAGGAGTGGTCAAATCCATGGAATTTATTTGTAAAATAGACTGTGAATAATACCAGGTATGGATCTCAGTACCCTACCATTGTCAGCTTGGGGTAAGTGTCCAGTGTTGGCAGAATAAATGAAATAGCTGCTGACTTTAAATAATTTGTTTAAGCATGAACCTTTTATGTAAGGGTCTTAAATATGCTCTGCACCACCTACTCACTGTGTACTAAAAGATGAATGCACTGCATTTGGGTGTCTGATTGGAATGAATGTGCCTGTGCCTAGGTGAGTACATTCCTGTTCTTCTGGCTTCAGAAACATCACGTATGTATGTAGATTCTTGGGTTTGAGGACAAACCCCAGAGGTTTTTAATCCAAAATACATATAATTACAAAGAAAAAAAATAAGCAATAGCCAATAGTCAGGAACAGCAATGGGCTGGTGTGTTCTCATCCTGTCCCTACATTGTTTCTCTGAATGCCACAAAGGTCATGTGATAACTGTGATGTATGTTATCATTTTATATGAGATACATGGAGCAAGCCTTGCTATTTGATCACAAGGATACAACAACATTGTAGGGTTGGGCTGGAAAGCATTCTGCCTGATTCTAAACCTGCTCTCTGGATGGTCTCTTATGACCTGGAATCAGTAGCACCAACCCAAAATAATGACAAAAAAAAAGAATATCTTAAGAAGAAAATAAAATGGATAGTAAAAGAAAATAGAGGAAGCAATCCATTCTGTAGAATGTATCACTGGGATGTTCGTATTTACTCTGTGCAGACAAAAAGGTATCGAGAATTTCCACAGCTGTAAAATATTTATATTCACAGCACTGCCATCCATTCTCTGGACACAACAGGGAATGACTAGTGACCCTAATTTTCATCATGAATAGTCTTCTGTAGTATCATTTTGCAATTTCAGACTTGCAAGTCCAAGGAACACATGATGTCATTTTCACTTATTAGACAAAATTACTAAATTATACAAGTTATAAATCCAGATTTCTATGTTCTCCAAGAAAAAAACAAATGTTTTGTGAATTGACAATTACATATCACAAGTCAGAATCCACTGGCCCTAAGATGCTCCACATCTGTAGTCCCACAAAGGACCACAGGACCTACAAACGCAAGAACTTTGGAAGCCAATGCTGCCCTTCCATTTAAGATTAAAAATGTATAAATCCAAAGGAAGATAGACACAGCTTAAAACTGACAATTGCATTACTTAAAACTTTTTCATAGATTGTGATACTTACAAACTACCAAACACCTTTTTAAAGATTAATTTCATGTGTGTGAATATTTTGCCAGCATGCATTTATATGCACCACTTGCATGCCTGGTCCTCCAGCAAGTCAGAAAAGAACATCAGACACTCCTATAACTGGTGTTATGGTGATTGTGGGTCATGACAGGGGTTCTAGGAATCAGACTTGGGTCCTTTTCAGGAGCAGCAAGTACTGAACTGCTAAGCCATCTCCCAGCTGGGAAAAACACCTTTGAGAGTGATTGTTTCTGGGAAAATCTCATCCCCTAACAATGCATAATTCATCTAGGATGAACTTCCTAGCACATTTTGAAAAACACTGTTCATGAATTATTCTAAGTGGAGAATATCATGGTAGGACTGTATTCATAACATTAAAAACCCAAGCTTGGGAGGTGTATTTGGAATACTTTTAAGAGTCATCCTAATGGCACGTGGAGAAGGAACACTTCATGGGGGGGGGGTGACTGTCCTTTGGTCAGGATTAATGATATGAGTTACCTAGGTCACCAAAAGACACAAGAGGATTCCATAAGGACATTCTTTGTGGGCCATAGCAAAATCATTTATAATACTTTACTGAAGACCTCAGTCCCTACTGATGCATTCACGAGATCCACATCTGTAAACACTGGAGCCTGATATGAACAGGGCACCAGGTCAACAAAAACAATGAAAGTTAGTACTATTATTTTAGGCATTAAGATTATCATGTAATTAAAAAGCAAACTGTGTGATGAAGGACTTGTCTTTAAAAGAATGAGAGATGCCCTCCACTTGGTGAATCAATAGCTTTTTGGAAGAGGTGGCTTTTGAATGTGTCATGAAGAACATGTCAAATAAACCTCTGCAGAGTAAATAAAAGATACCAGGATGAGGAGATCAAAAAGAAACTATGAATATATTGGAGAGTGAAAGTAGTTTAGTCCAGATGTGGTGAAGGTGAGGATTAAAATACAAATGAGTGTTACATTGTGGATATCTCCAAGTGTGCCCTGAAGATTCTCAACATTAATCACTGTGCTATTTTAGGAAAATTAATGGAGAAAACAAAGATACTTGACCCATGGTAGAAAGAATTCTGGTTGTGCTTCTAGAATAAGAAAGTGACAAGGAGTGTTTCATGGGTGCCAGGTCTTGACATCTGATTTGGGGCACAGTGAGTTTGTCTGCCACTTGTCCAGGTTCAAACATTTTTATGGGTCTAGAATTTGATCCTGGGACTATAAATATGGAATCCCCTTTTCAACAATTATTAATAGAAGCTAGTCAATTGTCAAGAAATAGTAGTGAGGAAAAAAAATGATCTGGAATAGATAGGAACCCTGAAATTCCAGAGGGAAAAGACCCCATCAAGTGTTCAGACTTGAAATCAAATCTGTGTTTCATTTTCTCAGAACTAGATGTCTTTCAAGAGTCTCTTTTGACAATTCAGAGACAAAAGTATAAGAGGCAATAGTAAAATAACATCCAGTTCCAGATGCAGTCAACCTGAAAATATCTACAATAGAATCTCCAGGGAAACAAAGCTCTGTGCACATTGCTGAGTTCCTATCTTGGTTACATAGAGGTGGGAGAACCCACCCTAAATGTGAGTGGCACCATCCTAGAGATCAGGGTCTTAGTATAAATGCATAGAAAAAATGAGGAAGCAAGCTGAGTACTAGCATTCACCTCTTGATGTTTCCCAAGAGCAGATGCCACATGGCCTGCTGCCTTAGGCTCCTGCACCATCCCTATCAAGCATGATGGGATGTATCCTTTAAAAGCCAAAATCAATCTCATTGTGGGAGTTGTAGTGTGATGCAGTGAGCCATGCAGTAAACCCTTTGGTCCATATGTCTTTACTTTCAAGTGTTCATTACAAAGAACCATTGGTCTGGTTTCTGGTTTCTACTACATCATCAATGCTGAGCCCTCACTGGGGCTCCTCTTGGTTATTCTGATGTTTTCCAGTGTTGTGGAAATGGTACAGTCTGGGGTCTGCCGAACTGGTCCCTTCATGAATTTTTTTTCCTTTTCTTTTATTCTCTTAAATTTTATTAGGAATTAGGAACCATTCCTAATACAAAGTGGAAGGATACAAAGTGACAGGAAATGAATGGGATCAAGATGCATGATGGGAAAGACATGAAGACTATATGAAAAGAAAGTTTTTAAAAATGCAAAATAAACCTTTCCTTTCTTTGGTTGTTTTATCCTGTTGGGTATCCTGTTGCTGCAATGAGAAAAGTAGCTAATATAGGGGAGAGGTATTTTAAGATATGACACTAAAGAGAATCTAGAGATGGCAAATGAGTGAGTATGTGGAAAGATGTGCAACTCCATAGTCACTCGGGAAATGTGAATTGAAGCCATGGTGAAATACTGCTACATCAGACCAGCTCAAATACCAAGGAATGACAGCTCAAAGTGGGGGAATTATATGACTTCCATGTCACTATGACAATGGATGGTGGTTCAGTCAACCCAGGAAAGAGCTTGACAGTTCCTTCAAAACCCATAGACCCATTTGTCCTGTAAACCTGGTGATTGTTTTCTAAGAATTTGTCCTGAAGAAATAGGCACCTGAATTCACAGAAAAACCTGTACACAAATGTTCATAGCAGACAAACTCCAATGTGTTCCAACAGGAACTGGTCAGACAAACTATGGTTCAGCTATAGCATACTGATCCATAAAGAGAAGCAAACTAATAGTACATGAACAACTTGGATGGATATTGAGAGAATTACCTAAGGAAAAAGAAAAAGCCAGTAACCAAAAGTTCCAGAAGATTCCATTTTCACAAGATTCTTTGTTGACTTTTTCCCTTTGTATGAGGCATGCACGTGCATGTGTGTGTGTGTGTGTGTGTGTGTGTTTTCATATGTGCATGCATGTGTGGTGTTTGTATTCATGATGCATTCATGTGAGTGTGCAAGTGTGTGAACCCATGCACATGCATGCACACTAGATTTCTTCCTCTATTGCTTTCCACTCCGTTTCTTTAAGCAAGGTCTTTTACTGAGCCAGAATCTCATAGTTTAGACTAGATTGGCTGGTCAGAAAGCTTCTGGGATCAACCTGTGTCCACTCTCTGTCATCCTGAGATTTTAGGCACATGCCACCACGCTAAGCATTTTAAATAGGTGCTGGGAATTCAAACTCAGGTCCTCATGATGGCATAGCAAACACAGTTTCCCAGTGCACCATCTCCCTGACCTTCCACTTATATAGCATTCTTAAAAGAACAAAATTAGAGATGAATAGTTACAATGACTATGGAGAAAGTTGAAATGGAATGGCTGGGGGCGCGGTATAACTTTCAAAAGGGAAATAAGAACTTTTCTCACTGATAGAAACACCTCGGGTATTGACTGTATTAGTGCTGCGATCCTGGTTATAATGTTGTAGAATAATTTTTCGTATGTTTTCATTGGTGAGCCCTCTAAGCATTGTGTATCACTATGTCCATAAATCTATAGTAATTACTCAGAATCCTCTATGGTAATAGTCTCAAATATCCTCTTGCGTTTTACTGAGATTCAGCAAGAAGCAACTACAAGTTCATGGGCTATTGGAAAGAGGGAAGAGAAGAGAGGAAGGCTGGACTGTTGGGAAGAAAAAGATAACTAGATCATTCTAGAGAATGGTCTGGGAGAAACAGAGGTAAGAATAGTTGGGCAGTTCCAGAAGGAAGTAAATATGACATCTTTGATAACAAAGAGGAAACAATGCCCTTCTCATTAAAGCACATAAACTAAATTCAACATAAAGTCCTTGAGAATTTGTCTTGGCCTGAAGTCCCTGGAGTGTCCAAAAATGGCCCATGAGGCACAATTTTGAAAATTTCAAAGTTAAAATGCAATCTCCCTGTCTTTCCAGCACATGTGTGTTCTTGCAACATGAGACTTATGATGCAAATTGGGGTGATTAAATCTATTTTGGGGTTCAGGGATTTGTAGAACCTAAATATCCTGGTCCTCAAAGAATAAAAACCTTTGTATTTCCTTTATATAGTTAGTCTTCCTAAAATCAATAGGAAACTGTGGTAAGAACTTGGCATGAGGAACTGGGCCTCGGGGATTTGGAGACGAACCATGAGTGTCAGTCTAAATACAGGACTCTTCAGATGTGGGTTTGTAAAAGCATCTCATTGTTGTACAAAGTTTTGTATGATATAAATAAAAAACTGTGTTAGCCTATATAAAACACCATAAAAATAAATAAAAAATCAAAACACAAACAAATAAAAAAAGATAGAGTTAGTCACTCTCAATCTGTCCTCCAAAAAAAAAAAAAAACCATATAAAAATCCAAGTGAGCCATAGGCTGTGGGCCACATAATAAAAAATTAATAAAAATAAGTTAATCTTAAAAAAAAACTAACTAATAATAAACATAAGACATAGGCCAAACAGTTTAAAAAATTTAAAAAAAAAAAAAACTTTTTACAACATCTCATGAGCCCTGACCTGGGACTTTGCATAGAGTTGGAATGTATAAAGGCTAGACAGAGGACACTTCTCAGTGTTGCTTAGCATAGAAGTGATGAATGTGAGATATAAAGAGAACATCATGCAACCCTGAGGAAGCCATTGCTCCTGTTGGAAACTCAACAGAAATGGTAAACAAACCAGTGAGCTGACCCAATGCAGACACTGAAGATTATCTCATATGCCAGACCTGAACTTGTATCCAAGCTTTACATCACTATCTCTTGAAAAATTCAGTTGTGGTCGACCTTACATCATCTAATACCCAAAGCCCAAGTTCCTCTACAGCAAACAAATCGATTTTAAAGAGTCAAAGCATGGACAGGTGTTTTCAAACACTGAACAGGTGTTTGAATACTATATAGAGCTGGTGATGTCCTCCAGTGAGCAGTCCCCAAGACTGGACCTGTCACAGTGTTGACCTGATAGTATAGCCCCACAAAGAAGGCAAGATGCTCCCTTCCAAAATGAAATGACATTTTCTTTCCTAGTGATGAGCTGTGGATTGTAAAATAAATCTGAGCACTTAAGAAACCATAGGTCCCACTACTCCCTGACCTTCATGGCTTGACTCTGTCTTCTGATATTTCAGGATTCTAAACCCAAGCTTTCTAGCCTCCCAGAGAGCCATCGGACCCCACATGGAGTCACGGGCCCCATGCCCAGCTGCCATGCCCTCAAAAGAGAAAAAGTTCCATGTTTCTGTGGGTGTCACTGGAAGCGTTGCTGCCCTGAAGCTGCCTCTTCTGGTGTCAAAGCTTTTGGACATTCCTGGGCTGGAAGTCACAGTGATAACAACTGAGAGAGCCAAACATTTCTATAGTCCTCAGGATGTTCCAGTCATTCTTTACAGTGATGCTGATGAATGGGAAGTGTGGAAGCGCCGCTCTGACCCAGTTCTCCACGTTGACTTGTGAAGGTGGGCTGACCTCATGCTAGTGGCTCCCCTTGATGCCAACACTCTGGGGAAGGTGGCCAATGGCATCTGTGACAACTTACTTACCTGTGTCATCCGGGCCTGGGACCTCAGCAAGCCCCTACTCTTCTGCCCTGCCATGAACACCGCCATGTGGGAGCACCCTCTCACTGCACAACAGGTGGGCAAGCTCAAGGCCTTTGGCTATGTGGAAATTCCCTGTGTGAGCAAGAAGCTGGTGTGTGGATACCAGGGTCTAGGAGCCATGACTGAGGTGGAGACCATTGTGGATAAAGCGAAGTAAGTGCTCTTCCAGCGTGGTGGTGCCCAGCAGTGTTGAGGTGGGGTGCTGCTGTGGTGTCCTGCAACTGAGAGAATTTAGACTGACGTCAGCACAGTATGAAGAGTGTTTGCTGAGGAGGGGTTGGTCCGTTCTTTCTCGGCTTCCTTGAGGTCTACAGAATTAGAGAACCAGGTCCTACCTTCTTTCAGCCAGGAAATACCTGCTTTCCAGTGCCCTTCCCATTTCTTTCTGGGATAGGCCCAGCAAGCCAGGCACACATGCTGCTACCGAAGGGTAATTGAATGACCAAGGGACCCTCTGCCTGACAATTGCTTTTAGAAACCATGGTTGAAACGGGGCATGGTGGCTGATGTCTGTAATCCTAACAGTCAGAAGGCTGAGGCAGTATTGCCACAACTTTGAAGTTCACTTGGGCTATGCAGTGAGCCAGGCCTGTGAGTGTGATGGCCTATTTCAAAACAAAAGTAACAAGAAGAAACACCATAGCTCAAGATCCTTGGCACAGCAGGCTCCTGATCAGGCCTTGGAAGCTTCCATTCTTTGGTGCCCAGGTGTCACCCAGAGTCAAGAAGTCTGTGAGGTGGCAAGACTCTCCACATTTCCCACGGACTGTACTGAGAGTGGGGGCAGAGATGATTCTGGGAAATAAAGAAAAGTGACCTTAAAAAAAAAAGAAAAAGAAAAAGAAACCATAGGTCTCTTTCCACCTCCCCTTACACCCTCCCCATTGTGGCCCCAATTTATTCAGGAGATCTTTTCTATTTCCCCTTTTTCGGGATATCCATAGATGTCTCTTTTAGTTCGTCCTTGTTACCTAGCCACTTAGGGATTGTACATTGTAGCCTGGTTATCTTTTGCTTTATTTCTAAAATGCTCTTATGAGTGAGTACATAATCATATTTATCTTTCTGAGTCTGTGTTACCTCACTCATAATGATATTTTCTAGATCCATCCATTTGCCTGCAAATTTTAGAATGTTATTTCTTTTTCACTGCTGAGTAGTACTAAATGTGCCACAATTTTTTAATCCATTCTTCAGTTGAGGGGCATGTAGGTTGTTTCCAGGTTCTGGCTGTTATGAATAATGCTGCTATGAACATCGTTGAGCTAATTTCCTTGTGGTAAGAATATTGGTACAAGCCCAACAGTGGTATTGCTGGATCCTTGGGGAGATTAATTTTCAGTTTTCTGAGAAACTATCATACTTATTTCCAAAGTAGCTGTACAAGTTGACATTCCCACCAGCAATGGAAGAGTGTTCCCCTTACTCCATATGTCCTCCAGCAAAGGCCATTTGATCTCAGCCATTCTGACAGGTGTAAGATGGTATCTCAGAGTTGTTTTGACTTTCATTTCCCTGATGGCTAAGGATGTGGAGCAATTCTTTAAGTGTCTTTTGGTCATTTAAAATTTTTCTGCTGAGAATTCTCTCTTTAGCTCTTTACCCCATTTTTATTTCGACTACTTTATTTTTTAAATCTCTAGATTCTTGAGTTCTTTATATATTTTAGAGACTAGCACTCAGTCAGATGTAGAGTTGGTGAACATCTTTTCTCATTCTGTAGGCTGTCATTTTGTCTTACTGACTGTGTCCTTTGCTTTACAGAAGTTTCTCAGTTTCAGGAAGTCCCATTTATTAATTGTTGCTCTCACTGTCTGTGCTACTGGTGGTATATCTGTGAAGTGATCTCCTGTGCCAATGCATTAAAGTTATTCTCACTTTCTTTTCTATTAGGCTCATTGCAACTGGATTTATGTTGAGGTCTTTGATTCACTTGGACTTGAGTTTTGTGCAGGGTGATAGGTATGGATCTATTTGCATTCTTCTATATACCACCATTCAGTTATACTTGGTGAAACAACAGACAAGGAGAACAAAGAAACAGATATCTTAATAGAATGAGCCATCATGGGGTTAGAAAGAAACGTGGTGCTATGGAAATACCAAAGAATTCACAAAAAATAACCCTAATTAAGACTCCAAGCAATAGTGGAGAGGGTGTCTATACTGTCCCTGCCCTATAATCAAATGAATGACCACCCTAATTTTCATTATAGAACCTTCATCCAGCAACTAATGAAAACAGATACAGAAATCAGGCACTGGGTTGAGCTTCCAGTTTCAGCTGAAGAGAAGGAGGAGAGGTTATATGAGCAAAGTGGTCAAGATCAAGACTAGGAAACCCAGAGACTATCTGACCTGAGCTATTGGTAGCTCACTAAATCTGACATGACAATTAGAGAATCTACCTGAGACTGAATTAAGCCCTTTGAATGTGGATGACAGTCAAATGGCATGGGCAGTTTGGGGGGCCTCTCGCAGTGGGACCAGAATTTATTCCTGATGCATAAACTGGCTTCTTTGAGTCTATCCCCTACAGAGGAACACCTTGCTCTGCCTTGATACTGGTGGGGGGAGGCTTGGTCCCAACTCAATGGAATATGTCAGACTGCATTGACTCATCCTGGGAGTCCTTACCATCTCTGAGCAATGGATGGGGGGATAGGGTCTGGGGGGTGGGGGGGGAGCTGGAAAACAACTAGAAAGATGAGGAGAGGGAACAGTAGTGAGTATGTAAAAACATTTTTTTAAATAGATAAGAAAATAAAAACCATAGATCTTATGTCTGAAGCAAAGGTCACTGTGAGAAACATTAAGATAAGCTTGTATGGTTGGGCATCACCTCCGGCAAAGGTATTGGGGAATTATTAGCAGTTCATGTTTGCCGTTGGGCTCAATCACCAATTCCTTTCTTCATGAACACTTGAAGGTATCATGAATGCAGAGAAGATAATCTGGATGTTTGTTTGTTCCAGACTTTGGCTATCTGCCGCTCATGTGTACTATCTTCGTCTCCGAGGGGTTTCCTTCTACCATAAATATTCTCTCCCCTTGAGGCATCTTCCAGGTTCCTAAATTCTGACTTTAGGTAATGATAGAATTTAGCTTTGGTCAGTTTCACCCTTTAAAAATGGAGTCGGTTAATTCATTTTCTTTGCCATATTTAGACTAGGAATCTTAGAATATTCTACGTGTAACCTCATAGATTTCCCTTATCTAACCAGTTCCCTTTAAAGTAAAATGTGCTGGTTAAGAACACAAAGCAGCATTGCTTCTAATAAGCTGTGCCTGATACACTGGAATTTAAACTGTACTGTTGTGTATGGTGAAGGGCTGAACGTTTAGAGTTACTCCCCTTGGCAAACATTTTTTTTTTAAGGATTGCTTAAATAAGCAGTACAGAAACCAGATGTCATTTGGCAAAGGTATCTGAATGACCAAAAATTTGCTGTCTGGGTATTTTTTTCCTTTATAAAAACAAGAAAAATTCTTTGGATTTATATCATATTTAGCAGCTGTGAAACAGTGCAAACATCTGTTTGTACCTATGGGGAGCTGACCCGCGGGGCCCTCATCTCCTAATCACCAACTCTCACATGCGCAGTTTATTGTTTTCTTTGCCATTGCCTCCCGCTTGCCCAAGTTTTCCTTCGCTCATGTTCTATTGGCAGAGACTAGGAACTAATCCATTCATTACAAGACCAGATGATTAGGATTTTTTGACACACGATCACAGCATTCTCTTCACCCAGCCTGTGCCTGGAAACACAGTCACATTTGCCTCTAGTTTCATTTTGGAGTGTCTATACTTAATCAAAATAACTTAAGATTTACAAATTTAAAGCAAGATTGTAGTAGCTCATACATGGGTGCACACAAGACACACACTAGCCGTTTGCAAAATATGGTCTCTAAAAGACCACCTTAAAATAATTTATCCCTTTTATTTATGTGAGAACAAATTTTGTATCAGACTCTTATTAGGGAGTTTTCTATTAGAATTTTGCTATAGTTTTAAAGAACAATAATGTTTTTTTAAATGGTACCACACTAGCACACCCAGGGAATATCATTTTCTAAAGGCCAACATTTTTCTTGCACTTTATAAAAATAGGGAAAGTATGTTAAATTAGACTTGAAGCTTGCAAGGTCAAACCAGCAGATTTATTTATACGTGTGTACGTGTGTGTGTGTGTGTGTGTGTGTGTGTATGTGTGTGTACATGGGTGTGTGTGTGTGTGTGTGTGTGTGTGTGTGTGTGTGTGTGTGTGTGTGTATGTGTGTGTACATGTGTGTGTGTGTGTGTGTGTGTGTGTGTGTGTGTGTGTGTGTGTGTGTGTGTAAAATCTGCCAAATAAAGCATTTCTATTGAAAAAAGCAAGAACCAGATTTGTTTTATATGCTAAGGAAAACTAATTGAAACAAAATGTTCTCATAATAATGCTCATTACAAAGATGACATGGTCTACATACCAGTTATTTATGAGAGTGACCTAATACTGAAATGTTTATATCATAGAGTAATAAAAAACATTAGTGACAATTGGTTCTTGATTAATGTTTCAGATACTGCATTCCTATTGTGTGTTCTAGACTCTACGCATTGCACTTTAGAAACAAACACAAGTCATTTCGTAGCTATATTCCACCAGGAAGCTATTTTGTCAACTTCTTTTTGTCAACAGAATGGGGCAGGAGAAGAATGTGCTCGACCAATTAAAGCCTCTGGAATATCCAGGAACTTGAAGGAAACATCAACCTTCTTTCCATTCATGTGATTTGAAAGCATCATCTTAATTTGGTGACACACCAAACAAAGACTGGGCTTGCATCAGTCTTATCTTTGTAAGCATTCTGGTGTAGTATATGTGTTCTAAGTCTGGGATCCATAAAATGAGCCTAATCTCAATAAAGAGGTTCTTGTTCTTGTGGTTCCATGGTTAGTTCAATTATATATATATATATATATGTATATATATACATATATGTAATGCATATTACATATGCAAATTAAAGACTGAGCATTATTCCAATAATGAGTATTATTATTATTTAAAACTAGTAGGAAATTTTTAATATATAAGTATAGCCAGGACTAATGGCACAAGCCTATAATTTCTATAATTTCAATTACAGGAGAGGCTCAGGTAGGAGGACTGGAATTTGAAGGCCAGTCTAGGCTAGGGCAAAAGATCAAGGTCAAGACCGGCCTGGGAAACCTAGAAAGGCCTGCTTACAAAATGAAGGTTCAAAAAGTAATGAAGGGCAGGAGTGTAGCTTAATTGTTGAGCACATGACAGGTCCTGAGTACAAACTCCAGAACCACACACTAAAAATAAAAATCATTCTTACTTAATTGATTAAAATTTAACTCAAGCTTAAGAAAAAATGCTACAACTATTATCAGTCCATCAGAATTATCTTCCAGAATTTCACCTACCTCTCAGAGGTGACGTAATTCTAAATATGTGTAGACATTTATGCATTTACTAATATCTTTCTATACATCCCAAAGCAGTTACTGTACAGATTTTTTTTTTTTAAAAAAACTTTATTTATTTATTTATTTGCCTTGGTGTTTGCCTGGAACTGGAACTACAGACAGTTGTTAGCTGCCATGTGGGTGCTGGGAATTGAACCCGGGTCCTCTGGAAGAGCAGATGGTGCTCTTAACCGCTGAGCCATCTCTCCAGCCCCCTACTGTACAGATTTTTATCTTTTTAACTTTCATAGAAATTCTATGCTTTAGGTATTAATTTACTAATTTGAAGGGGGAGTCAACATTGTATCTATGAGATTTTAATATACACAGATCAAATTCATTCTTTTACTGCTCTGTTTTATATGAATATATCAGTTTATTCATCTAGCCTTTCCTTTTCATTAATTACTCTCAATACTCGTACAGATGTATTAACAGACAAAGTATCCAGAGAGAATAGGATAGAAGGTCAGGAAGAGGTAATTCATACATATACATATATATTAGAGAAAGTGCATAAAGTATGTGTGTATACAAAGAGACAGTATATAGATAGGTAAGATAAATGATGATAGATATATGATATAGAGTATATATATATATAAGTGTATATATATACCCACACACAGAGAGACTATGCGTAGATCAGAGAACAAAATCAGGGCAGACAACAAATCTATGTCTCCTTTAAAAATATGAACTCACAAAACTAATAAAAATCCTAGCCAGAAGGATCAGGAGAAAAGAAATTGAACATAAATAAGCAATGATAGAAATGAAAATGAGACCTATCCATAGATTCTACAAAGAAATGACAGCGAGAAAAAATGAATAATTTTATGCCAAGAAACATTTAAAAATTCAGTAAAATGGATAAATGACTAAGAAATACAAACCACAGAAACCAACTTACAAAGAAATTGAAAAGTGGATAATGCCATAAAAAAATGAAGAAATTGAATTAGCATATAAAGATCTTTCCAAAACCAAAACATTAAGCTAAGAAACATCACAGAAAAGCTGCTCCCAACATCCCAAGAACACGCTATTATAATTATAGTCAAATTCTTTCAAGAATTGCAAAACGGGAAACTTCCCAGCTCACTCTGTCAAGATATTACACCCGAGGTAGCAGAACAAGTAAAATGGACACAAAAGGAGAATCCCACGGACTAGTAATGCAATATATATAAAAATTTTATGCAAAAACTAGCATATAAACATGACAATGAATAGAAACCACAATACTTTATGACTGAATGAGGCTTATGCCTGGTGCCTGGTTTGCAAAGTTGCTTCAGCATTAGAAAAATCCACAACTTACCATGTGAATGGTTTGAGAGAGGTGGAAATGATGTAATCAATAGATTTTTAAAATCTAGCATATATGTTTATAATTTAGAAAACAGAAGTATGGTAAAATACATCAAAAATGATCATGACATCTAGTATTGTAATATATTCACACAATATTATTTATAAATTCATATATATAGAAAGTTACACACTTGCTGATAAAGTATTTAAAATTTCAAAGCCTGCTTGACACGGTGACTTGAGCCTGTACCCCAGCGCTCACAATGTAGCTGTAGAAGGGCAGGGAGCCTGAGGCTCAAACCCAGTCTCAAAACAAAACCAAGATGTAAAGCCAATGTAAGTAAACCTGTTCCCATCTAAATGGGTGATTGACTCATCAGTTACCAAAGTCCGGTATGGCTTTTCTCCCTGAGGTTCTGTTGGAATGTACATCCATTCACTGAAAAACTTAGAGTATAGAATAAAAAATGAAAAGAATTAGGATAAAAAATAATAATTTTGGTAGATGATAAGATTAGCCTTTAAAACACTCAAAGAATGTTCATATGACCTATGAGAATGAAGCTTAGTGAATTTTCTGCACATAATATCAAACTTGATTGCACTTTTATACATCAGAAAAATTTGAAGGCAAAAATACATTAGATTGTGTGTATGATTTTACAAAACCTTATTTTTATGATGTATATTAAATTTTCAAATGCTATTTCGTACAAAAGGTAAGTACATAGAAATTTTTCTAGTAGACATATCAAAATCTTTATTGAATGAGAAAGTACTTTTAGAACCCTATCAGAATAAAGTCACGGGGCAGACTATAAAATGTTATTCCAAATGCATAAATGTATTATATATATTATACTAGTTAAGAAATATATTGTGTTCATATATGCATAGAAAGATTTAATAATAAAAATGACGCTTACTTTCCCAGTTGACTTTCAATTTCAATTAATATCTCATAGAATTTGTATAGTATCAATACATTTTTCTAATATGCAGAGTACAGAGAGCCAAGAATGACCAAAATACTGCTTTAAAAAACTCTATGAAAATGTCATTGTGAAACAAATTAAGTCTAATTAATATGTACTAACAAAATAAAATGAGTTGGCATTTATTCATTCCCCTAATAGGAACAAGAAGAAATGATATTTCACCTACCACATAACAAGGATAATTATAAGACTATTTTAGAAAACATTACACTTTGAGCCAGCAAAATGGCAGAGTAAGTACAGATATTTACCACCAAGTCTGAGTAGCTAAGTGTGAACAACCTACACAGTAGGAGGAGAGAACTCACTCCCATGTTAGCCTCTTGCCTCTGTGCACACACATGTGCACACACTAATCTAAATATTTAAAGCTATTATAACTTTTTAAATTTTATGAGCATTACTATATGCAAAAATCCTTTAAAATAAGTAAAAACATCCCACAAAAATTAGCCCAACTCAGAGTCTATACAACTTAAGGAATTCATGTACATACAGTTAGAATTGGCACTGGAAACAGAAGCTGTTAAATGTCACATTGAATTTTACACTTTATGTTGCAATGTGAAAATACTACAGTGTTAAAGAAAACGCAGTAAGACCAACAGGACAAACTGGAGAATCCAATTTGACAGAAGCATAGTTAGACACACAAAAGCTGTTTTCTGGAAGATCAGGCATGGAAATGGTGAACAAGGGACCTTATCTCTGCATCCCTATCTGAACCCTAAATGATCCATCAAATAAAACAAAACGACACGAGCACAGTTTCTGCTCACCTCCTTCTGGTGTCTGTTCAAATACCCACCTTCTCAGGAAGCCCTCAGTCCTCCCCCAGCTCAGCATCCCCTGGTTCTATACTGTGATTTCTATCCCTAGCATTCAGCAGTCACAGAATGAAGTACAATATACCTCTTTAGACCTCAGACTGGAATGTAAGTTCCGTGAAGGTAAAGTTTGGGACTTTTTAATTTTGTTTGTCTGTCTTTTTCATAATTTCTCAAGTATAGATTAGGCAGTTAATGGATATCTTTACATAACAAAAACAACATTAAAATTTTTTAAAGATTTATTTATTATGTATACAGTATACAGAAGAGGACAGCAGATGTCATCATAGATGGTTGTGAGCCACTATGAGGTTGCTGGGAATTCAACTCAGGACCTCTGGAAGAACAGTCAGTGTTCTTAACCTCTGAGCCATCTCTTCAGCCCCAAGATTAAATTTTATATGAACTGGTTGGCAAGGATGTGGAGAAAGGAGAATTTTTATACAGTTAAAATAACTTCCTGGGGTTTTTAATTTTTATTTTTAAAATATTTATTTTTTATTTTTACATTGTTTTTAACATAATTTTTAATTGTGGGAATTATTTCAGTGAATTTCACATCATGCACCCCAATTTTTCCATGTCTGTTTCCCACCCTTCTAACCTTTACGCTGAAATAATTAAAAACAAAAAAACAAACAAACAAAAAAACATTTGCTCCTCTATCCCTCCACCTCTCCACCACATATTGTTTTGTGGCCTTGGGAGCCTCAGTCTATCACACCATATTCCAGACACTTTATTTGTAAATATTCATTACAATGAGTTGTTGGTCTGGCTCAAGGCCTCTGACTTCTATACTGGACCTCGGGATATCCTGCTGTTGGCCCAGTAATGGAGATCTATACTTATCCTTTCTTCTTGCTCTATAGCAGGTCATAAGTGGGGAAGATGCGGGGGCAGGCCACTCAGAGCCCTGGATATAGGCCTGGATGGGACCTGAGTTGATACATCTAGGCCTCAAGCGAAGGTCTGGGCTTGCTCTCCCACACAACGTGGTGAGAGGTGGGGCCTGTTCTCCAGTCGTGGTGGCCCATGGGGGAGTGGGACATGACTCTTCCGTTGGGCAGATGTTAAGTGGCAAGACCTATTCTTCAGTGTCCAGACCACAGAAAGGCTAGCTATCCACTGACATAAACACAGACCCCATGTGCAGTAGGACCAGGAACCCAGACATGGCCCCAGTTGAAGCTTGAGTCCAAACATCACCGTAGTCTTGGGTGTCAGTCTAGGCCACTCAGATCAGTATGGTCCCGGAAGTAACATGGTCCCCAAACACCAACTCGGCCTCAGGTGGTGATACAGATCATGAGTATCCATATGGCCTTTGGTGGTATCACAGGCCAAGGGTATCAATGAACAACTTGCTCTTACCAAGAAAGTTAAATATATATATACATCATAGAGCCCAGATATTCCTCCTCTAAATATTCACTAAAAGGTGAAAAGGAAATGGATGGAAGTATGGCTCAGCAGTCAAGAGCACTGGCCACTCTTCCAGAGGACCTTGGTTTGGTTCCCAGCACCTCTATGATGGCTTAAGTTCCCTTTAGGTCCAATTCCAGGGGATCTGAAACCCACTTCAGGCCTCAGAGAGCTCCCATATGTACCTGGTGCACATAAACCCATGCAGATGGACACACATACACGTAAATAAAAACTACATAAATAATCTTTTAAAAAGTGGGAGAGGGAGGCTACCGCAAGAATTTTGAGTTCAGGGTTGGCTGAGATGCCATAGTGAGATGGTATCTCAGGAAGCGATGTGTATGAAGGGGCCATTGTGGCAGCTCAGTCGGGAAAGTGCTTGCTTTGTGAACATGAGAACCTTTTAACCCAAGAACTCATGTTAAAAACCAGATACACATCATATACATGTGTGAAAATGTCACAACGAAACCCACTGTGCACAATTAATAGGTATATTAATAAAAACAAAATCCAAAGAGTTATCAATTATTCACTCCCCTATCAGGAGCTAGTGCTTGAGTTCGCTTAGGCTCTTGCCAATCTGTTTTCCTCTTCAGCCCTTCTCTTCATTGTGAGAGGTCACACTCCACACCCACTTTGCATTTCCTTTGTGTATTTTTTTCATATGTACGCTGAGCACATGGACATGCAGCTGCCTCTCAGTCTCTGTGAGGGTTTTGACCCATGATTCTGGCTGATACCAGAAATCCAAGAGTACTCAAGTCTCTTCCATGAACTGGTACCGTTCTCCACATTACCTAACATTTCTTCCTGTGTGTTTAAAACTGTCCCTTGATGGTGTATAATATCCAATATGAAGTAAGCACTGTGTGGGTACTATTATTCTTTTTATTTTATGTTAATTGGTGTTTTGCCTGCATATATATCTGTGTGAGGGTGTCAGAAGCCCTGGAACTGGAGTTACAAACAGGTATGGCCTTCCATGTGGTTTGAAAAATTGAATTCAGATGCGCTGGAAGAGCGCCCTGTGTTCTTAACCACAAAATCATCTCTCTAGTCTTGTGAATAATTGTTTTAATGTATGGTCTAGGGTGTAAGGAAAAGAGAAAAGAGTTAGCACAGAGATATCTCTAACAAAACTTGGGAGGACAATCAGAAGTTTAAGATATCCTTTAACTAGTGAGATCTAGGACAGCCTGAGCTACCTAACCCCATGTCTCCAAACAACAAATGAAGGATGCTGGGCCATTACTTATTTATGTCTCAGGATTCTACTGATAGGAACAACTCTGTGCTTGTGTGTGTGTGTGAGTGTGTGTGTGATATGAGAAAGAGAGAAGACTGTCCAATTGTCGTCTATTTCTTTCTTTGTTGTGCTGATCTTCTCTATTAGTGCTTTTGTAATTAGAATGTAAGTGGCCTTCTTAATTCTGTTCATGTGTCCGTTGTGGGATATACTTTCTTATAAATATGTTTTTGTAGAATTGTTTCAAAAGCTGGACATGTCACACTTGTTCATAACACCAGCAGGGGGGAGGCAGAAACCAGCAGCCTAAGCTACTTAGAAAGTCCCAGACCAACAATCTCTTCCTTCAAAAACTTAGGTTCTAAAAGAATAGCACCTGAGAAAAAGCCCTCCACACTGTCTTCTGGCCTGCACACATGTGTGAACATGCACAGGAACACACATACACACATACTATGAAAAGATAACATAAAGTGCAATGGTTGTTTGAAAAAAGAGAGACTATTATGCATCAGTGAAAATTTTAATACACATAAAAATTCATTTATCCAACCTAAAAAGAAACATAAAAGTAGTTCATAGAAGCCTGGGCATTAGTCCATTTATACAAAGTTCAACAGTATTAAAAATTAAATATATCTTTAAAGATATTTAGATAGATTAAAATCATAAAAGAAAGAAAATAACAGATACAGAATTCAGTCTATCGTTGTCTTTGTGGCAGAAAGGGGTGACATTAAGGAAAAACAACTAATATATTTCATAATATTGTTATTATATTATTTCTTAGCAGAATGATATATTAGGGAGCAATATATATGTTTAACATTTTACCTGAAATTATATTTTTAATACCTGGGACCATGAAAGTGTCATCAAGTAGACTCGTCAAATTGTATATGAGTTTTATGCTTTTTATCCACAAATGCTAGTCTCTGAATTTATAAATATTGAAAGTCTTCTAGAATTGCATATTGATATGACTTCTCTATATTCTTCTATCACCTCAAGCCAGTTCAAACAAAGGAACTGATGAGTTATGGTGTATGAATCTACTATCATGGGCATGGTCCAGCCTGGAATAGGAACTAAAGAGAAATCCTAATGTCTTCCCGCCTCCCTGTGCTCCCTCCTCTCTCCTTCTCTCCTCTGAGTTCCCCCACAATCCTATTCTCTTTGTAGAACTTCACTCCCTGGCCCCAGCTTCAGTGAGCCATTGGCTTCAAACCCCAGATTCAAGTGTCTGAGGAGACAATATAATATCCCAGCTTGAGTTGGGCATCTACACCGAGCCAATTGGCTGCCATCACAAGCCCAGGCCACATAAGTTCTTTGGGCACTGTGGTTCTAGAGCACACTGGGGGAGATGTGGCCATTTTGATTGCCCTTGTTTATGTGGTGATCATCAATAACTTCTTAGTGTCTCTTCCATGTACTCCCATCAGTTTCAAAGGCATTTATAAAGTCTGTCTCCAAGCAGACTGTCCTGCCACTACCCTGATAAAGACACATAATGTTAGTGACGATGTTTAGACACACTTTACTTCTGATAGACGTTTAATTACCGATAGATTCCATAACACTGGGAAGACAATGCTCGTCCTCTTTCCCCACTCAGCTCACATTTTGAATTAAAACTAGTATTCTATCTGTAGTATTCAGCACAAAGTTGACACAAGTCAGACTAGCAAGGGGTCTTTTTTTTTATTTAACTTTGCATTGACTCTGCAATCAACGTTTCACAATGTTTCACATCATACACCTCTATCCCATTCATCTCCCTGTTTCTTCATATCTACCCTCTGCCTTGCAACACCCTCTCAAGATAAAAAATAAAATAAAATCCAAAAGAAAAAAAATCGTGTCATGGAAGCTACATGACACAGTAACTTTTTAGTCCATTCACCTTTACTTGCAAGTGTTCATGGCAAGGAGTCTGGTTTGAGGCTGCTGGTTTCTGCAGCACTATTGATGCTGGGCCTTCACTGGGACTGCTCTTGGCGTATCCTGTTGCTGTCCTGTGTCCTGGAGATCCTCAACTTTGGGTCTCACATGCTCCAGCAATTCATAGATGGAGTAGATATTGGGATGCCCCAACTCAGAACCCTGGTTCTAGTTGGCTGGGTGGTTGCTAGGTTACTTGCCAACTCTTGCTCATTCTCAACACTAAGGTAAGCTCTCCAGCACCATCCCAGCTAGCTTACCCTGCACAGTAAGCCACAGGAGATGGGGCCGGTTCTCCTGTTGCCGTGCCCTTGGGAGCAGCTCACATATACCTACACCACCAGGGTCAGCTCTGTGTATTTCCCAGGCAAAGTGTGAGGCCACCTTTCCTGAATGCTGCAACCAGGGAGGGGCGGGATCAGCTTTCTTACGTTTGTGACCCTGGAATCAGCTTTTCCTGCCTAGGGTAGGTGGTAGAGGACCATGGTGAGGTGCAAAGGGCTATCTCTTCCTCACCCAGACCACTGAGTGACAGACCAATGGGCTAGCTCTCTCACTCTCAAGTCTTCAGAGCTTGCTCCCCTGAAATCTCCTCAGGAGGGACAGCTCTACCGTGGGGCCCAGACAAGGTGCAGGGCCACTCTGCCAGATACTGCAGTTCTCATGACCTCAAGAACAGCTCTCCCACCTGCTAAAGGTAGCAAGGGCTGTGGGGTAAGGAATTCTCTTCACTTTATGATGAGGGGTCGGTCGGTCCAGATCTTCTGAGTGCTGCATGTGGTGAGGGGCAGGGGCAGTTCTTTCAATTCGTTCACCCGCTGCAGGTCACGAGGGGTGAGGGGTGAAGGGCACCTTCCCTTCCCTCTTGCCACCACATAGCAGACAAGGGGTGCAGGATCAGCTCTCCCACTCCTACGATAACCAGGAACTTTAATGTCAGAGCAGGTAAAGAACCTTTCGTTGAGTTTCAGAGCTGTTCACCATAAACCAGGACTGTGGCGACTAGCCTAGAGCTTTACAACCATGTTTCATGTGCAGCAACCAGAGAGTGTGACCTCAGCATGCAGAAAACATGGAAAGAAACATGGAGGCAGCTATGGCATTCTATCAGTACCAGTTCTCCATGAGGCTTCTCCTCCCTCCTGCCACCCCTTCCCTCCCTCCATCCTTCCTTTATCCCTTCCTTCCCTTCCAGCCTAAATGCTTGGTTTTCTGCTTTCTTTTTCCCTTAACCTTGTGCTGTTATTTGACAACAGAGCACTCTACAATATTTTTGCTAGAAACATCGCAGTAGCAAATATCATGTACACTTGTTTATATTTACATACCTAGGTAATATATTATCTAGTACACTCGCCTTATTTTCTGAATGGACTACAGTTTCTTCTACAGCCCATTCTACATTATTTTTATTGTAAACAATGAAAGGGTAAAGATCCCTGTAAGCTATTCTCTCTCCATGTACACTTAGGTATAGACAAAAGTTCCCTTCTGGTGTGTAAACATCAGTGCTGGTACATTTAGGCTACATAGTTTTCCCAAAGAACTGAACAAAGGTCCAAATCCATGTAATTAGATACATGTGTAGATATATAGATATCTTAGGATTATATGAGCTTTGGGGAAAATATGGAAAGACATAATAAATTCTTAACACAGATCTCAGAGAAAAGGTCCTTAGAATAAAAGGTGACAAAGTGATTGTTCATTGGAAATGCAAAACTCAGCAGGTTTGTGAGTGCAGGGTACGTACTTGTAAAGTTGCAGCCATCTTGTGTGTATGAGTAAACTACCAAAGAATGCGGCACTGAGGGCACTAAGGGTCCTTGACAGATCTCAGAGGCACAAATGGAGTCACTCTGTGTTCCCAACACAGTTCTTCAGTCAGAGGACTTACATTAAATTCCTCAGGTTTCCTTCTACTTGGACCATTTAAGTTCAGAAATCTCCTTGCAGGCCAGCTGGGTACTTTGGAGTCCTTCACTGTCAGAGTGTGATGTCATTACCATGGCAACACAGGAGGTCATGCATTCCAGATGTCTATGACTTGTCACTTGACCCCTGTGTGTTATTTTGGGGTGTTTTTAATTGTAACCTAATCGGGTTAATCAACATCTCCTTTAAATGTTGAGATTCTGCTGTCCTTGACTCAGGACGGTGTGGTATGTTTTTCTCTAAATACTTAGGGTGCTACAAGCCCTGCTGAGGCACTGTGCCTGCTTGGGACGTGCTTTAGTGTGCAGTTTGAACAAGGGCTCCCATTCCTTCCATTTGTATGTGGATGAGCAATTGACATCGTCCCAGCATTTCTGGAACCATTCTTCCTCTCTCGGTTCTTGGATGGCACCGCTGCCATATGCTAATCTCTGAAACCTCGGATGGGGGCCTTCCCTGAGGCACCCACCATCTTATAGAGGAAGAGAGTTAAAAGAAGATGTGTGGGTGTGAGAAGAGGTGGCTCCAGGCTGAAGAAGGTGGTAGACACCAGACTCCTCACAGACAGAACCACCGCCAGTCTCTCCCTTCAGATACATCTGTGCTCTGGACGGGGAGTGCACAGCATGTAGGTAGCAACCCTCACTTTAGGTGCTATCAGGATTAGAAGAAGTTTCCAGTTTCTGGGACAAGGAATTAGGTCGAAAGAAATATCTCTACCTGATGATAAAATGCTTTTTAACTATTTACGTCTTCCTTGCTCGTTTCCATTTTCCCACTGGATAGACGGTCCATATCAACTTGGCAACTCAGTGTGGGAGCGGCGCAGGTGGGTTGTTTACATCCCACAACAGCCCAGCCTTGTGAGTGGAACCCGAATGTTAATCAGACCCACAAGCTAGTTCTAATTGCATTCAGTGTTAGAAACGTTATCTAATAACCCCAGGCAGACCAAGGCACCTGGCTCTTTGCCACCTCCCCACTCATCCAGTGGCCAATGCCTCTACATCTCTCTTGTCCCTATATAAAAGCCAGGCACTTGTCACTATTAAACAATGGAGATGTGCTGTCAGGCTTAACACACAAAAGCCAAAGTGAATGTATTTTTGTTCATATTAATTACATGTTGAAATAAAAGTCTAGAGATAATCAAGGGACTAAACAAAATATTACTGAAATTAGCATTACCTGTTTCTGTTTTCTTTTTTAGTGTGGCTACTAGAATTTAGCAGCTTGAATTTGTGACCTGGTTTGTGTTTTCACTGGCCTGTCCTCTGTAGACCCTGATCCCTGCCTCTCCACCTGACACTGAATGGCTCATGCATCCATTACCATGACAGTCAGCTTCTTGACCACAGTTCTACTGTGGTCAGCTTGATAACACCCTTCAGTGACAAGTCTTCTATCTGGACAAGCCCCATCAGGTTGCTAGCATTCTAACAAAAGACACTTATATTTTTTTCTTTTTAAAAAACTCCAAGCTTAGATTTTTATTATGGTTTACAAAAGACCTATAAATAGAAGACATCAGATTGGTGAACAAATTCAGTTGTGTCTTAAACTTGTGGCAATGCTCTCTAAGACATTGGCCACAACCCCATCTCTAGTGTCTGCCTTTCAATTCCTTACCTAAAATAGAGAAGTTCAAGCTAAGTGATGCTTAAGATGCTGGAGAAGCCAACATTTACTCTCAGCTTCATTTGTACAGATTAATTGTCACCCGACCAGATTACAAACTTCTTATAGGCAAGTGATTAATTTTATGATTCCATTTACAGCAACCCGTGCAATAACTGGACACGGAGTATCTCAACAAGTACCATTGGCCATGACTTCTATCTCAAAGGATGAAACACTCAGGCCAATCTAAGGTTTGAAAAACAAGCAAACAAACAAAACAAAAAAAGTTCCAAAAGACAATAGGAATAATACATTATCCCCTCAAACTGTAGCATTTTGTGGGGAGAATGTTTTACTTTACCTATTTATATGTGCACAACTGTTTTTAAAATGAACCATCTGACTGTTACCTGAGAAATCTTGGTTAAACATTTCTTTATGCAAAACAAGGGAATGTTGAGTGGTTAAATATTTTACCTCTGAGGCTAAAGTTGAGAGTTTTTGGTTTTATTTTGTTTCTCCACTATGACTGTTTAAAGGAGAAAAGTATAAATGCTCAAAATACTTCCAGTTCTGAAAAATTCTATGGCCTATGAAATAATTGTGATAAATGTTGAATGGCTAATTAAATCAGTAAACATGGATTACATGTCTCCAACTAAAATGGAATGAGCTTGTGGTCTTCATTGAGAACCTACTGAATGTGAGGAGCACTCAAATAACATAAAGGAGACCGATGACTAGCCCCTCTTCTTGAGCAACTACAGTTTCACTGAAGGAAGCCAAAGCAAATTGAAGAGGACTTTGTGAGTATCCACAAAAAAAATAACCAAACACTGACCTAGCCCCAGTTATATGTGTTGTGTACAGAAAGTTGTAATATGAACACAGCGGTACAAACCTCTTCCATATATGTTCAAAGTGGGCTCTAATTAAGATCCTTGGAATGCTCAGATGATTAGGAAAGAGCTTGAAAAGGGAGGAAGGCAGCCAGGTGCCTGGCAACAGAGGCTGCACATTCTCTGACTGGAGAAAGAGAAAGGAGTATTTGAAATCACCTGGAGACCCCAATTGCAGAAGCATCTTTGAGGTCTTTGTTCTACCTGCAACTTATTATGGTCCCTCTAGTACCATCATTTTGTCTCTGAAGGTGAGCATCAGAACCTCTAAGTACACACACTGAACATGTCTCTGTGCAAACTCCAGTTTCTAAATCACTCATTCAATAAGCACCATATGAGTGGACTAGTTCAACCCTGGAGCCCAAGTTTGTCTCCACAGCTCTGTGGCTAGCTGTCGCTCTTCCTCATAAGCCTAAGTTTCTCAATTTGTCCAGTGGAACCATAAATGCTGCCTACCTACATTCTTGTTTGACAGCCAATGAATAACCTACATACTTAGGATGCACTCAGTTAATAGAAAAGAAAACAGGTAATGAACTCATCAAGGACTTGATGGGTCAGAACAAATAAAGTCGAAGTCAGAACAAATGAGAGGGAGAAATTCTAGGAACTCAGGACTAAGCCTCTGCAGATGTATCACTAACCATTATCCCCCTTACTGCCCAGTGCCCACATGGCACCCTTTGTTCACATTTATTCCAATAACCTTGAATCAAGAAGTCAAAATGCAGTCGAATATTGGCAAAGTTAGGCATAGTGAGCAATGTGACTTATTAAGTCACACAGCACCACTAGGGGACAAGATGTATTGTGGTCAAATAGCCAGAGCCCCAGCAGTGAGACACCCAGTATGCCTCCACTGCACAGAGATGAGCCATGGCAGCACCAGGAGAGCCCTGGAGTGAAGCCAACCTTTGAGACTCAAGGGGACAACAGGAATCAGAATTAAGGAAGGTGAGGTCAGCAGAAGTGAAAAACACATTCTGCCAAGACCTCTCTTATCACCCAGCTAGTGTTAGGAAGCAGGAAGAACAGAAAGGAATCATAAGCATTTATTTTTTTGCCACATTTCTGAGAGTGAGGAAATCCACATGGCACCCTGTCTCTAGCTGTGGTCATGATGGTCTGTTAATATTAAGTGAAAGTGTTGCATACTGTTCTTGACCAATGGGTAAGGTTCAAACTCCAATCACACAGAGATGAGGAAGGGCCAGTCAGCCTGAGGAGGCTGTAGTGAGCATGGGTTGCTTTCACCTAACTAGCAACCATTCCCCTGTCCAGTGGGAGTTGTTGGCTCAGGGATGGCAAGTGATCTCAGTTGGAACAATCTAATCAAGAGCTGAAAAGTCTGGATTATCAAGCAGAGAAAGGAAGTGGGAGCAAGCAGTGTCATTCTACTAGGATTGGATTTGCCAGGAAACAGCCCACTTCATGAAGAACGTTAGGCTTGTAGTTTGTATCTCTCAATACCTCAATGGGTACTAAACTCTTCATGAGTATGAGTCAATGATTCCTTTTTCCCCGGTGTCTGCTTAAATTAAGAGATTTGTTACTCAGGAAAAGAGTATTATCTGAGTAAGAGCCATGCGTAGATCAAAGAACACAAATATTGCTATCAACTCAATGAGTGAATTGGTGTTGTGAGGGTAAGTAACAAGAGAACTGGGTGATAAAAAGGAAGACGGGTCTCAGACAGGCCAGGATAAATGACAGGGTGACAAGGAGCTCAAACACACATGGCTACTGAGGGCTTAGCAATGATCAGACTCTTCAGAAGAAAATGATATTGGAATGTACACCCTCTGGAAAAAATAGTCTGAATATGAGAACAGAGGCTGGGAAAAGAAATGTGTCCCTAAAATGAGAGAGAGTTAGAAAGCGCTCAATCCCCAAAGACAAGGAGATGATGTAGGATTTAAGCAACACAAACTATTCCCAAGTAGGGCACTGATAGCAGCAAGGGGTCAAAGGTCAAAGGTTTTGTTTCAACATCTAAATTAGGCTGACCTTTGGTGGACAAATTTAGATAATCTATCCGAAATGGGCATTATATGAGGTTGACAGTCTATTTTCACTGGTATTGTAGGTGTAAGCACTGCAGCTTGGATGGAAAGATGTCCTGGCAGTCAGGAACGGAGGGAGGGATACCACAAAGTGTAGCCGCTTACAGCTCTGCTCCAGGTAAAGATTTCTCCACTGTAACAACTCTGCCCCAACAGGGGAGCTTTTCTCCAGCTAGTGTTCCAGCTCTGCTTAGTCCCCCGACCCCTAGGGTGTAACAACTCTGCTCCCCTAGGGGAAGGTTTCTCCAGTGAAAGTGATACAGTTCTGCCGCACTCTGCTGGCTCTCCCTCCGGCTCCGGTGAAAGTTGTTACTTCTCTGCTCTATTCCACTCCAGTGAAAGCAAGTCATCACCTGAACCCCATTCAAAAGATGTATTGAGAGGGCAGAATCCAGGAGGGTGGCTGCCTCTAGGGTGAGGCTGAGGCAAACTGAACAGGGTGCAGAGCTTAAATAGGGTCCCTTAGGGTGGGGGGCAGGTCTTTCCAGGGTAGCTAGAGACTGGTGTGGTTTTATACTCAGGGACCTCAGGGATTAGTAGGATTTCAATCCCTGTTCCCAAGTCAAGATCATGGTATTTTTCCTTGGCCCCTTTTACTCTACCGTAGGACTGCTGAGAAATTCCCAGCAGTCTACAATTTCACAATGTTAATAACCAAGACATCATTACTGACAAAGGAGGAAGCAACTTAAGCAGATAATTCCATTTTAATGCTAAAAAAATAATTAAGGCAGAATTGCAAATAACTGATTAGGAGTGGCTTATATGATGGCGAGGGTCCCAGGTCCCTCTTCGCCCTTTCTTCTGATGAGGGAAAGGCAAAAATAAATAAGCCCAAGCTTAGTGATCTTTTGCAAGTGGGTGTGGCTGAATTTCTGAACATGGTGGCAGACTGGCTCAGAGAACAGTCCTATGAAATCATTAGCTTCTGCCTTGATTTCCAATTGGGCTGTCATTGTTGCTACACAACCTGAAATTTACAGAATTTAGGAATACAGTTCCCACCAAACACACACAGACACACAAAAGTGTGCTACAAATAATGAAGTCAGGTAACAAGCATAACAAATGGAAACACAGCTGCACTGTGGTAAAATTTCAATCTAAACCCTTTAAAATCCCTAAATCCCCAAAATATTGGCTTTGCAAACAAAGGGCAACTCTAACATGCACTCAGGGTTAGTTTACAATAATTTTAAGTGACTGTCCCCACTACTACAATAATTACACATATAAATTGAGTCTCAACTATTAGAGGCAATCATGGTGCTTTTTGTGGGTGATTCTAGCATTTGGGATGTTGAGGCTGGAGGCTCTTGAGTTCAAAGCCAGCCTAGGTTACAACACAACAAGTTAAAGACCAGATTGGCCTATAAAGCAAGATTTTGTACAAAGTGGGGCAGGGAGGGAAGCACTGGGCTTCAGATCCCAGTTTGTCTGACTGCTAAGAGGATAGACTTTAAGTACATTTCATCTCTGACAATTTCATCTGTTCACTGATTCCATGATATCTTACATGTTCCTCTGATAGCTCCACATACCATGTGATAAAAACCATACTTGGCTGGTGTGGCTTTGAACCACAACCTCTTACAGAGGAAAAGCTGCTTTCTTCATATTACCAAATGTCTGAGATTTCCCACAATTGCTTTATCTTGATAGAATAGTCAGCAGGACCATGAAGGTTGGTACTGGGGCCAGGAGGTGGCTCTAGTAATAGAGTACTTGCTGATGAGTATAAGGGCTTCTGTTTAATACCAAGCACCCAGGTAAAGGCTGGGTATACTGGCACATGCCTATGTAACTCCTACTCTAGGACAGCTAGAGACAGGGGGATGTCTGGAACTTAGAGGTTAGTCAGTGTAGCCAAAAATAAAGAAATAAATAAAAATAACCTACCCATTCAATGAAATATTCTGACTTAAAAACCACAGTGGGCTCTGATTTTCAATCCAATATGTTAGTCCACATCTTTTTGCTGGAGAGTTGAGAGTGTTAATATTGAGAGTTATTATTCTTCTTGTACCTTCTAAGGTATAGTTAAACTTCTCTTCAGAGTGAAGTTTTCCTACAGGTACCTTCTGTAGAGCTGGATTGATGGACAGAAATTGCTTACATTTGTTTTTTTTTTTTTTTTATTGTGGAATGTCTTTCTTCCTCCTTCAATTGTGATTGTTAGTTTTGCTGGATATAAAAGTCTGAGCTGGTACCTGTGTTTTTTCAGAAATTGTAGAATAACTGTCTGGGTCCTGCTGTCTGTCAGAGTCTCCATTAGAAAGTTGGGTACTGTTCTAGTAGCTTCCTTTTATGTGTGACTGTGATCTTATTTATTTATTTATTGCATCTTGAAATACCCTTTGTTCAGCACATTTGGTGTTTTCATTATTACGTGTTGTGGGGAATTTCTTTTCTAGGCCTGTTTATTTAGTGTTCTAGATACTTCTTGCACCTGGGAAATCATCTCTTTCTTTAGATTTAGGAAATTTTGTTCAATGGTTTTGTCTGTCTATATATTCTTGACCCCAATAACTGTACCAAGCATGGGTTCCATCTTGTAAAGTGAGTCTTAAATCCAACCAGAAAGTGATTCAGTGTTCTGTAACATCCATGCCAGTATTGCATTAGTAAGTATATCTTACCAGACTGGTTATTATTGTACTCACAGAGTCCACACCTGAATAAGACCGATGATTACTGGGGCTAGATTTATGTCTCAGTTCTTAAGACCACTGGCTACTCTTCCAGAGGAACCAGGTTTGATTCCCAGCACCCACAAGGAAGTAAACAACCATTTGTAATTCCAGTTCCAGAAGACTGGATGACCTCTTTTAACTTCTACAGTCACTGCACACATATGGTATACAGATACATACATATGGGTAAAACACTCATATATGTAGTAATAAAGTAAAAATTATTAAAGGTTCATTATCATTTAATCTCCTCCTACAGCATGTGGTGAAATTAATTTTTAAATCAAAAAATAAGTATATTTATTGACTTTCCAACACACACATGAAAATTTTCTCTAATTTATTCTGCGTAAGTTTATGTGGTTCTCTCTCTCTCTCTCTCTTTCTCTCTCTCTCTCTCTCTCTCTCTCTCTCTCTCTCTCTCTCTCTCTCTCTGTGTGTGTGTGTGTGTGTGTGTGTGTGTGTGTGCTATATGTCTTTATATGGTATACGTGCACATGGGCATATACTTCTACATACATGAGGAGAGCAGAGAACATTCGAGTCTCCTAGTATAACACCATATCTTTCATCTGATTCCTTTGAGGCAGGATCTCTCCATGAACCTAGAATGAGGCTGCAGGTGAGAAAGCCCTTGTGATACTCTGTCTCCAGTGAGATTACAGGCATGTGTGACTATATCCCAATGGTGAGATAAGTCCTGAGAATTTGAACTCAGGCTTTGGAATATGCAGTAAGTGTTCATACTCACTGAACTATCTCAGCATCTCCTCTCCTTCATTTCGACTGCCTATTTCCTGATCATCCATTCACAGGACAATGCTTTGGGAGCATCAGTCCTTACAACAGAAAAATTATTCTTTCATCTAGATTTGTTGGTCAAATTTTACCTTTAAGTCATTTTTAAAGTTTCCTTTACCCAGAACTCAAGAAGGCAGATTATAAACTCAAGGCTGGCTAGGCAATGCCATGAGATCCTATCTCAAACTAAACAAACAAACAAACAAAAGCAGTTGTTTTCAGCACAAAAACCCATTACTAGCATCCATAGTCCCAAGACGGCATTCCAGGATTGCATCCCAGGATTGATTTGGATTTCTGTCAGGTTTTCTTCACACATGAGCCGTAAATCTTCAGGGCATCTCAACTTTTCTCATGCAGTCAGAAATGGTACTCTCGAGATGAACAAAACTAGCAGCCAGTCAATAAACTCATCCTAATGATGTGTTTTGTTACTATTGCTGCTCTTCTGCTTTGAATAGTCACAAGGGCTTCTGTGTTGTAATACTGGCAATATGAAGCAATGGATGATGGGAGGGGCTAGGAATTAATTTTTACATCAAATCAGCCAGCTAAATAGCTCTGTATTGATATGACTCCTTTCAATGTAAACACACCTCTGACCTAAAAGAACCCCCAAGTCAACCTTCCTGTGTTCATTCTCCAGGATGCCTGTAACAACTTCAGCAAAGGGAAACATGACAGAAGAATTAGAACAGGAAGCAGACATTATTATCAGTGTTTAATATTTACACATTTTGTTTTTAAAAGAAACAGTGGGATAGACAGAAGTTTGGAAGTTTCCATTTCAATAAGTGTCAACAAATGTCTTTGCTGCCTGAATTTTATCCCACTGTTAACCTCAAATTGATCACAGAGAAATTTCTTTTGCAAAGTCTTACTTCTGTATAATTTTAATATAGAGTGTAGATATTACAATAAGTGAAAATGTGAAGCATCAAAACACTCATGTATTTTAAAATTTTATGGAATTGACCACTTAGATCCTTGCACTAATCATCCATTCCATTAGTTTACATTATGAATAATTTTTTTCATCAAGATAAAAGCTATCTTCCAGCTTCCTCAGCCTTGCTCCTAGTCGTTTCTACAGAATAAATCTCTGTCTTCCTAAGCCTGCCTTAAATACCTTCTTTACCCAGTTATTTTACTTCTGGATTCAACTCTGCATCATATTCTAGAGCTAAGATTAAAGGTGTGAGCTACTACTATTAGATAGTTAGGCCTTGAACTCAAAAAACACAGAAAAATCACTGTCTCTGGAGTTACAAGATAAAAGGCATGGATCACCACTCCGGGTCTTTCCCATGCTGGGATTAAAGGTATAAATTACCACTCTCTGACTCTCCTGGCTTGACTGTGGGTGGATCTGTTCTCTGATATTCCAAACTAATTATATTAAATATATCACCACATATCTACTTTTGTGCTAAAAATAAAAAAGATTATAACTAACATAAGAAAAGAAATGTACAATAGGTACAATAATTATATACAATGTATACAAACAATAATTACATGAGTAATGTCCATACCCTTAACAACTGACAAATTTAAAGAAAATATTCCATTATTTATCCTATTTTGGTGAGTCCAAAGGATTATATCTAATTTACTTTCTATCTAACTTGTATTACTCACTAAAAACTACATTTTGATGTCTCTCAAACTTATACACTTTAACTTCTAAGTGAGTTTTTTTTTCTACAACTGTCACTAGAGAACTATAACTATCTCATCTTCAACTTCCTCAGAGACCCAAGAAGGAAATATTAACTAAGTAAATAGCACAAGCAAGCAAAAATGTAAGAAATGAAATATCTGGCTGCCTGGACAGTCACACAAGGTTCTTCTGTATCATTAAAGCATCTATCTTCAGCCTGCAATCCTAGCATGTATGACAGACTTCTCTGAGAAACAGGATATTCTCAAAGACCTTCCTACCTTGTCTTGGCAAGTTTTGGCATTTCCTTTGTGTGTGTGTGTCTCCTGCTTGTCTATTTTGAACAACATGCTGTCAGCAGTAAAGGCAAGAGTACTTTCTTGCCCAGTGGCTAACTTTTGTCACAAAGAAGGTCAACTCCATATGGAGTCTCTTTGATGTCCATAATAATCTTCTCTGAAGTTTATTAGTGCTGCAAGGAGCAGATGTCCCATTGTCATAAAAATAATAAGAGCCTATGTTTTTTAAATATGTTAAATGCCATATTCTATAGATCTCTGAAGTGTTTAAAGAAGACCTGTTCATCTATAATAAGTTTTACCTTAAAAACATATCTAATATGACTATAAGTTTTATTGTAATGTCAATTACATTTCTTGCATTTTTATCATGTATTTCTTTATATCCTAATTAGTTGGTAATAAGAAATTTTATGGACTAGCAATTTGTATTACATTGTTAGATGAACTGTATAGGTAAAACACCTTGAACAACACACACACACACATATATATATCATAACAAATTAATGTCAACTTTTTATCAATATACACAATTTGTATATAAGATATAAAAAATTCAATTTAGTATAAAATATTTAAAGCTTGTAATTGTTTTTTAAAAGTAGATTCAATAATCTACCCTATATCTTATCATATCTGTATCTCCTTTTATTCTTTTTTAAACAAGAATCCTGAATTTAATCTTTTATTTAGCTTTTTCTAACCATAACCATTAAAAATTTTTAGCCAGTTACCTTAAACAATGACAATCATCCATAACCCACTGAAAAACCAAAAGCCACCTACACCACCTCTTGAGAATATGGACACCCTGTTCTTATATTTACTTCCTGCTGTCTGGGGGTGATGGCATCTTTAGGGGATCCTAAAAAGAAAAGTTTTGTTCATTGTCAAGTCCGGAAATAAGTAGCTGCATCATTTGTTGTCCAGTCTCTGAATAACAGGAAAGTGTATGGCTTGTCTCAAGTCCTGACTAGAGTATTCTGTGAAGCTGGTTTATTTTAGCTAGCCACCTCAAAATTGTCCTGTGCAGTTTGTAGTCTAAATCTGATCTTTGGTTGGTGTTTGTCAGCCTAGTGTCTTTGTAATATTCCATGTGACATCCTCGTTGTGGGGCCCCATCTTCCTTTTGGATACTTCAAGTTCACAATTAGGCATTGTCATGGATCACTGCAGAAAACTTATGACACTAAAACCCAATACAATGTACAGAAAGCTAAATGAAACCTTTTTCTAAAATTAATTAGTACTGTATATGAACATCAATATCAGGACCAAAGGTTTAAAATATGTTTATGTAAAATCTCATATATTTGATATATATTTATTCAGCATAGGATTAGTAACAATAGAAGAGTCCCTTATTTTTAGTTATTCTTCTGTCTCATATCAGGTGGCTCTTCTGACATGATAGAGATTTTTGCATTTTCATTTAACAAGAATGCTTGGGTTTAGAAAAGGAGAGAGCCACACTCCAACTCTAAAGCCAGCTTTAAATTATAATTAAGCTGGGACTTCAATTTCTCTTACAAATAAAGACATATAGAGGTTAAGCAATGAGATTTTACTCTGCAGAGTATACTGGTACCAGTAAGTACAATATTTCTTTGCTTGTAAATTTTTCTGGATAACCTCCCTTCTAACTGTAGACATCTAGATGTGCAAAGTTTTTTTTTAACTTCTTGAAGATGGATATTTCTAGTTTTCTATAAAGACAAAAACAAAACCCTGCCCCAAATCTTTGTTTTTCTTACAACTTAAAGAATTGTAATATGGGTGATGAGCCATCAATTTTAATTTTCACGAAGTTTCTCTGGTTCAAATTGAGTCTTTATTAATTTTGATGGATACATAGCTTTTTGCTCACCAAAAACAAAAGCAAAACCCCTTCCACAATATAGCACATATCCTGGCTTCTATTCTGAGTACATCTTTGAATTAGAAAGACTGATTTAGCTCAGTTGTTTTTTTTTCTATAGTCAAATGCCTTTCAGTAGCTGTTGTTCCTTTCTCATTAGTATTGAGAAAATTCCAAGTTAATAAAGCATTATGTAGTCTATTTCTGGGGTTATTTGTTATTCCTTTCTGTTTATTCAACATATCTTTTAGAGTTTGATTTGATGTCTCTATGACTGCTTGCCCTGTAGGATTGTGTGGTATTCCTGTAATTTGCTTTATATTATAACAAGCAAAAAAATGTTTCATTTTACTGGAGACATGTGCTGAAGCATTGTCTGTCTTAATTTGTACCAGTATCCCATGATGGCCATAACTTCTAGCAAATGTGTGATTGCAGAATCAGCCTTTTCTGAACTCAAAGAAGTTGCCCATTGAAATCCTGAAAATGTATCTATTGTATGATGTACATATCTTAATTTTCCAAATTATATAAAATGAAACATTTATCTGCCAAATTTCATTTCTATGTATACCTTTAGTAATACTACCTGCTGGCAATAGAGTTTGGTTATAGAAGGAACAAGTGAGACATCTTTTTATAAATTCTTTGACTTGTTGCCAAGTGATAGAGAAATCTTTTTCTAACCCTTTGTCATTGATATAATTTTTTATGAAACTCTGAGGCCTCTAGCACATTTTCTATTAATAATTCATTAATTTTATCATTACCTTGGGCTGAAGGACCTGGTAGACCCATATGGGATCAAATGTGTGTTATATAAAAAGGATGAATCCTAATCATGATTATTTCTTGAAACAGAATAAATAATGAAGTTACTTCTGACTCACCATTAATAAAAATAGCAGTTTCAATGTGTAAAACAAGTCTTTCTGCATAATGATTGTCTGTGACTATGTTAAAAGGTTCAATAAAATCCATTAATTCCATCATGATAGCATATAATTCTGACTTTTGAACAAAATTCTAAGGGCTGTGAGTAACTTTACTTATATTTTCTGATTTGTAACCTGCCTTTCCTGATTTGTTTGCATCAGTATAAAATGTAGGAGCTCCATAAATTGGCTTATCTCATACAACACGAGGAAGAATCCAATTAGTTTTCTTTAGAAATTCGATTCTTTTGCTTTGAGGATATCTGTTGTTAATATCTCCAAAAAAATTACTACAGGCTCTTTGCCAAGGTTCACTTTCTGCCCATATTTAGTGAATTTCTTTATTAGTTAAAGATACAACAATTTGTGCTGGGTCCATTCCTGTTAATTGAAGAAGTCTTAATTTTTCTTTAAAAATCAACTCAGAAATCTTTTCCACATATATCTTTAATTTCTTACTCAGTTTATGTGGAAGAAATATCCATTCCAATATAACATTTTTCCTTTACATTAAAATTCCTGTAGGAGAATGCTTAGAGGGTAAGATAACTAGAATGCAATTAAGGACTACATGTGTATCCTGTAACTTCTTTTCCACTAAAGCCAATTCTCTCTCAACTTCAGGTAACAATTCTCTCACACTATTTAAGTCCTTGTCATCATTTAAGATTTTGAACAAACTATCTAATTTACCATTTTTTTTATTCCAATAGTAGTTTGTAAGTTAGAAATGTCTCCTGGCAATCTTTGGAAATCATTTAGTGTCCTCAATCTATCTCTCGTGGTTTGTACCTTTGGGGGGTTAATTTTTTTGCTGATCTATTTTGTAATCTAAATAATGAAATCTCTTCTTTGTAGTTTTTCAGGGGTAATTTGTAATCCCCAAACAGGCAATTTTTTTCACTTCTTCAAACATTTTTTCTAAGGTATTAATATTTGAATCAGCCAACAAGATGTTGTCCATGTAATGATATATGATAGATTGGGAAAATTTGTTAAATATCTGTTCTAATGGATTTTGTACAAAATATTGGCACAGAGTGGGCCTATTCAGTATTTCTTGTAGGAAGACCCTCCACTAACACCTCTTTACAGACTGAGAATTATTATAAGTGGACACTGTAAAGGCAAATTTTTCTTTTTTTTGTTCTTGTAAAGGTATTCTAAAGAAACAGTCTTTTAAATCAATAACTATAATAGGCCATTATTTTAGGTAACATAAAAGGCAAAGGAATTCCAGACTGTAGAGAGCCCTTTGGCTGAATCACCTTGTTTATTGCCATTGGATCTATTAACTTTCTCCATTTTCCAGATTTCTTTTTAATAACAATACAAGAGAATTCTAAGGGCTGGTTGATTCTTCAATATCTTGAGCATTTAACTAATCCTATACCAGCTGCTTTAAGGCCTGCAATTTCTCTTTTGTTAAAGGCCAATGATGAACCCATATAGGCTTATCTGTTAACCATTTTAAAGGTAGTGCTGTGGATGTCTTTGAAAGGTCAGCAGCTGTTTGCCTTCTTTCTGTACAACTTGAATGGTTTGTGACAGTTTCTCATAATACCTTCTAATGTTTTATTTTCCAGAAATGTGTTAATTTATTGTAAATTTCTGTGTTTGGAGAAATGTTAATCCATGTATTGTAATTTATAGCAATGCTAGCCACATATGGCTTTAATTTCCACTCTGTCCTTCTGGTCCTATACACTCAAGCCATCTTTCACTGTGTTTCACCTGGGATAATGTCCCAATTCCCAAAAACTGAACATTTACCTACTGAAGGGGCAAATTTGGATGCCAAGACTCCGGTGAAATTATTGTTACATCTGTCCCTGTGTCCAATAAACCTTCAATAATAACATCATTTATTTATTCTTTTAACTTTGGCATTTGTTCATTAATAGAAGCTTGCCAAAATATTTGCTTTATAATTTTTCCTGAGTTTTTTTTTTTGCTATAGATTGACTATCATTCAGTATAGTGTGTTTTTCTAGAATAGATTTTAATTTCTTTAATTGTTCTGGGAAGGTGTTTTCTCTACAATGACAGGGAACTTTGAATTGGATTTGATATGGGGGCTTTTGAAAGCCCCTTGGGGCATTTCCCAAAGGTAGAAAGTTATCTTGTCTGTCCCTTGTTGACCTGCACTCATTAGTCCAATGCCTCCCTTTGCCACACCTTCTGCAAACTCCAGAAGGGAGGGGGGTTCTCTTCAGATTATTCGTAACAAAGGCATCATTTCTGGAAATGCCTTGTTTGCAATCTCTTTTCATGTGACCTTGCCTTCCACAATTATAACATTTAATATTTTGACTTTTTCTTATACCTCTAGAAATAACCTCTCTTACCTAGTTATCATCACAGTTATAAGGCTCTGGATTAATTGTCTCATGAATTCAATCCTCTAAGAGTGCTGACTTTGCTTTTAATGGTCTAATTATTCTTTTACATTGTGAATCAGCATTTTCAAAAGCCAGCAGCTTAATTATTATCCACCTAGCTTCTTCTGGTTTTTCAAGACAAAGTTTCTCTGCAGAGCCTTGGTTATCCTGGAACTCACTCTGTAGACCTGGCTGGTCTCAAGCTTACAAGTATCTGTCTGCCTCTGCCGCCCCCTCCCCAGTGCTGGGATTAAAGATGTGACTGGCTCATTATGAAGAATCTTATCAGAAAATTAAATGTGTGTGTATATATGTGTGCATGTTACCAAGAAAACCATTATAACTGTTACTGCATTCTATGAAACATGGAGAACATAAGGTCCTACTGAGGTACAAGTGTTCCCTTCCTGTTAACACCTTCTTTTTGCCAAGAATAATATAAACTCAAAAAAAGTCAATAGAACAAAGGATTCAAGCTAAAATGGGTTCATTCTATGGAGTTTCAAGTAAAAAACAGAAAAATATCTAATAAATGAATATCTATTTACTGACTGAAAGTAAGTTCAATGGCAGTAATCACTTCAGAGATAAAGATAAAACTTCAATATGAAAATGATGCAGGTGAATATCAGAACAGGAGCAGCTTTCTGGCATAAAGTGGCAAGAGTACTTTTTTAAAATATATGTATTTTCCATGTAGATTGTCATCCATTTGGAACCTCATTTGCATATAATTCCCCCCAATCTTGATATTAGCCTGCCCTAATTTCATTTTATAGCTAATCCTTACCCCCAGGGAGTGTATGCTGGGATAGGGTAAAGTTCAAAGATTAAAACCTGGATAACTTATTATCCCTAATTAAAAGAGGAACACTGTTAGAATTTGCTGTTTTACCCATGCCAACACTTCCCTACCTCAAAAACTACTGGATCAAACAGCCACGTATAAGTACTGAGAACACTGATGGACTAATTAACTCAGGCAGCAAATAATAATTAAATACAACCATAAAAGATTATGCAAAATTTGTATATCACATATTGTACAGCCTCCTCACGTAGAACACAGGACTCTTCATGTCATAATGTTGTCTCTTTCCCATACTTAGTGGCTTAAGCTGTGGATGTTATTTCAATAGAACTCCATTTTAAAGAGTTAAAAAAAAACCAACTTGTTCTGCTTTTTCTTCTTCTGTCAGGTCAAAAAAAATAAGATGCCACCATCACTGTTGGGGTCCTCCAGTACAGAACTTCTATATTACTAGAGAAAAGTCAAATCTCATGGTAGAAATCCTACTCAGACCAATGTGGGTAACCTGGTATTCTTATTCTTGACCCATTATGGAGTCACCACTATGAAAAGCCCTAAAGGATCTCCCATTGGCATTTCTTTTCATTGTATTCAGTGACTGTTGTTGCTGGTGTATGGTGTTTCTATGTTATTCCTTCTTTTCTTCCTTTCATCCATCAATGACTTTCTCTGTGCCAGGAAATAAAGACATTTCAGTGAACTAGACAGATAGCCCTGTTGCCATTATATAGTCAAAACTTGGACAAGAAAGATGAGCAGGAAATAAAATATTACATGAACAAGTAATCCTTAGGAGGTTGCTCCCCTGTTGCTCAGAATAATAGATTAGCCCTCTTGACCTGGAGGAAGACAAATGAATGAAAGCAACTGCTTGGAATCCATACCTTTCACTATGGATCCTGAGGCAAGACTGCCTACACCCTCAGCCCCAGTGAGAGGATCACCATTAACCAGAAAGGGCAGCTCATCATGCCTGCCCCAGGACAACAGATCACATGCCTCCCTAAATTCTGAGGCTTAGAAAGGTGGGTTTTTAGAGAAGTAGGTAGGCTTGCTTATGGATCAAAAGAGAAAAGTCAGAACTCTCCAGCCACATCATGAACACCCAAGGCTTATCCTAAGAGGAAGAAAGAAGAAAGGCTAAGGGGGCATGGGGTAGCACACACGTTGAATCCCTGCTTGGAGACAGAGATTGATGGATCTCTATGAGTTTGAAGCTAGTCTGATCTGCAAGGACTGGTCTCAGAGAGAGAGAAAGAAAGAAAGAAAGAGAGAAAGAAAGAAAGAAAGAAAGAAAGAAAGAAAGAAAGAAAGAAAGAAAGAAAGAAAGAAAGAGGGAGGGGGAGGGAGGGAGGGAAGAAGGAAGGAAGGATGAGCCCAGACTATATTTTAAGCAGGGAAGTAATGTAACCAGATTTACTCAAGTGTCCTTGACTGCACCATGGATAACAGAATGGGTGAGAAATAAGAATAAAGGAAGCAAAGCCAAGAGCAACTTAACAACTAAATTCCAAGAGTTAGCACACTGGGAATGGATATCTAAACAATATCAAGAAAATCTATCCACCTCTGAATTAAACTGCATGTCTAGCAGTTCTTAGAACGACCTTAAACTGGCCGGGAGACTCAATGCAGACATTACATAGCTGGTTAACCAGAGGCCCTGACATAGCTATGCTTCATGTCCTTTCATGTATTTAGAATGTGTACTTAGATGAGAAAGTTCCTGATTTAGGGGATAATAGTTCCCATGACAGAGAACAGTACCGAGAACAGATTCTCCAAGACATGCTGAGGTTCCATCATCTGAGGCTTTTGTCCAAGGAGCTTGTGGCCCCTCCAAGTATGAAATCGGACTTAGAGGTGACCATCTGCATCTAGATGTTACAGGAAAGACTTAGAAAGACAAAAGCTGGGTGTGGCTCACCCTTGTCATCCCAGCAGCCAGGAAGGCTGAGCAGGAGTTCAAAGTCAGCCTAGGCTACATAGTGAGTTCTAGGCTAGCATGAGCTACAAAGTAAGACTCTGTTTGAAAATGAGTGTTGGCTTTAAAGTAAATTTATCTTTAGTATGATAGTTATATGAAAATTATAGGTTTTGTGTGTAGAAAAATTTTTTATAAAGTGTTTTGTAAAAAAAAAAAATTATTCTAGCTTTCGTGGTATATATTGTGATAACTTTACTATCCATGACAGTTAAGTGCAATTATTTCATCACTCTAAAAATGCTATTTTTGTGTCAGTTCCTGCAAGTGTTTTCAGGTTTTTTCAAAGTGACACATTTTGATGCCCTCTTGATAAAGTAGTAGATGTTTTGTAGCTTTCTAGAAACTTCATATGCATAGGGTATCAATGAAAATAAAATAAAATGCAAGTGTGAGTCACCTTTCTTGTGTGCAAAAACAAAATTCAAAGCATAAAAAAAATTAAAGTGGAGACATGTGACATTAATTGATATTTATATTGTAATAAAACTTACAGTAGCATGATAGGCGATTATCTGTGGGCAAAGTTCAGTGAGAAAAATGAAAGAGCCCTAAACATGTTACAGAGAGGAGCTTGAGCCACTGAGCAGACTCATTGCCCAGCAGTCCAGAGGAAGAGCCCCGACAATTGGGTGTTCTATCAAGGTGCTCTGAGGCAGTGGTTCTCAGCCTGTGGGTTGTGACCCCCTTGAGGATGACATATCAGATACTTATGTTACAGTTCATGACAGTAGCAAAATTACAGTTATGAAGTAGCATTGAAAGAATTTTATAGTTGGGAGTCACCCCACATGAGGAGCTGTACTAAAAGGTCTACAGCGTTAGGAAGGCTGAGAACCACTGACCTAAGGAAATATTCCAAGCAGAGAGTATGTAAGTAGGTTGAAAGCTGTGTCTGATTTTGGCAAAGTCTGATGCTCCACCTTCCTCCCATGTGAAAACCTCTGGGTTGATTTCAGGCCCTCCACTCAGTAAGGCTGCACCCTGGCATGACAGCCATCAGTGGGGAATTATTTCTTTTTTTTAAAAAAAAAAAAAACTTTATTTATTATTTATTTATTTATTTGCCTTGGTGTTTGCTGGAACTGGAACTACAGACAGTTGTTAGCTGCCATGTGGGTGCTGGGAATCAAACCCTGGTCCTCTGGAAGAGCAGACGGTGCTCTTAACCGCTGAGCCATCTCTCCAACCCCCAGGAATTATTTCTTAAAGTCAAACTGTAGGTTACTCCAAAGCCTAGGTTTCTTCTAAGATTTGGAGAATAATTATAATCCCTTTTCAGATGCTAAACACAAAAGCTTTCATCCCTAGCAAAAGCACTGATGACTTGCAGCATTCACATATATATTGTCTTTGCTTATTTATGGCTTTGACATTGGCAATGACCAAAACTCTCAGTATTCAGTAGCATTCTTGCTGTTGTCACCCCCACACAGAAGAAAAAACAAAATGACCTTTCAGCCCTGACTTCTCTGGGGCCCTACTGGAATAGTACAAGTTTTTGTCTGTACTGCACAATCGACAGCTTTCTAAAACTTTGTCCTGGTGTGTGTCTCCTGATTTTGTCAAGAGCAGGCCCTGCTCTTAAGTGAGACTCTATCTCCAGAGCCTGTCACCTTCTCTAGGACTCGGTATGTGCTGAGTAAATGTTTGCTGAATGAACGGAAAGTTGCATAATTTTCTGTTAATTTATGAACAGGCCATCAGGAAATTCCTTCTCGAAGTATTCTTTCATCATAGGCTGTAAAATATTGTTTAAATAAAGGATGTGGTTTATCCATGTTTAAGTTTTAGGTCAGTTTTCTATGGAGTTAGTAAAATCTCATTCCAATACAAATTATTTAATTCCCTGCTGGTACCTTGGGTTTTCTGCCTATTAAATGAGGATGGTTGCTCTGATTTCCCTTGGTTCTGCAAAGAAGACTGAGAAACTCAGAGTTCTGCTGACCCAGAACAGTATGACTTGGGTTGATGCTCAACATCCATCTTACTCTCAGTTTGGTTAGGAGGCTATGGGGGCTGTGCTCAGGACTCAGGAGTCTATTGATGATTGCTTCTAGAGCAAAGGCTCAACATGAGTCTCCTAATCCTCAGCTAGGAAGTGCTTTTCCTAGAGGTCACTGTCCCTTGTAGCTGCCTTTGGGCAGAACTGGCCAGCTGCATCAAATGTGTCTTCTGCTGTATTGGGGGTCTCATTGGACTTGGGATACTTGTTCAGGCTAATCTTCTTTCTGGTTCAGTTTTATTTTTCAGCTCATTGAACAGCCTCTTGGTGTAGAACCGAGAGATGACTTGACCCAGAAGCAATCTTTCCAGCTGCAGCCTGAGTAACAAATGCCCCAACTCACCCCATGCCTTGTCATTCACAGTGTTCAGCTTCACATGCAGTAGCCACCACAGGTTGAATGCTAACTCTACAATAGTCCCTAAAGATGCCTTGTTATCTTGTTATGCTGTTATCACTTCATCATCTATTCACATGGGCTTGTAATTATTTTCGGTTTCCATGTGCAGAGAAATAAAACTCAGAGACATTTCACAATCTCGTAGTATCACGCAGCACTGAGCACTTAGAGATCAAACACATAATCAAACATCCTGACTCCAGGTCAGGCTATTCAACACCATTTGAAATTTTCCTGTCAATTCACTTGCTTATTCATTTACATTCATTCTCATTCTCTCTCTCTCTCTCTCTCTCTCTCTCTCTCTCTCTCTCTCTCTCTCTCCCTCCCTCCCTCCCTCCCTCCCTCCTCCCTTGTTCCTCTCCTCCTCCCAGTAGAATTTTAATGTTCTTTGGTTAGAAGGCTAAAAAATCACCCTCAATTAGCTAAAAAGGCATACATATGAGTTTTCTTGTCAATGCAAATAATTTGGGGAAAAACCAAAACTGAGTTAGAAGCAGGCACATTTATCTTTGTGACTTCAACTGAAATCTATTGTTTTTCCTCCAGTGGTTCTTATTGTTGCTTGTTTCAGACAAGTGATATTCACATCTGTAATTATTTTTCCTCTTTTCCTTTAATTGTTGTAGTAATTAATTCTAATTACCTTTAATATCCCTTTTTTTCAAGTTTCTTACCTGGTTACATGTTTTTCACTAGTTTTTCCAATGGAGTATGCCAGTGAACTTATTCTAAATGGCTGGTGCAATGCTAGCCACGTCACTTTGTATCTATATTCAGGTGGTAATTGTGTCACTGATAAAATGAAGTCTAGTTTGGAGTGTATTTTTTAAAAATGTACCCACAAAGGCCTAACAGCATAATGGGGACAAAATAAAAACTATCAGAGGTCATATTGAGTTGCCTGTGTGGTTGATGTAAAAATAGAAGCCAAGTTACCTATGTGAGCTGAAGATGGAATAGTTTTCTTCCTACCTGTCAATTCCCACCGATTGCTAGTAGTGTCCTGAAATGCTGAGTTTTAACAAGATTCCAAGTATATCCAGGCTTGGTGACAAAGTATGATCTCTTCTATATGTGACCTTTTCCATAGGTGGTACAGAATTTTGGCAAGACAGAATAGAGGATAGCTTGTGCCACAGTGAGAAGGTAATGATGCTGGAAAAATAAGATACCAAATAAGGAGTATACCACTTCCATAATGTCAAGAGACCTTATTTGAAAGCTAAAACAAATAAATATAAAAAGCACAGTCATACAGATAAAAAAAATTAATGAGAAAAACTTGCAACTAAGTTTTAAAATAGTATTTAAAGTCCAATGACTTCATGGTGCATGTGTGGACTGTGTTGTGTGCATGTAGGGGGATAATAAACCATATCCTTTGATGTCTGCTTACATGCATGAGGTCAAAAGAACTATGTATGCTCAGTTACTAAAAAGGGTATTGTATGAGGTTTCCGGCCCCGGTTTTCCAGCCTAGCCCTGAAGTTCTGTGACTGCACACCTGCAGTCCCTCAGTCCCACAGAAACACACAGATGCTTACATTAAGCATATAACTTGCTAACTTTTTATCCTTAAACTAACCCATGATTCTTACCCTGTTCAGCCATGCAGCTCAGTACCTTTTCTTAGAGCAGCATTTCAGCTTCTACTGGCCACTCATCAGGCTCTCTCTGGCATCTCTGCTCTATTCTTCTTGTTCCCAGAGTTTTCTTAGTCTGGTAGCCCCATCCACACTTTCTGTCTGCCTTCAGCCAATCAGCATTTTTATTAAATCAGTAGGCAGGACAATTATTTACAATGTAACAACATAATCCCACTACAGAAGGGAACCAGAACCAGCAAGGCTTTCTCTGATGAAAATTTGAGAAGAATGTAGTCAATAGGGTAAGTAGGGAGCCAGGTTTAGATAGTCCAGCTAAGCAATGCAATAGGTCATACAGGGAGGGCAGGCATTTAACATATTAGCGAAGCAAAACTGGCATCCAAGCTTTCACAGATCCTTATATGGAATGCAAGTCTGTGTGACCCTGAGCAAACCCTCAGAGAATTAGGGCAGCACTCAATGCTCTGTAGGTGTTGATGGCTCTTCCTAATGTGCTGGGTTAATGTGTCTTGAAACATTCACTGTGAATTAGGAGACAGTTGAGGAGGAAGAGTAAGCATCCTCACAGAGACCAATAAGATGCAGAGGTAGTAGGCCTGCCTGTGTCTAAAGGGCTAAAAACAGGGTCTTAAGAAACATTATAGCATCAGTTTCCTGGGCAGGAAGCCATGAGGTCATTCTGAACATAAAGAAAAGGATAGGCAGAGACAAAAAAAAAAATACAACACAATAAGTGAATTCCAATAAGCAAAAGAAGAGCATGGACTGTGATAAAAGAATGGCCAAGTGGTCCATGTCATGATGGGTGTGAATGTCACAGAGATGTGGCCTGAGCATCATTGTTAGGACAGCCATCCTGGCAGCCCTGTAAAGTTTTAAATAGAAGAGACATTAGTGAGAAAATGGCTACAGTGATCTAAGTATTTAAAAAATGTCCTGAAAATGGGCAGATTCAAGACAACCAGGCATTTAAAATCATTGGGGCTTTATCATTGGTTAATAAAGGGAAGGGGATTGAGAGAAAGAAAATTAAAGTACTTCAAAGTTAATGGGTTACAAAAGACCAGAAGAGCATGGTCTCTGGTTGCCTGGCATGCTTGATTTCACAGCAGATGTATCAGTAGTCAGGATCATGAATTCTAGGGTCAGAGATTAAGTTTCAAGGCTACCCTCTCAACAGCTACATAGTGTTTAATAAGGTACCTAGCCTCTCTATGCCTCAGCTTCCAAATGGTAAATGTAAGGTAAAAACAGTATAGAGCTTACAGCCCTGATGTTAAAGAGGGTCTTAGGAATCGAACTCAGTTCAGTCAGGCTCAGTGGCAAGAACCTTTACCTGCTGAGCCATCTCTGTGGCTCTGCGTCTTCCATTAAAGTAATGGGATTGATATTTTTTTTATACTTGTCACATTAAAGTGTACTTGCTTTCTATTTCATTGGTTTGATTGAATCTCTGCTAAGGTGTTTAATATACCATATGAAAGTGATTCTTGGGGCTGGAGAGATAGCTCAGAGGTTAAGAACACTGACTGTTCTTCCAGAGGTCCTGAGTTCAATTCCCAGCAACCACATAGTGGCTCACAATCATCTATAAGAAGATCTGCAACCCTCTTCTGTATACTGTATAATAAATTAATAAATCTTTTTTTTAAAAAAAAAAAAGAAGAAGAAGAAAGTGATTCTTCTTGAGCTGGTCTTCAGTGTGAGCACTTCCCATAGGCTTCTGAAATGAACTGTACCCACCTGGGAACCTCCCACTCTGCAGTTCTACACATGATAGAGAATTGGAATAGGCTAGACCCTGGGGTTGTGCTGGGATTTGTCACACTCCAGACCTTACTGTCATTTGGCTTCTTGCTTCCTTTTACACAACTCTTGTAAACTATCCCCAACAGTTGCTAGAAAGAACTAATTATTAGGTGCACAAGGAAGACATTAGCTGTTGTTCAACATGAGGCTGGATAGCTAGCAACTGCTTGTGAATTGTGGTTGAATAGATAAATGTTCTCATGTCACTCCACTGTAATGTCTAGCCTTAGGAAGTAGCATTTGTTCATGCTGATACTCAGACATTTCTTCCTTAGGCTCTAGACAGCTGCCTTAAGCAGGGATATTTTAAGTGTGATTCATTCTTCATGGGCCTTTCAAAGAGTACATTTTTTTAATCCACCAATCAAAAAGAAAAAGCTGTAAGATGAAACTGGATGATGGGACCACATCCACACACATAAATTTTTTTTACAGACACATTGATAAACTAAGATGTTTGCCATAAAGTGAGTCAGTAGATTGGTCCCCTTCTCTGTCCAAACCTGAATGTATCTACCTTAACAACTGGAGACAGCAAGAATTGGCAAACTGATGGGTGCCTGCGTTTTTAAGTATTGGTGATTTAATGAACCTTGTGAGGCTGCACACACATCCCCCTGAGATTTAAAACAGAAAATAGAACATTCCACTCCAGCCAGGGAAGGAGGTAGACTAACTGCACATCTTCATCTCTCCCTCTGCTCCTCTGAGTCCAATCCCCCAGTCTCATCCTCAGCTCTGAGGCAGAATACCTGCTGCAGTCTCCCTGGCCTCTTTGACCCCATATCCAATGGATCACATAAACTTCCTCCAACCTTCATCTCAACCCAAGTCATCACTCTATCTCAGTCTTTAACTCCAGCAAGCATTCCCTGGGTTCTCAGGTGTCCAGGGGGGCAAGCAGCCTAACTAGAGTTCTTCACTCTCTCCACTCTCCTCCAAAGCCAATCCCCAGTCTCACCCATCTCTGTAGCAGACCACCTGCTGCAGCCTCCCCCTCCCCCCTCCTGCTCTGTGCCCCCATCCCCAGTGGATCATTCAGATCTTCCCACTCATCCTGCTATCCCAGCCCTGACTCCAGCAGGCTTTCTCTGGGAACCCACCTGAAGGCTGCAGTGAAGCAGGAAGGCAGCCCCACCCTCTCTATCCAGTCCCCAGGTTCATCCCCAGCTCTGGAGCAGGCTACCTGCTGTGGCCTCTCCTCATTCTGCTCCCATTCCCAGGGGACTAAGCAGGTACTGGAGGAGCATCCTGATTTACTCTTTCCTGTGGACCCTCCTCAATTAGGAGAGATACTTTCTAGCCTATACCATTTCAAGTGTTGACTCCCAATACCTAGGAACCCATTTTACCTGGCGCCCATTGACCACCTCTATCAGGTTCCCAGAAGAATTTCCTGCCAAGCAATCCACAGCCCTCATACTCTCCTAAGAACCAGAGAGGCCAACAGAATCCAAGGACTAAAACACCTGCCCAACAAAGACAAGACAACACATCAGCACCTAGAATTATAATCCTCCCAAACCCAGAGGCCTAAACACCAGTGTAAAATAGCAATTAGTGACCCCCTTCTCTGTCCAGCAAGGGGGTCTTTATCAGAGTCTAGCAACTCTACCACAGTAGGCCCTGAATGCTACAACACAGCTGAAGCAAAGATCTTAATAGTCTATTAATATGGCAGAGGTCCTTAAGGGAGAAATGAATAAACCCCTAAAAGAAATCTATGAAAACACTAACAAACAATGGAAGGAAATGAATAAAAACATTCAAGAACTAAAGGTAGAAATGGAATTAATAAAGAAAGCCCAAACTGAAGAAAAACTGGAAATGAAAAATTTGGAAATTTGACCAGAAGCCACAGAGGCTAGCCTAATCCACAGAGTACAAGAAATAGAAGAGAGAATCTGAGATATTGAAGACATAATAAAAGAAATGGATAGCTATGTCAAAAATGTGATATTTATCTATCATACTTATATATATAATATATATATACATTTCCTAGCACATAACATCCAAGTAATCTACAAATAATAGGTATAAAAGAATAATCCCAGAACCTCAGACCCATGTTCAGAGCACAGTCAGATGTGAGCAGATTCAAGCTCCAGAGCCAGATTCACAACCCCCAGCTCTGACTTCATGCTCTCATGTGCAGTCGGGCCAGAGACTAAAGCTGGGAGAGACCTTCCCTATTGATCCTTAGAGACAATTGCAGGAGGAACATCCCAAGGCCAGACCCCGCCTCCACGGTAAGCTGTTTCATCATAGATGGATGTTTTGGAACGGTGGACCTAAGTCCAGAGCAGAGTCAGAGATCATGCAGATCATGCAGTGGGAAAGACCCTTCAACGAATTGGCACAAGTGACCACTTCCTAAATACAACAATAGCACAGACACTAAGAACAACAATCAATAAATGGGACCTCCTGAAACTGAGAAGTTTCTGTAAAGCCAAGGACACAGTCAATAAAATGACAGCCTACAGATTGGGAAAAGATTTTCACCAACCCTACAAGTTACAGAGGACTGATCTCTAAAATATGTAAAGAACTCAAGAAACTAGAGCCCAAAAAATAACCCAAAAATGGAGTTCAGAACTAAAAAAGTAATTCTCAACAGAAGATTTACAAATGGCTGAAAGGCACATGAAAAAGTGTTCAACATTGTTAGCCATCAGAGAAATGCAAATCAAAACAACTTTGAGATACCACCTTAAACCTGTCAGAATGGCTAAGATTAAAAACACAGGTGACAGCCTATGCTGGAGAGGTTTTGTGGGAGTGTAAGCTTGTTCAGCCACTCTGGAATGCAGTATGGCAGTATCTCAGAAAGCTGGGAATCAATCTCCCCAAGGATCCAGCAATACCACTATTGGGCTTATACCCTAAAGATGCACATTTGCACCCCAAAAGCATTAGCTCAACTATGTTCAGAGCAGCATTATTCGAACCTGGAAACAACCTAGATGCTCCTCAACTAAAGAATGGATTAACAAACTGGTACATCTACACAATGGAGTACTAGTCAGCAGTAAGAAAAAATGATATCCTAAAACATGCAGGCAAATGGATGGATTTGGAGAATATCCTCCTGAGGGAGGTATCACAAACCCAGAAAGATAAGCAGGGGATGTACTCACTCATTAATGAACTTTAAACAAAAAGCAAAGCACACCCAAGCTGCAAACCACTTAATAGCTTGGGATCTGAAGCACCTTAGACTGGCACACTGGAGTCCATTCCCTCCAGAGGAACACCTGACCCAGTCTTGAGGAAATTGAACTTGCCTGGACTTGAAAGCACCTTCCTGGACCCATGAGGCATACCCGTGCACGCCCCTTCCCTTAAAAGCTACTTCGAGCATGCGCTCTGGTCCTTTTCCTCTCAGTCCCCTGACTTCTCTGCTTCTTTACCGCCTGGGACTCCTCTCTTAAATAAACTCTAGTGTGTGGCCTTATTAGTGTGTACTTGCTCTCATGCACAGAACTAACAGTGATAAAACCAAATTTAAGCAGTATCTATGTGGTGATATTTTATATTTAATAAAACCAGTCTGGAATATCAGAGACTAGATCCACCCACAGTCAAATCTCACCCAGCCAACGTTTTAGGGTAAAAGCTATCTTCCAGTTTCCTCAGCTGACTCCTTGTTGCTTCTACAGAATACATCAATGTCTTCCTAAGCTTGCCTTAAATGCCTTCTTTGCCCAGTTGTTTCACTCCCAGGTTCAACTCTGCATCATAGTTTCATAGTCTAGAGTTAAGATTAAAGGTGTGAGCTACCAGTATTTGTTAGTTAGGCCTTGAACTCACAGAAACAGAAAGATTTGTCTCTGGAGTTATGGGATTAAAGGCGTGACTTATCACTCTCTGACTCTCCTGGCTTGACTGTAGGTGATATGTTCTCTGATATTGCAAATTGGCTATATTAAATATAAAATATTTCACCACATATCTATCTACAAATTCAGCCTTACAGCAGGCACTAGAAGGAAACCTCCAGGAAAATACAAGAAACAAATAATCCCAGACCAGCAATCATTAAAGAGGACACACACCACCACCACCACCACCATCACCACTACCACCACCACTAACAACAAAATAACAGAAATCAACAAACAATGCTCATTGATAATCTCTCAATATCAATGGTCTCAATTTTCTAGTAAAAAGACATAGACTGACAGAATGAATTTGAGAACAGGATCCATCCTTCTACTGCGTTCAAGAATCACAACTTGGGGCTGGAGAGATGGCTCAGGGATTAAGAGCACTGACTGTTCTTCCAGAGGTCCTGAGTTCAATTCCCAGCAACAACATGGTGGCTGATAACCATCTATGATGGCATCTGGTACCCTCTTCTGTATACTGTATACATAATAAATAAATAAATCTTAAAAAAGAAAAAAAAGAATCACATCTTAACATCAAGGATAGACACCAAGTCAGGTGAAAAAAATAGAAAAAGAAATTTCAAGCAAATGGACCCAAGAAGCAAACTGGTCTAGACATTTTAATATCTGACAATATAGACTTCAAAGCAAAACTAATCAGAAGAGATAGGGAAAAATATTACATACCCATCAAAGGAAAAATCCTCCAAGAAGACATTGCAATTCTTAACATCTATGCACCAAACACAAGAGCACTGAAGTTTATAAAAGAAACACTATACAGCTTAAATCATATATTGACCTTCATATACTGATAGTGGATGTCTTACTCAGTGTTTATTGCTATAAAGAGACATCATAACCACAGAAACTTTAATAAGAAAAACATTTCACTGGTTCTTACTTACAGATTAAGAGATTTAGTCCATTATCAGCATGATGGGAAGCATAGCAGCATGCAGGCAGACATGGTGCTGGAGAAGCCAAGAGTTCTACATCCAGATCCCTGGCAACAGCAAAAGAGAGTGCCACTGAGCCTGGATTGAGCATTTAAAACCCTAAAGCCTACTCTACTGAAGTACTTCCTCCAATAAGGCCACACCTTCATCCCTATCAAGTAATTCCACCCCCTAATAACCAAGCATTCAAATCTGTGAACCTATGGGGGATATTCTTAATTCAAACTACCACAGTGGGAGATATCATTACCCATTCTCACCAATAAACAGGCCATCTGGCAAAAACTAAACAATGACATAAATTAAATGGACCTAGCAGATATTTACTGAACATTTTATCCAAACATAAAATAATATACCTTTTCAATGCCTTGTAGAGCTTTTTCCAAAATCAATTACATACTTGAACACAGAACAAATCCCAACAGATACAAAAAAAATTAAAATAACAGCCTGCTTCCTATCTGACCACCATAGGTTAAGTCTGGATATCAACAAAAGAAAGCTTACAAATTCATGGAAACTGAGCAATTTACTATCGAATAAAAAATGAGTCAAGACAGAAATTAAAGACCTTCTAGATTGAATAAAAATGAATATACAACATACTCAAACTTAATGGAAAACAATAAAGGTTGTTCTAAGAGGCAAGCTCATGGCACTAAGTACTTACACAAAAAAAAAAACTGAAAAGATTTTGTCCTAATAACAGCACATCATAGAATTCTGGAACAGAAGGGAGATATCACACCCAGCAGACTGCAAGAAATAATCAAACTTAGGGATGAAATCAAAAAAGTAAAAACAAACAAGCAAAAGGAATAACACAAAAAATCAATGAAACAAAGAGTTAGTTCTTTGAAAAAAAGCCTTAAGACTGATGAACCTTTGTCTAAGGTCATCAAAAGGCGGAGAGAGAAGTTCCAAATTCATAAAACCAGAAAGGAAAAGGAGGTAATAGCAACAGATACTGAGGAAATTCACAGAATCATAAGGACATAATTTCAAATTGAAAAATCTAAAAGAAATGGATAATTTTCTTAATACACACCACTTGCCAAAGTGAAATCAAGTTTTGATATGCAATGTAAACTTACCTAGCACCTCTAGTGAAATAAAAGAAGTAATTAAAATTCTACCAACCAAAAACAAAAACAGCAAAGGCCAGGTAGTTTTAACACAGGTTTCTCCCATACTTCAAAAGAAGAGTTGATGCCAATACTAGTCAAATTATTCTGCAAAATGGAAACAGAAAGGACATTTCCAAAATCATTTTATGAAGCCACAGTTATCCTGATATCCAAACCACATAAAGAGCCAACAGTGTAAGAAAACTACAGATTGATTTCTCTTACGAACATACATTCAGCAATTCTCACTAAACTAAACCCAAGAACATATCAATAAGATTATCCATCATGATACAGTAGGCTTTATCCTAGAGAAGCAGGGATAGTTTGATATATGTAAACCAATAAATATAAATCACCACATAAACAGACTGAAGACAAAACCACATGATCATCTCATTAGATGCTGAAATGATCTTTGACAAAACCCAACACCCCTCATGATAAAAGTCCAGCAGATATTGGAAATAGAAGGGATGTACCACAACATAATAAAGGCTCAATACAGCAAGCTCATACTAAGATCAACTTAAATGAAGAGAAACTCAAAGCATCTCCACTAAAATCAAAACAAGACAAAGTTGTTCATTCTCTCCCTACCTATTCAATATAGTATTTGAAGTCTTTTGCTAGAGCAATAATGCCTAAGAAGAGCAAGGGGGTACAAGTGGGAAAGGAAGAAGCCAAAGTATCTTTATTTGCAGGTAAAATGGTTTTATACATAAATGACCCTGAATTCTCCACCAGAACTCTTCTACTGCTGATAAACACTTACAGGTAAGTAGATGGATAAGGAATTAACTCACAGAAATTAATAGCCTTCCTATATACACATGAAAAATAAACTGAAAATTAAATCAGGGAAACAACACCTCTCACAATAGCCTCAAATAATATAATAGATCTTGAGGTAACTCTAACTAACCAAGTGAGAGAGTCACATGATAAAAACCTTAAGACATTAAAGAAATAAATTGAAAGGATATCAGAAGATGCAAAGATTCCCCCATACTCATAGAATGGTAGGATTAATATGGTTAAAATGGCTATCCTATCAAAAGCAATACCCACCAATATTCTAACACAATTCTTCACAGACCTTAAAGGAATATTCTTCAGCTTCATATTAAAAACAACACAAACAACATGATAATTAAAATGACCCTGAATAATAAAATAACTACTGGAGGTATTATCCACCTCAATTTCAAGTATTACTACAGTACTATATATTACTACAGTAATATACTGTATTACTACAGTATATTACTACAGAACTATAGTAATAAAAACAAAATAGTATTGGCATAAAAACATATATGCTGACCAATGGAATTGAATTAAAGACACAGACATAAATCCATATACCTATGGGCAGCTGAATTTTTTTTATAAAGAAGCCAGAAAAACACACTGGGGAAAAAAAAGACAGCATCTTCAACAAATGGTGCTAGTCAAACTGGGTAGCACAGGAAAAGAGTTTCTGAATAGAATGCCTATAGCACAGCCACTAAGATGAACAATTTAAAAACAGAACTTTGTAAAACTAAAAAGCTTCTGCATAGCCAAGGGCATCATCATTCAGACAAAGAGGCAACCTACACAATGGAATAAAATTTTACCTGCTACATATCAGATAGAGGGCTAATATCCAACAAATACAAAGAACTCAAAAAACTAGATATCAAGAAAACTATATAATTTGATTTTAAAATGGGGTACAGGTCTAAACAGAGCATTCTCAAAAGAGAAAAGTCAAAGGGATGAGAAACATATAAAGAAATATTTGTCATTCATAGCAGCCAGGGAAATACAAATAAAACTACTTTCAGATTTCATCTTACATGTCATAGTGGCTAGGATCAATAAAACGAGTGCCAGCTCATGCTGGCAAGAATGCCAGTTAAGGAGAACACTCTTCCATTGCTGGTGGAAGTGCCAACTTGTACAGCTACTATAGAAATCAGTGTGGCAGTCCTCAGAAAGCTGGGAATCTATATACTTAAGAGTCAGCTACACTACTCTCAGACATGTATTCAAAGATTGTTTCATCCTGTCACAGAGACACTTGTTCAACTACATCCATTGCTACTCTATTCATAACCAGAATCTGACAACAATATATTCTTATCAACAAAAGAGTTAATAAAGAAAATATGGTACATTTTCACAATGTCATATTACTGATCCATTTTAAAAATTGAAACCATGAAATCTGTAAGTGAATAGATGGAACTAGAAAAAAATATCATCCTGCGGGAGTTAACTCTGACTCAGAAAGACAAACAGAGTAAGTGCTCAATTACATGTGGATTGTAGACGTTAACTCAATGATAACGGATCTATAACTGTAGTACCACACAGAGTCTAGGTATAGAGCAGGGGACTAGGTGCAGACAGAGCTTTCTAGAAAAGAGAAATAGAATCAATACTTATCGATGGATGAGCAGGGGTGAGGGTGGGAACTGAAACAGAAGGATCACATGGAGAGGCGAGGGATGAAGGAGATGAGAGAGAGAATCCAGAGAGACACAGTAAAATTAAGGGCCATGTGAAGGTTAGTATAGAAACCTGATACAGTAGAATCTTGCTAAAATATATACATATATGAAGGCAATCTAAATGAAATCACCAAATAATGAGCAAGTCAGAGCATCAAAATGCCATCTCTTGTCACCAAATAAAGCTTCTAGTCCCAGGATTGGGCTAAATCTAATTGAGTTATTGGCCAAAAGAGTCCCATGGGGATGCGCAACAACCCAGGCTGCTGCCAAGACTATAGGTTGCTGTGCACAAACTGACAGCAAGACCCTGTACTGAAGAAAGCAGCTACACAACTCGCACAACATGGAAAAATTGAGCTGGTGCCCACAAAGAGCCTTCACCCCTATATGTTACCATCTTCAGTATGACAAGGTATTCTGTACACTGCCACAGAAGAAACACAAACACCAACCCATCCATAGAACCCTTGACCTACAATGGCATCCTGATTGCAAGACATGCTAGTGCAATGGTGGCACAAAGTCCAAGGGAGTGACTAACTGGTATCTGTCAAAAGCCCACTTCAACAAGACAGATACCCAACACTGCCTGGATGACCAAAAATCTGAGACTAGATACCCCAGGGACCTAGGATAAAACCAAATATCACTGTTAAACAATAATTGCAATAAAATGGCATTCTGCTGTACTCACAGTTCAGAGCCTTGCTCAACCATCAACAGAGAAGCTTCCTCCTGCAGCAGATGGGAACAAGTACAGAGACCCACAGCCAGACAACATGCAGAGGGCAAAGACAGTGGAACACTCAGCCCTAAATAGGATGTTTTCATCAAATCTCTTCCCTCAGGGAATCCTGTAGGTGAGAAGAAAGAGTATAAGAGCCAGAGGGAATGGAGGACACAAAGAAAATTTCTAAATCAACATGATCAGTGCACGTATGAACTCACAGGCGCTGAGGTGACATGCACAGGGCCTGCACGGGTCTGCACCATCAGGGTCCTAGGAAAGGAGAAGTGGACACATACCCCTATCCCTACCTAAGATGCAGCTTCCAAATGATGGCCAATTGCAAATGGAGATTCTGTTTTCTCCAAGAGTATCTCACTCGGGATGCAAACTACTCTTAAGGGTAGGAAGCATGTTTGGCAATAAATGGCGAACAGAAAACGAGTTCAATGGTGTCTTTGAAGCTTTGAAGCTTCATAATGTCATGTAAGAACTTTTCCTTTTTATGAAAAAAATTATTTCATTTTATTTTTTTATTTTTAGCTTTCTTCTCTTTTACCCTCTAGGTCCTCTGCTTATTATTATGGCTTCAGTTCAGTATTTTTTATGGGATTCCCACGTGTACAAATGAGTGGGTCTTTATTCCTGTGCCTCCTCTTGGGCTCTTCTTCTTTGTTTTGCCCTATTCCAATGTTAGTTTTGTTTTATCTTATTATATTTACTTACTCCTTGTAGCCTTTCTGTTTTCTAATGAGAGAAGGGAGGGTGGAAGGAGACAGGGAGATGAGAGGAAACGTAGGGGATCCTGGGAGGAGCAGACAGGAAACCATAATCAGGATATATCATGTGAGGAAAACATCTATTTTCAATAAAGGGGTGGAGGAATAAGTTAGAAAAACAAACAAACAAAAAACATCAAGTTATTTGGATTACCAAAAAAGCACAAAAAAATGATTTAAAATAGAAAAATAATAAATAAAACAAATCTAGTTTAGCATCGTAGGCATGGAAAGATTTTAGAATACTTTACTACATACTATGTTCTGCATCAGGAACACATTGTTATTTTCCAGGTTTTTCATTAACTTAAAATGTCCCAAAGGAAATACATCACCGTTTGTATAGGCAAAGTGTTTCTGTAGCTTCCTTCTGGTCACCTAAAAAGTAGGCTAAGATAGGAATTCTGACACTATGCTATAGCAGCATTGGTGTAATGTACATTGGTGACCCCACAACTAGACTGAGATTCTTACAACAAAAAGCAAGAGTTCTTACCTAAAGTTACTATGATTACCAAAGGCTCACAAAATTGCATAAAAGCTTAGAGAACCTCCAGCACCCTCTACCTACCACATGATCCTGCCATAGAAAGACTTCAAGCAGGACACATCTGTTGACTCTTCTGAGGTACCCTTCAGCAGACTCTTTTTTTTTTTTTAATGCAGCTCTCAGAAGAATAGACTTCACATTTTTTTTTTTATCTGATCTGATTTAAACTATGGAATTCACTTAGAAAAACTAGTCTTTTTCAACAAAATGCAAGGTTATAAGGCTGAATGGAAAAGCCAGTTCAGTACAACCCTTCCTCATCTCCCCTGGACCTCTTCCTCGGACCTGAAGATGCAGGCTATAGTGACTTCCTTGGGAAAATACATCAGATGGATAAACACAAGTGACATGACACTGGCCCTCACTTGACACCACTTTCAGGGATGAAGCTAACTCTTTATAGCAGTCTTGAATTAATGAGGAGGAGGAAGTAGAAAAGGATACCATACACAAGAATTTCCAGAGCAATGTAAGAGAACAATTCTTTAACCCTAGCTCCTGTATTTGGATGCAGTAAGAATTTAAGTGTTCACTCCCACAGATCCAAAGATGACCACAACAGAGGCAGAGACTCTATTCAGTTGTGGTTAAATCCCCTAAACTGTTCCTTCACCTGAGACATGGTCCAGCCTTAACAATACTTGCCTAGGATGGGACATCACCTGACATGCCAAGACATTAGTCGAAGTTCACTATTACAGGATTGTGTCACCACATTCAACTACGAATCAAAAATTTTAAAGAGAACACACTACAGCAGATAGCTTTTAGAGGAGAAAAACTACAGGCTCATATATTTTTCAAGGTATTTAAAACTATTAAAATCATTGAGTATGGAGAGGATACGGAAGAGGTAATGTCTTCTGCCCACTCCACAAGGGCATACTAGGCATCTCTGATGCTGTATTTGCATCCAAGGGAATCCTGGTTGACTTCAACTGAATCCTTTATCTCTGAATCCTCTAGTACTTCCTGTTCTTCCCTTGCCAGCTGCCTCTCATCAGGGGATGGCTTAAGTCAGGCCACTCTCTGGTCCATTTTCCCACTTCTGCTGCTTTCTAAAAACAACGATGGTACCACTATGCTCAAGACTCCCATTTCCTCTCCCTGTGATGAGTTACAGAGCCAGCCCTTCTCACGGCCCAGGCCTTTGAGTTTTAACAAGGAAGAAGAGATGCCTAAGGCATGTGGTTTTCCTCAGTGTCCTGCCACCCTTGACACTTGTCATGCCTCTCAAAGACTGTTCACCATTGTTCTAACCCCAAGATCATGCCCAACAGGTTTCCTGCAATGAACTTCATTGGCTGACTTCACATGTTAGAGGTGGGAGGCATGACGATGCTTTTACCTGGATCCCAACAGCAAGTTTGCTTTGCAACAGTGTGTTTTCAGCTTTCTCACAGATGGGAATGTGAATATGAGTTGGGGCTAGAGTTACTCTTAATGTCTCTAAGGTTCAGTGTGAACCTAAGGGAAAAAAAGTTAAACTTACTAGCTTGGTGTCAGACCCTGAGGCTCATCTGTCTCCCTTGAATCTCACCTCTCAGAGCTCACATTTGGAAGCAGTGGAAGCAAAACCCAGATGGGCCACAGAAGAGTGATACCCTGGTCTAGTAAGTGATAAACTCTATCACCTGTGTCTGTTGGACATGACCCGCCAACACTAGCCCTTCCACCAGAATTCTTGCCCAGAACACTGTTCTGACATCCATGTGTTCTTCTGCAGCTGTCTTAGCTAAATATCACAGACCTTCTCATTTCTTTCTTGCCCCTCCAATCTCTTGGCAGACTGCCATAGTACAAAGGACATGATAGTGGTATTAAAGGGCCCTTGGTGCATCTTGTAGCACATTTCTGTGGCCATCCATGACTCGGGCATAATAAGAAAATGCAAAAAGGTTGAGTACAATTAAAAACAAGTTAGTAATACTCACCTAGATCTGGTTTACAAATTACTTTCCCATCTAATACCATGATCAAAATGCCTTGAGCTGTAACAGAAACCAACTCAAGCTAATTATAAAAAATAATTATCATTATGATGATGATGATATGGATGCCAGGATATTTCACTGATCTTCAGGGCCAAAATAAAACTGGGCCTCAAGAATGAGAAGTCAAAAGACTCTCTGACCTTTGTCAGTTATCTCTTATTTATTTATGTTTTAAACCAGAGATCTGTGTTTTCTCAGGTTCAACTAAATGGCTGGAAAAGTACCACCAGCCAAGACCTTCTGAGATTGCCTCCCCTGTGTTTATAAAGAACAGCTAGTTAAAACTAGAATTCCTTGACCCTACCTTCAAGTGTTTAAGGGCCCTCCTTCATCAAAATCTCACCTGGCTCCATCAGCTGGGATTGGGACATGAGGCCATGTTGAACAGATATAGCTGACAGAAGATCAACCAATGAGACTATGTGGACAGGAATAAACCAGGGGAGCAGTTGGAAAGCGTTCAGGAGAGACAGCCTAGTTGATCAAATATATACTTGGTATTTATTTTATTGTCTGCCCTACCCACTAGCTTGTTTATTAGCAGTGATATCCTCATCTTGCAGAAGACACTGAATTTCAGAATGATTACAGAAGAACTAAAGATCAAACCTAACAACCAATCAAGGGCTTGGTGTCTTCGATAGCCCTTATGAGCCTTGCTTCTAAGTACAATGTAAAAGTACAAAACCCACCACAGCTCCTACCTCACCTTCGGAAGGTTTATATTTAATTGGAGATATAAGATAGGCTCCCAAGAAAAGAATTTGGTAACATTTTGAAAACAATATGAAGACAGCGAAAAGCGCGGAAATAGCATCAAAGCAGCAGAAATCAATTAGAAAGAATAACTTCAGTTTCTTGTTTAGACAGAACTTTGAGTGACAGTTGGAACAATGCCTGAAATTCAGGAGAGAGCTCTAGCCCGCAGGAATGAATCTGTAAGGCAGGAGCAAGTGGGTAGGTATAGGGCTGTTACTCACTAGGAGAGAAGAGTGCCTCCAACAGTGAACCCCTGGATTTGATCCACCGTAGTATGAAGAAGGGAAGAACATATGAATGGACTTCAAACTGAGATTATAAAGAATCTTCAAAGATATGACTATAAAAAGAAGTGAGGTCCAAAAATGGAGTCCTGGGGACACAGTGGGGTGAAGAGGGGGTAGCAGGGAGGCTGAGAAGACCAGACAGTGATGTAAGAGGAAAGGAGCAGACATGTCCTGATCTTCCCAGTGCACTGGGTGCACTGCACCAGTGAATTCTTACTATCTGATCAGCAGATAGATTTATTGTCTAAATTTATCAATCAGTTTTAAAACTACAGCCCATGAAATACATCAAGGATTGTAATGTTTAAAAATGGACTACAAGAAGAAGCTATAGAAAGCTGATTCCAGTTTTCTATCTCCATTTCAATCACAGCTAGCCTGGCTTTTGTTTGTTTTGTTATTATTGTTTTTGTTTTGGGCTTTTTTTCTGGCCCTTGAATAATGAGCTACTATTGAAATTTTTATTTGTATAAAAGGTAGCAGAAGGTAAGGGAAAACAAGTTCTCACTACCAAAAAGGAAAAGAGGAGCAGATAAAAAAAATCATTACCTTGTGTAATCTTTAGGTCCATGATTCCTTTGGTCCAGTCTAGCCCCAAAATTTATTTGATTCTGGTAAATTCAAAAAGAGAAAGGATTTGCTAGTGTCAAAGTCTGCTAACCATGTCACCCTGTAGAGCAAGGTGCTAGGTGCTCCTGCTCTTGTGCGACAGAATCAAGTCACTAAAAAAGTGAGCGGGAAGAGTGACAAGGGAAGGCAGAGAAGGTTGACCCACAAACCCAGCATATGGGACCGTTCCATTCACCAGCTAAGGCATGATCTAGCTGAGAGGAGAGACCAGCACTACTTCTCTCAATCCCTTTCAACCCGTGAATGTGCCACTGATCCAAGGCATTCACAGAGGTTCATCCTAATGGACTTTCTTGCAGTATTACACTGAAAAAAAAATCAGAAGTCCTGCATGCCTTCACCAATAATTGTTAAGAAGAAGTGGTCATCACTGGACATCAGACATTAACTCTGTGTAGATATTCTTTCTATTAGCTTCACAACAACTTCAGGGGAGGTACCCTCAGGCTCTCAACACTTGTTGAAATAATCCAGTGACTAAGACTCAGAACCGTAACTCGCCCATGACTACCTGCTGAGTTAGTTGAACTGTGGTAAATGTCAGGTGCCTAGATTTCAACACCAGTGTTCTTACTCACAGTGTTTTGGTTAATTCTCTGGGTCTTAATGCTGCATGTAGAGGATGCTTCATGTCCCACCCAGCACCTGCTGCATCCACAGCTGTCAGGAGTTAGGCACTGATGGCTCACAGCTGTTTCCTTGGCCAGTCCTCCCAACCAAACAGATCTGCCCTGCCAAGGCTACTTCCTTTTGTTAGGGAAACTTATGACCAATAAGTGATTGATGCAAGGACATAAGGGTCAGTTAATGATACCTCAATCAGGCCACCCAACCTCCAATACCCCAGGGTTACCCTCATCCCGCCTAATTTTGCTTTTGCTCCTTCCCTGTGAAACACTCCTTAGTAAACCTCTCAGCTCCGGTATTCTTCTCAAGGCGTGTGGCCTAGGGCCAGCAAAGACATGGCATCTGCAGAGGTCATCTGTAGCACCTCTACTCATTTAATAACTAGGAAATGTGCATTTGCTCCAGGTATACGTGACTTCCTCTTTTGAGCATTGCCCATTTGGAACACTTGTCCATTTTTATTGGGGTGTCTTGTTTTAGGTATTAGAGCTATTAATCTTGCATGGAGTAAAGGTATTCCTTTAGTCTGCATCTTGTCTTTTAACTGTTTGGTGCCTTTAGAAAAAAAAGAAAGAAAGAAAAAATATATAAGGCTCTACTCTTGGAATCCTAGATATGACGCTCTATAACAGCAGTTCTCAACCTGTGAGTCTTGACCCCTTTGGAGGTCAAATGACCTTTCCAGGGGTCATCAAAGACCATTAGAAAGCACAGATATTTACATTATAATTCATAACAGGAGCGAAATTACAAGTATGAGGTAACAACAAAAATAAGTATATGGTGGGGGTCACCAGAACATGAGGAACTGTCTTAAGGAGTTGTAGCATTAGGAAGGTTGAGGTCCGCTGTTTATACCTTTGTATATGTCTCCATGTATGTGCCTATAGTTCATAAGTCTTCTATACTAAAAAATTAAAACAATAATAAGCTGCAGTTTCACTCACATTATACTAGCAAATTTTAAAAATGACCACAAGTACAAGTGAGTGCAGAAAAACAAGAGCTTTCCTGCCCTGAAGTAAAAAATACAAATGAGTACAATTAGCAGAGCCCTATGTCAAAATCTGAGGAAGCTGAAGATGGTCATGCACATCACCCTTGGGACTCCACCTTCAGGTATCAGGCCCAAAGAAACTCTCACCTCAGCTTGAAGACACAAGCACAGGGTTAAGGAAAACACCCATTTCTCCAGTTCCACTCCCAGCCCCGCAGCCGATGCGTGTAGGAACCTCTATTCCCACCTTCCTTCCCGTCAGGTGGATTCAACCAAGCCTGGTGTGAACATACCATTCCTTTCCTCCATTACCCTGGGTCAGCTGCAGAGACCTAGAAACACTCTGTTGAGATCCCCAGTGGCCACCCTGGGCTGGGACTCGTGGCTTTTATTCTCATTCATGATTCCAGTCTCATTTGAGCTCTGTAGCTACCTGCTTGAAGGGACCTGCCCTCCCTCCTACCTCCGTTGCTGAGGGACTCCACCAAAGTTAGACATGCCGTTGCTCCTTCCTGTGGAACCTCCCTGCCCCCACCTGCCTTCTAGCCTATGCCCATTTCTTCCTGTCAGTCCTGATACCTAGACACACTGTCAATGTGGGGACCCCAGTGGCCACACCTGGCAGAGACTCAGCTAGCTGAATCATGCCATTCTTCTGTCCTCCATTACTGTCTCCCTATTCCCATCTTGAGCCCAGAACCAAAGTTCTTATAGGTCCCCCCTCCCACCTAAGCTTCAGCCACTTGACACTCTGAGTCTTGGTTCAAACCCAACGTCTCCCTAATCTTTCCATCCCTGTCTCCCCAGATAATTATTTGCCTTACTGCAACACACTTGCTGGATCCCCTCTGCACACCACACCTCCAATTCCCAGTGGGTTCCACCCTTAGGTGTAAACAGGATCCCTTAGCTCTTTCCTGGAGTTCCTCTTGGTCTTTCTTCTCCAAGCCCACCTGTATCACCCCCACACACACACGGCCCACCTGCTGAAGCACTTCCTAGTGACTGCCACCCTTGCCTAAGATCCAGAAAGGCCAGCAGTAACAAAGGAAAGGAACACCCACCCAAAAATATATGGCCATATGTCAACTCCAGATACCTAGACACCAGTGAATAAAACATAATAACAAACAAGACAATAATACTCCAGCAGAAGCCAAGAACCTTACCACAGTAGGCCTGTAGAGAAGAGATACAGCTGGAGGGTAAGACAAGAACTTCCAAATAGCTATTATGAATATGTTCAAGGATCTTAGAGAGGCTATGAGTGTGTCTGTTAATGAAGTCTATGAAAAACACAATGAGATGAGATGATGAAAATGATTCGTGACATTTAAGTAAAATTTAATAAAGAAACAGAATCACTAAAGAACATCCAAACTGAGATAAAACTGGAAATAAAAATTTTAGGAAGTCAAAACTTTAGAGATAAGCCTCACCAATATAATGCAAGACATAGAAGAAAGAATTTCAGGTGTTAATATATGATCAGGGAAATGGATTCCTAGATCAAAGACTGTTAAATTTTAAAAAAAAAAAATCTTGTCACAAAACATCCAAGAAATCAGGGATACTATGAAAAGGCAAAATCTATGAATAATAGGACTAGAAGAAGAAGAAATCCAGGTCAAAAGCTCAGAAAATATTTTCTACAAAATTATAGAAAAAAACTTTTCTAACCTAAAGAAAGAGGTACACCAAATACAAATAACCAAAAAAAAAAGAAAAAAGAAAAGAAAAGAAAAGAATTCCCCCATGAGATATAATAATCATACTGCTAAATGTATATGTGGTAGTTTGAAAGTAATTGGCCCCTAGAAGCTTATAGGGAGTGGCACTATTAGGAGGTGTGGCTTTGTTTGAGTAGGTTTGACCTGGTGTCACTGTGAGGGTGAGCTTTGAGGTCCCCTTTGCTCAAGCTATGCTCAGCATGACACACACAATTCACTTCCTATTGCCTATGAATTAAGATGTAGAATTCTCAGCTCCTTCTCCAGCACCATGTCTACCTGCACACCACCGTGTCCCACCATGATAACAATGTGCTAAACCACTGAACTGTAAGACGCCTTAATTAAATGTTTTTCTTTATAAAACATTTATATAGAACAAGGGACTATTAAAGCCTACCAAAAAAAAAAAAAAAAAAGGACCATACAACATATAAAGGTGGACCCATTGGAATAACACCTAACATCTCAGTGGAATTTCTAAGAGCTAGAAGGATCTAGACAGATATTCTGCAAAATCTAAGAGACCACAGATGCCAGCCCAGACTACTATACACAAAACTATCAAGCACAATAGGCAAAGAACAAAAAATACAATGTTAAAACAAAATTGAATTAGTATCTATCTACAAATCTAGCTCTACAGAAGGTACTAGAAGGAAATCTTCAATCTGTTAAGATTAAGCACACCCAGGAAAACAGAAGAAATAAATAATCCCAGGTTTCAAGTCAAAAGGGGGGATCTACACCATAACAACAAAATAACAAAAATCAATAAACACTGCTCACTGATAACTCTCAATATTAATGGTCTCTATTCCCCAATAAAAAGACACATGCTAACAGGTTGAATTTTAAAACAGGATCCATACTTTTCTGCACCCGACTCCCAAAAAACAACTATCACATTTTAACATCAAAGATATACATCACCTTAGGGTAAAAGGATAGAAAAAGATATTTCAAGAGAATAGACTCAAGAATCAAGCCAGTATAATCATTTTAATAAATTACAATATAGGTTTCAAATAAAACTACATACTCATAAAAAATTCCAAGAGGATAATGAAATTCTAAACACATATACTCCAAACACAAAGTCACCAAAATTTATAAAAGGAACATTGCTACATCCTGAAATCACATAGTGGTTGGTAGTTAGTGATTTTAGTATCTCACTTGCCAATAGACAGGTCAACCAGATGAAAGATAAACAGAGAAATCATGAAGTTAACTGCTATTATAGATAAAAGAATCTAACAGATATTTACAGAATATTCCACCAAAACACAAAGAATATATCTTCTTCTCAGTAGTTCATGGAATTTTTCTCTAAAATCAACTACATGCTAAGACATAAAGGAAGTCTTAACAGATAAAAGGAAATTGAAAGATTGTCCTACATCCTATCTACCTCTATGGATTAAAGCTGAAAGACAACAAAAGAAACCATAGTCATAAAAACTGAACAAATCTCTACTGGATGAAAAGTGAATCAAGACAAAATAAAAAAAAATACTGAAATTTCTTAGAATTCAGTGAAAATGAAAAACAACATATTAAAACCTATGGGACATGATGAAAATTATTTTAAGATGTACATAACACTAAGGGAGAGAAAATGGAAAGATCTCATATTAGAAAATTAATAGCATGCCAAATGCTTTAAAATAAAAAGAAAAAAATAACATCCAAAAAGAGTAAATGGCAAGAAATAATCAAACTCAGAGACAAAATCAATAAAATAAAAACAAAGAACAATGCAAAGAATCAATGAAACAAGGAGTTGTTTCTTTGAGATAATTAATAAGATTGATAAACTCTTATCTAAATTAACTAGAAAAGAAAGGGAGAAATTACAAACTAATAAAATTAGAGACAAAAGGGCACATCTCAACAGACACTGGAGAAATCCAGAGAATCAAAAAAGTATACTTTAAAAACATGTAGTTCACAAAATTAAAAGAAAAAACAACCTAAAGAGATTGATTTATTTCTTGGTATATTACCTATCTAAGTTAAATAAGGATGAGATGAGCAATTCAAACAGATCTATAACTTCTAGTAAAACAGAAGAAGTAATTAAAAGCTTCTAAACAAAATATACCCTGAGCCAGATGGATTTAATAGAAAATTCTACCAGGCCTTCAAAGAAGAATTAATGTCAATACTCATCAAATTATTCCAAAAAAATTGAAACAGAAGAAACTGCCTAATTTATGTAGCCATATTTACCCTGATACCTAAACCACACAAAGACTAACCAAAAAAAGAAAATTACAAATCAATTTCCCTTGTGAATATAGATGGAAAAATTCTCAATTAAATACTTGCAAACTGAATCCAAGAATACATCAAAAATATCATCTATCATGATAAAGTAGACTTCAACTTAGAGATGCAGGGATGATTCAACAAATGTAATTTGATAAATGTAATCCTCCACATAAACAGACTGAATAAAAAAACCACATGATCATCTCATTAGATGTAGAAATGATCTTTGACATAATGTCACATCCCTTTGTGATGAAAGTTCTACAGAGACTAGATATGTAAGGAACATACCATAACATAATAAAAGTAACTTGCAGCAACAAATAATAAATGGGACTTCATGAAACTGCAAAGCTTCTGTACTATAAAGTACACCATCATTCACACAAAGAAGCAGTCTACAAAACAGAGAAAGATCTTTACCAGTTACACATATAATAGAAGATTAATATCTAAAATATATAAAGAACAAAAAACCATCAAGAAAGAAAATAACTTGACCTAAAAAATGGGGTATAAATCTAAACAAAGAATTCTTAAAAGATGAAACACAAGTTGTTGAGAAACATTTAAAGACATGTTAGCATCCTTAGCCATCAGGGAAATGCAAATTAAAATGTCTGTGTGTTTTCACCTTACACTAGTCACAATGTCCAAGATCAGTAAGACAATGACAGCACATGCTAGTGAGGATGTGAGAGAAAGGGGAACACTCATCCATTACTGTTGGGACTGCAAATTTGTATAGCCACCATGGAGACCAATGTGCTGGTTCCTCATGAAGATGGAAATAGCTTGATCTAAAGATCCAGCTATCCAGAGTGGAAAGGTAAATACCAATCAAACTCCATTCAGTCTACAGTGGTGACCTGTTTGCACAATATGGCAATACAATAATGGCACAAACATTGTAAGAGTAACCAATCACTATGTGGTTAGATTTAAGGCCTACTCTATGAGATGAAACCCATCCCCGACACAACTCTGGTAGCCAAGGACCTGAGACTAGATGGGCTGTGGGCCTAGGGTAAAATCAATTACTATGTTCTACTAAAGAAATGTAGCTATAAAATGACCCCAAATGTCATTCTGCTATATTCATAATTCAATGTCTTGCTCAGCCATTGTCAGAGAAGCTTCTTTCTGCAATAAATGGGAACAGAGACCCACAGCCAAACAATTCGCAGAAAGTGAGAGACCTTGGAACACTCAGTCCTAAATGAGATGTCTTCATCAAATCCCTCCCCTTGGGGCTCCCCTTAGGGAATGATTTAGAAGAAGAGGAAAAGACTGTAAGTGCCAGAGGAGATGAATAGTGCCAGGGAAACAGTGGCTTCCAGACACAACTGAACTCATGCACATATGAACCCGCAGAGACTGGTAGCATGCAAAGGGCCTACACAGGTCCAACCCACATGGGGTTCCAGTTCTGAGGGAGAAGTAGACATGAGCCTCCATCCCTAAGCCAAAAGCTATCTCCAAATGTCAACCACTCTCAAAGGAGAAATGAAGTTTCTTCCAGTGGAATCTTACCGGATTCCCAAACCACACTTAAAGCCAGGCCCCATGCTCAGTGGTAGATGGTTAACACAAAGTGAAGTTGACGGCATTTTTGGACATATTTGTCTCATAATGCTTTGTTTGATCATTTATGGATCTTCTGCTCATTTATTATTATGGTTTCTGATTTTGCATTTTTAATGGATGTTTGCACACACATGTGTTTCTCTGTGTGTATGTATTTCTTGTGTTCTTTTTTTCTGTTTGTTGGTTGATTTGTCTTATTCTGGCTTGGTTGTTTTTAATATGCTTATTTTAGTATGTCTGTAAAGAAAGAGAGGAAGAAGGCATAGAATTGGATAGGAAATGAAGTGGAAGAAATCTGGGAGGAGTTGAAAGGAAAAACTGTAATCATAATATATTGAATGAGAAAAAATATTTTCAATGAAAAAGAAAATACTAAGGGAAGGCAGGCCTGCTCCTAACATAATCAACAGAATAAATGGAGATGTTGAGTATTACTAACACACTATATTCTCATCATTAGCTCCACTCTGTAACAAGAGCCTGGGATGCTTGTGTACTGAGACTCATTCATTATTTATTATGCTAAGGTCCAGCCCACCCTCTGGAGGACTGATAAGGAAAGAAACCCTCACAGGGAACATACATGCCCCTTAGTCACTTGTTCAGTTTATAATTTCCCCACTTGTTATGTATTAATAAATATACAGAGTTGTACTCATATTCAATAAAAACTATACTGCAAATGTTAATTTTTCATCCTTTTTTTCAAGTTAGTGACATCTGCTAATGGTGTTCTCTCCTAATATTGGGCAGTAACTATCCTAGAGTTTCAGCTCCCAATCAACCACCTATCACAAGGGGGAAACAGTATAGTGTGCTATATTCAACACAGTGCCTGATATTCAATATTTTATTAGATACATAAAGTACACTTTATATTAGGATCTTTTGCCCCAAAGTACTCAGGTAGAGAGTTCTGAGCATTCTTTTAGTTAGTTTAGGTTTTCTTTGAGGATATTAGGTAGGTGTATTAAATGCATTTTTAACTTAGAATATTTTCAACTTAAAAATGAATTCACAGGACATAGCACCACCAGTTAAGGAACAGTGTTCCACTGGTTCTGTTCCTCTGGGGAACTCTAGCTACTGCAGGACCACAAGTAAAATAATTATGAACCTGATTGCTCAGGTCTAAGGGTGGAACAGTTCTCCAGTCAATCAGGGCCAAATTCATAGTCTGTGCCCATGTGCCATTTCAGACCACCTCCAACTCTTTATTCCCAGTCAGGTCCCAAGGGGCACGGAGTGCACTTCTCTGGTCGGTGAGTATGAAGAGGGTAAAGATTCCAGGCCCCGGGGACTCATTAATTATTAATCCTGTTAGATATGCCAAGGAGAAAGGATATCTGTTGAACATTCACTCAATAACCACCTTGGGATGGCAAAGGATAGTTACCTCCTTGCCACACTAATGTTAAACCACGGCCTCTCTTTCTCTTTCCCCCTGGGACCTCTTCCCCTGGGGGAATCCCTGACCTACACTACTAGCCTCTTCCTCAGCTTGGACATAAACATGCAGCCTGTACCACAGGAGCTGGACACCTGGCTAGCTAGCCACAAGTTATCAACAAAAAGAGCCGGAGAATTTTGCAAACTAAAAATCTGGCAGAAATAACAATAATAGTCTCTTTTTCTAGTTTAATCCAATGCTCAGACTTGAGCCTGAGACCTACTTAAAACAGAGTGCTCTTTTCTTTCTTGCAGTATGTCTTGCTAAAAGAAAAAAAATTAATGACTTTTTAAGCATATGTGAAAAATAAACTTCTCAAGAGCTATTGAGAGCTCAAAACACCAAAATTCCAAGTCCTCTCTGTACTGATGAAATAGAATTATTTTTCCTGTCACCCTTCAAGTTTGTACTGCAAGAAAAAGATACAGTATCTTACATTGTGAAGCTATGAGAACTTTGCTGGCAAGGAATCTTTGATGCAGATAATTCCACAACATAAATCAAGGCTTGTTAAACACACAAGAAACGGAAAGGCAATACAAGCAATTTTACAATTTGCTAGACACAGTAGTAAGAAAAACAGGAAGTGGGTGTTTATTAGCAGTCCCAAATATACCAGCCAAAATACAACTCCCCATGGAGTCTGAGTTATTCAAAATAGAGCAGAGAACAGAATTCCTAAGATTATAAAAGGGTAATTAATCACAAGCAGTATTCACAGATCAGTGATTTGGAAACTACCTTCTTACTGAAGATCTGGATCAAGAGTAAACTTCAAAGCAAAATGCACTGATCTCAGACTCACTACATCTGGTCAATAAACCCTCCCAAAATGCCACTTTAAGCCCACTTGACGGTCCATCTTTATTACATAATAGCTGTGTGTTCAATGCATTAAATAGCCATCTTTTACCTGACGTGGCTAATACATGATGCCTCCTCACATCAGCCATTGGCATTAGAAATACAGTGCACTGAATTCATAATCAGGCATGTTGTTTAAGTGTGTTTCATAGGAATACATGGTTTGTCACAGAAAATCATGTTCACAAGCTACTTGGATAACTCATATAATCTGATGGCATTAAAACCTTGTTTTTTTGTTTAGTGAGCCCCTTAAATATATGCCCCAACTAGTCTGGCTTGGAACTGGGGCTCTTTTGTTTTAATGGCAATGGTTTTAAATATATACCTAGAGAGGTGGCTCAGAGGTCAAGAACACTTGCTATTCTTGCAGAGGACCTGAGGCTGGTTTCTAGCACCTACACAGCAGCTCAAGTGTAGATGACTTCACTGCCTGTTAACTGCAGTTCAGGGGATCTGGCGCCCTCTTCTGGCCTCCAAGGGCACCAGGCACAAATGTGGCACACATTCACATAAGCAGATAAAACACTTGTACACATAAAGTAAAAATAAATAAATCATTAAAAAAAATGCATGTCTAAAATACATGAAGCATAAATATAATTTTCATGACTAATATAAAAGTTAAATGTAAATTTTTATTGGATTTCAGAAACCATTTGCTTCTAGCTAGTAATGTTGTAGAAGGCAGAGTCTTAGGAACCTAGGAATTTCTAGGGACAGGATGGCATGGGAAAGAATCTCTTAGTCTCCTCCTTATGAACTAAGGAAGTCAGAGCTTTGGCTCCCAGATATTCACAAGGCTGAATAGAATGACATAACTGTTTGTATGGCATCATAAGGTCCTCAGACTAAAGCCACTTAGAAAAACCCAATAAGTCAATGATAAATTATTTGTTCCTATCAATAGAAAAAGCAATGGGAAGGTATGTGTATGAAGAATTGAAATGCCATCCCCCCCCCAACCTTGCAGCAGTATGTGTGGCCCTCTGAGTTTTGACTAAGAAAGAGAAAGAAGTCAACGGATATCTGAAAGCATCTCACCACAGGAATGAATGACAGGAATCACAAATGAGCTCATGAGCTCCAAACTGAGAGACTTCAATTCCTTCCTTCTTAAGACCAGTCTCACAAAAAAGCCAAGCTAGTTGTCAGTTGGCTTTCTCATCTGGGGCTCTCCAGCATGACAGAGAAAAGGGTTCATGGAGAACAGAAGAAATGAGGATGCAAGGGAAAGGAAAGGACTGTATTGGCATATTTCTCCCTTCTGTGCTCCGAGGATCAACAGGTGGTGTTGTTGACACAAACTGTCTCCTCCTCCGGGGTGAATGGGAGGACACAGAGCTTCCCCTGTGACTGAGTTCTGGACAATGGAATGTGGCAGAGGCAAAGACTTCTGCTCCTGGGCTGGCTCTAACACATACCAATCAGTTCTCTTTGCTTTCCCCAGCTGAAGACCTCAACGAGACCCTAGGAGACAGTGGAGTCCTCCGGGAAGGAAGGAAAATTCTGTAGAAGACACCTCCTGTGCACCCAGTAGTAGACTTTGCTTAAAGAAAAAATATGCTTTATTGTGTTAACCCACTGAAGCTGGGGGAGGGGGTTGTTGGTTACACCATCATGCAGCCTATCATAGCTAATACAGACTAGGAAAGACATAGTCATTCAAATCAGTCTGTTCAGCCAATCAGCTCTGCGTTCGGAAGTGTCTGGGTAAGCTGGGGAGAAAGTCTTTCTTGTTCCCTCCCTATTTTCCTGGCAAACCAAGTTTCCTGCTGACCAGCTCAGCTGGTGGTGACAGCCAGATCCATAGCTTCCTCTTGAAACTTCTAAAATACAGAAGGTCACAGATGTTCTCTGAAGGTCACACCCTCACAATTAGCTCTGCATTGGCCAGGGGTGTGCAAATTCTGTTTTTATTTGGTTTGTAAATCATTATTATTAGTTGTGGTTGTTGCCGTTGTTATTCTTTTCTTTCCCCTCTCCCTCCTCTCTTTCTTCTTCTCCTCAGGGTGGCTTTGGGCCCCAGTTCTCCTCGACCCCCGAAACTTCATCAAATATATCCAGTGGCAGCTGCCAAACTCCACGGACTGATAGTTGCCTCTTGTAGACACTCCAGCTGGTACTCACACTGGTCACCAGGCAGAAACACTGTCCTGTAATTAAAATGAGTTAAGCACAGGAATATTCTAGGGCTTGGGACAACTGCAGGAACCCCAGGAACCTGCTCTAAGAAACTTGCAACAGGCAGAAAAAGGTCTCTAATAAAGCGGTAGCAAACACATGACAACTGCCATGTTCTATCAAAATTATCTAAGCCAAAAGAGTTCATGCATATTAACTGAAAATAATATTTTCCAAAATTAGTTTCCTCAAAGCAATATAGCCCTTATGAGTTTAACTGCACTAAAGCTACAAACCCCAGTTGGCTGTGGGGCTAAGACTATACCACAGACATGTCTGTGTGGTCCTCAATGTATTCTTAAAAGAAAAACTGTGATAGGGATATTTCATAAATGAGACTTATTTGGTACAGAGATTTTACAAAAAGGTCTCAAGTTTCTGGCCCCTCCTCTAAGACCAAAAGATTGAGAGCTGTGGACGTGTGTGTGTGTGTGTGTGTGTGTGTGTGTGTGTGTGTGTGTGTGTGTGTGTGTGTGTATTTGAGTCTCCCTCTGTAATAACCCTGAGGAAATGCTGCTTGCTGTGGGCCCATTGTGACCAATCTGCTTGCTTAATATCACCTGCCTATCTTCAGGGGTATTGGATGACTCATTAATATTTGTATCAATTTGTGCAGCACATTCATTGTGTGTAGCTTTCTATGTCCAACTACCCCTTCCTGAAAAGAGACCAGCATTTGGAAGTGCTGAATCTCAGATGTAGCAACAGAGTCTATCTGGGGGTGTGGGTGGGGGTTGTTTTAACTAAATGTTGAGGCTGTGAGGGGCAAATGAGAAGCACGTGTTCAGGGGCAGGAAAAGTCTCTCTTTTGAGTGGTCCTTTTTGCTGAACTTTTGGAAGAATGTATTGACAACAGTTAAGTTATGCTGCCCTAGGTTATTGATGTAAAGAGCCTCAGCAGCATGGAAGTCACAGTGGAGAGATCTCATCAAGAGTAGGATACTGAGTACCCAGTGACACTTGTGAGATGTGTGATGATCATCTTTGGGGCTGTATGTGGTTGAACATGTGTAACTAAATGTCACACCTTTAACTCTGGGCAAAAGTTGGCTCTCCTCACAGCTACTTTATATCCTCTATTAAACATACGTCCTGCAAAAAAAACACCTCTACAAGTGGCACACTACAGATGAATTTATTGCCCTGGGCTGGCCTTCATTGTCATTGTCTGTGATTTGGACAATGTCCGTGAATTTGGGAGATGCTAAAATTTTGTTAAAAATTTTATGCTATATGATTTAGTTCTTAACTTGTCAATATGATGCATTAATATGTAGGAATTCTTATTTGTTAATTAATAACTGTTTTAGTACAAAATACAGGGGCAGCAGCAAGTCAAGAATCCTATCTCTCTGGCCTCAATTTGAACTATAGCAATGCTGGATAAATAATCTTTCCTAGAAATAGATGAAAATCATGAATGCCTGGTGGCATATTATAACAAGAAGGGCATGCATCTTGGGACGTGTAGAGTTCTTCCTTTCTTCACTCTGAAGTTGGAAGCACTAAAAGCTTTCCTCTATCCTCACATACCTGCATGGCACAGAATATTTCTGAGCACTCACTTACCCCTAACACATCAAAATTTAGTTAAAAGAAACAAACAAACCAAAAAGCAAACAAACAAAAAACCTCACCTAGGATCTGTCACTACATCTGAGATTCAACATTAGACAGGAGACACACAGAAGAATGAATCACATTCTAGATTTTTTTTTTCTGTTAATTTCATCCAAGAAAAAATATAAAAGTAAAGGAGGAATATGGATCTGAGCATAGCATACCTCTTTGAAGAGGATGACTGATATTCTCTCTGTGTGTCCTCTTGCTTCAAATTATGTTTTTATTAAGTGTGTACCTTCAAAAACTATTAGAGCTCTTGGCTTTTATCACAGTAGTTTACATAAAGTCTGGCTACAGTCAGAAGTGAACTAACTTGACCTCCCGCTCCACTGACAGATACTTGCTTTAGTTCAATTGTTGTCTGGGAGGGACTGGGGGTTAAGTGTGACATAATAATATTAGTGAAAACAATAGCCACTTAGTTTATATAGAGTCTTTCTTCTTGTGATTTCAAAGCAAATTTCAAGCCTAATACAAACGACATTTAAAGGAACCAGCCCAAGACTTGGCAGCTGCAGCTTACAGGATACTTCATTCACCCACTCAGCAAGCACATGTTGTGGAGAAACGGTGGCTTGTGCGGTCACCAGCCAGTCCTCTAGCAGCTTACTAATCTGCATTCGTCCTGCTGACACTAGCTCCCGTGGTGATGATTTTCTTCCTAGTCAAATATTATTATGAGTTTATTTCACATGAAGCTCATCCTCTTTAGCCATGCATTTCCAGCTTCCCCTCCAACAGTGGTCTACCTGAGTCATCTGGGTTTCAGCTTAATAAAGCTATCATCTTGGGAGGTAGGCTTCCTTTTCTCTCTCTCTCTCTCTCTTTTTTTTTTAAGTAGAATTTTGCAGAAACAAATAAGCGGTTGGTAATACTTACTGGAGATTAGAGGACTCCATAGGGAGAACGGGAGAAAGGCTAAGTGTTCACATAGTTCTTTCTATCATCTAAAGAGGAGCCCACAACTGGGAGATTTGTGTTTGGTAACACTGAAGTTCACTCTTAGCAGGAACTTCCGGAACCACCTCCTTCCCAGTACAATTACCTCACTTCCTTAGAATGTCTGCTCATTTTCTTTTCCCAGCATCCCTTCTATATGAACACCTCCCAGCCAAGTCAATTAAGGAAGAAAAAAAAAGCCTCATTTCCCATCTTTGAATGACTCCTGAGAGCCATCCACTGTTAATGTTAAACACAGGAGAACAGCAAGTGCTTGGAGAGCTCAGGATGGGAAATGCGGAAGTAAGGGAGTAAGGGTTATCCATTAAGCGCTTAGAAATAGGAGTGTCATGGCTGCTTTGAGATGAAACTCATTTACTCAAACCAAAACAAAAATCTGCTTAAGACATCTAGGAAGAGATGTGAAAGGCAGAAGAGACTCTAAAGAACAATAATGGGGTCTCTGTGGATGTTTTGCCTTTTCTATGAGTTCAAAGAGACATAAGGGCATAAAACATACAACTCACACACTTGAAGAATCTGTTGCTTTAGGGTCCAAGTGGCCCTTCAGCAGAATCTTACAGATCTAGTCCACAAATGTGTACCCATGTGCCACAAGGAGCATGCACTTCGGCCCTACTATGTGAACAAATGAAGCACTCGCTCCTGTATCCCTCTGTGGCTGACTTACAAGCACATCTCCTGACTCCCGTGTCAAGCTTTCTGTCTTAGGGACCCTCTCCTGGTCTATACATACATCATCAGATGAATCATTTGGGAGGAGGTAACACGTTTTCAGGAATTCTCCAAAAATTCAACCAGTTACATTTTTTAAAAGATTAAAAAAAAGAAATCAAGGTCCAATTGCTTATGAGATCCAAATAGTTTCCCGTTTTCACTACTAAAGATTTATTTTAACCAACTTACACAAAGAAGAGTATTAAAAATCATTATAAAACCATCATTTTATTAAATGCCAAAAATTCTTTTTAAATCTCCCACCTTTATAATAGCATAACCTATATAAAGACAGCAGTTAAAGGCATTCCAGGGGGAAAGTCAGCCCTGCACTTTTAATTATCTCTCGGTATTTCCTCTTTTTCCTTAAAAGGCTTAAGTAAACTCACTGGTGTTGAATTTGCCTGGTCTTTCCCAAAGTTATTGCTACAGCTTTTTTAAATTGGGTAACACAATTTCTGTCCCCAGTTAACTAATGTCCTTCTCTGTGTTATCCAAATTCAACAAGGAAAAAGGAGTGTGGCTCTGAACAGAACCTTTTACAATGGATTGAATTTCATCTAAAAGCATGTAATTCCTCATAGCCAGAAGCAGTTTCTAATCTTTATATATAGGAACTTACAAGGAAAGAAATTTCAAAGCCATGGATTAAGTGGGGGGAAAAACATGTGAATGAAGAACTCCAAGCCGTTGCCCAGCTGACTTGAGAAAAGCTCTGTAATGTATCCCAAGCTAATCACTGGTGCTGGTGAGAAGCATTGGAGAATATGTCTAGCAGGTCTTGTAGGCCATTATTTACTGAAATGCTATACTGAGTGGTTCTTTCTTTTTAAATACTAATAACCTAGAAAGCTGGCCCCATTTGGAAGAGGGTCAGCACAGAGGCATCTGATTAGTGTCAAAAATGACTGCCTGTCTTTGGTAAAGGAATTCCCTAAAGGAAACATAATTCACAATGACAAATGTTGGCATTTTTAGAATTACAAACATTACCTGCAACTTGAATTCAGATTATGAACCCGCTGGATAAAGTTTGGAGCTTGTTTAGTAGCTGGCCAATGAGTTGCAGCTAAAAAAAAAATCCCTAATTATGTATGTGAAAAATATACAGAATAATATAACATAAATCTCTGGTGCTCAGAATACAAGCCTGTGGAAACGTCTGTACCACAGGCTGAAGCTGGATGTGTAACTGGATGTATTTTCTGAGCTCAGTCTTTCGGCTACACTTCTCAATTTTAATGAAATCTTTTAATAAAGGAGGGAGAAACGTCAGCTGGTAATAAACAAAAAGGTTTTTTTTTCTATTCTAGTAACTAATATATCAAGCATCTGGATTTAGTATGTCTGATGCTTTTAGTTTGGGGAGCAAAAAGGCATTGGGGTCCACTTCATTAGTGTAGTCACAAGGCTGTGTCTGACCTGCCAATGAACATCCTTTTACTTAAAGATAAACAAATGTGAAAACTATTAAAAGCCACCTGCCTATGTGCTTCTGATGAATTTATGCATAGACCTTTGTTGAACAGGAAAACCTTTGCAATGGCTCTCATGGAATTTCAGAGATATCTTGACTGCCAGATGCCTTCATTTATGGCACCCTTAGCTTTAAGAAAACATGGTGCCGTTTATTAGCATCTGTTCTCTGAGCATGTTCTTCCACTAGGTGATTGTTGATTATGCTTTCTTATGCTGTGGAGACACTGTATTTATATATTAATGCTCTTTTTCCTCTTAAAGAAAAAGTTTTAAATAATCAGAAAACATGAAACATAATTTTCAAAGAAAAGATTTAGAACTTCTAAATGTTTTTGTCTTTCTAAGTACTATTTAGGATAATAGACACCTATGTGATTTTCTTTTGGTTTAGTTTATTAATCAGTTTTACATTTATTATACATTTATAAAAATTATTTTAGTATGTATTTAACCAGAAAATAAATTGAAGTCTGAAAAACTGTTCTAAACATTCAGTGTTGGTAACAGTACAGACAGGGAAATTTAAATTCTTAAGCTCAAGGCAGTCCTGAAAGTGAAATGAGAAATAGATAAACACTATACATCAAACTTGTTCTCATGAGCATTCTTTCTTAATGCCAAAATACCCATGTGACTTTTTCATTTCCCATCATATAATGTGAGACAATACATTATGAAGTTACCCATTAGCCTCAGTCCTCAGTACAGAAGGCACAAGTTCTTATCTACTGAGGTTTTGGGGGGATAACCATGTCCTTCTTCATGTCATACCACAGCAAAGGTCTGTGTTGTGAGTCAGAGATGATCAGAGATCAAAGAACCAGGACATTTGCAATAAAATAAGAGAAGAAAGCCCAAAGATTCAAAGAAACAAAGACAATGATTTGGAGATAAGAATCAGTCTGAGATATGACAGTTTATCCTCTTCAGACCCTGAGCACAAGTTCAATATGAAATTCAGAAGACAAAAAAAAAAAAAAAAAAAAAAAAAAAAAAAAAAAAAAAAAAAAAAAAAAAAAAAAAAAAAAAAAAAAGCATAGGCTTGAAGACAGTTAGTTGCTCATGTACCTTTACCTGCATGCTACTGGCTAGACTGAACTTCCACTATTTAATTAATCAATTAAATATATATATATATTTTAGAATGAGAATGTGGGGCTGGAGAGATGGCTTAGTGGTTAAGAGCACTGACTGTTCTTCTGGAGGACCTGAGTTTGATTCCCAGCATCCACATGGCAGCTAACAACTGTCTGTAATTTGAAGATCTGACACCCTTACACAGTTATACATGCAGGCAAAACACCAATTCACATAAAATAAAATAAATATTAGAATAAGAATGTGTTTTGTTGAATAAAGTCTTCATTTCCTCGTTTAAAATCCTATGTGCCTGTAGAGCTATGTGTAAATAGGCACAAGGTTATCAACTTTCATCACTGTACCTAGAGCCCAAGTGTAACCAAGTATAATGGAGTGCTTCCAAGAAATACTAAAAGGAACCCAATTTTAAGTAAGGTAGCCAGCTCTGATTATTTGGCTCTGTTGGAAATAGGAATACAGTTTGTATAAACTATTAAATGTAACTTTACAATTATACATGAGTACTTAAATAAGACTCAGACATTACAAAAAATAAAACACATATAAATGTGTATGGGAAGGCCATTTCAAATCATTCTACACATTGCATGATGCAAATTGACCAAGTAGGTTACTGAAATGGGCCTCTCCACACCAATGATTGATTATGTCAGTTTGTTAGAGTAGCTCAAGATATAATTTTAGAATTATAGTTTTGGTCATTTTACTGTATGTAATTAAATATATACATAACATATGATATATTAAAGTATTTTGATTCTGAATTAGGTGAACAATAGAAAGTAATTTTATAGAGACTGATTTTTTTTTATGTTTTCAAGATTTAACATAGCTCTATGAATCAGACTCCTCAGCTCATGACTGGATGGGTCACTCAGCTTTCCATGGAAGCAAGAAGACCCAAGTTGCATAGCTAGAACCCATGGAAAGATGCCAGGTATAATAGCAGTGTTTATAATGCCAGGAGTGGAGAAGCAGAGACAGGTGGGTGGCCCTGGGGCCTACTGGTTAGTTAGTCTACCTTAGTCTGTGATCTCCAAGCCAATAAAAACACCTTATCTCAACAAACAAGATGGATGGAAACTGAGAAGCAATAACTCTGGCTTCATGCATATTTGTATGTCATACACACACATACACACTACATATATGTATGCTACCAAAATACATTGTATATTGTGCTGTATTTTGTAGGTAAAGTTATTATTAAGGAACTTGGGCTGATAATAGGATAACATACTCATTCAAACACAGATTTCTGGTGGGTTTACACTGAATGCCATTTGAAGCCTATAAATTGTTACTACTTGCAATATTAGTACATTCCATACTCAATGTTGCTAAATGACATATCAAGTATCACAACAAAAATAAGCAAATCCCACTTCAACATGTCTATTTGTATTGTACTTCTAGCACTCAAGAGGCAGAGGCAGGGATATCATAAATTTTTTCACTCAAAGTCAGTGTAGGTACACAGGGAGACTTTGTGATTAAAAAACATAAATAGACAGACAGACAGACAGACAGACAGACAGACAGATAGATAGATAGATAAGTAGACACAACTCAAAACAAAGTGTGTGACTATAAACCTGACATTTAATATTTTCTTAAAAATCACACGAAGTTTTACAAACCCTGTTTTGCTAATTCTAATGATCTCTCTGTTTCAAAGAGAATGTCTTCTATACACAGTGATTATCTTCTGATTGCTTGGCACCTGGTCCACATGCTGTCTTTGTACTGCTGAGCCAAGTCTTGAGCTAGTCATGTTGTCCCATTGTACCAATGAGAAAAGTGGGGCCAGGGGAGGGTGCCAATGTCCAGAAATTCAATGCTGCTCACAGTCAGGGCTCTAACCTCTCCTATTTAAAAGTAGGTGCAAGGAAAGGATTTCTGAACTGGACATTGACAGCACAGGCATTAAGAACAATAATCAATAAATGGGACCTTAGGAAACCAGAAAGTTTTTTTATACAGCAAATGATACACTCAATAGGACAAAACAGCAGCCTACATAATGGGGAAGCTATTTACCAGTTACACATCTGATAGACAGTTAATATCTAAAAAATATAAAGAACTTAAAAACTGGACATCCAGGAAACAAATTACCCAATTTAAAAATGAGGTACAAGTCTAAGAAGAGAATTCTCATAAGATGAAATATAAATGGTTGAGAAACACTTTAATAAGTGGCCAACATTCTTTAGCCACTTAAGAAATGCAAATTAAATCTACTTTGAGATTTCTTCTAACACCAGTCCTAAGATCCAAGATCAATAAAACAAATGGTAACTCATGCTGGTGAGGATGTGGGAAGGGAGAACGAGCATCCATTGCTGCTGTGACTGAAAACTTGTACAGCCATTGTGGGAATCAGTGTGATCATTCCTCATGGAGATGAGATAGATTGACCTCCAGATCCAACTCTTGAACATATCCCCAAAGGATGCTTCATCCTATCACAGAGACACTTGCTCAACCATGCTTACCGCTGCTCTATTACTAATAGCCAGAAACAAAAACAACCTAGATGTCCATCAACAAATACACAGATAACAAAATACATAGATTTACACAATGGAATATTACTCAGATGTTTTAAAAAAACCTAAATCATAAACTTCATACGTAAATATATGGAGCTAAAAAAAATCATACTGAGTGAGATAACCCAAAAAGACAAATATGGTACATATTCTGTTGCAGATGAATGTTAACTTTTATCCTTTGATGAGCATGCTATAATCAGTATAGTCAGAGAAACTGGGTGTAGATTAAGGAGGAGAATCTCCCAAGGAAAGAAAAAGAGAATATACAGTTATTAAGAGACTGGGTTGGGGGAATTAAACAGAGATGTAAGGGACAGCTAACACTAAGGGCCATTTGAGGGGTCATATGAAAATCTACTGCAGTAAAAGCTTCAAAAAATATGTATATATGTGGAAGAAATCTAAATAAAATCACCGAGTAACAAGTTAGTGGTAACAAAGCACCAAGAAGACATCTCTTGCCACCAAGTGAAACCTCCAGAGCCAGGAATGAGTTAAATCTAATCGAGTTGTTAGCCAAGGGGACCCCATGGAAACCCCAAGCAACCCAAGCTCTTGGTTGCGCTCCACAAACTGAGACTAAGGCCCTATTGTTGAAGAGCACACCTATATATCTCACTGAACATGGAGAAGTTAAGCAGGTACCCAACTTGCGAATTCACCCCAACTGGCAAAGAGTGTATTCACAGACCTGGAAGGTATTCTGCAAAAGATACAGCCCAAACAAACCAGAAACCCTTTGATCTACAATGGTAACTTGATTACACAAAATACTCAGCCCTAAATGGGATGTCTTCATCAAACCCCTCTCCTCAGGGCTTAGGGAACTGTGTAGAAAAGGGTGGAAATTATAAAAGCCAGTGGCAATGGAAGACAACAAAGAAACAGTGCCTTCCAGACACAACGGTACTGGAGTACATATGAACTCTAGAAACTGTAGTAGAATGCCAAGAGCCCGCACAGTCCAAGCTAAAGGGGCTCCTGGCATTGACAGGGGAAAGTGGACATAAGCTTCCACCCCTAAGTCAGGGACTATCTCCAATTGATAGCCATTCACAAAGAAAAAAATTATTTTCCTCCGATGGAATCTCACTAGGTACACAAACCACACTTACAGGCAGGCCCTATGCCCAACAATAAATGGCAGACACAAAATTAACTCAATGCTGTTATGGAATGTGTTGTCTCAGAATGATTTGTTCGGGCAATTTTTACCTTATGCATCTTTTGCTTATATATTATGGTTTCCACTTTTGTGTTGTTTGATTTTTATGGTGTGTGCATGCGTGCGCGCGTGCGTGTGGTTTCTTTGGCCTTTTTTTTTTTTTTTTTGGTTGTTTTTCTGGAATGATTTTTTTTTTTTTGGCCTGAAGAAGAGAGAGTTTGATGGGGAGGATCCAGGAGGAGATGAGGGAAGTTACCCTGGGTTTGTTGGTTTGTTTTTGTTTAAAGTAGGAGCAATGTAACTACTCCTGGAGTCTTGATGTCCCTGCCACTCTGTGGACTTAACTCCGGCTATTTCCACTCAGGTTAATGATATTTAAATAAAGAGTGACAGTGGAGAGTGCTCACAAATACACAGAGTTGCATGTTAAGTTACACCTAAAACCTTTAGTGTGCCTCCTTGCAAGGCTATTTTATGGAATTAGAAGGCAACCCACACGCTCAGGAAACCCTTAAGCGTACGAAGATAACCTCTTTAAAAGCCTTACCAAGTAAAACACACAGAAAGTTGCCAAAAAAAAAAAAAAAACAGTTATAAAACCCAAATAGAGTTCAAACACTTCACTTGATTAAAAGTTTTTTTAACTGGAATGTTTCCTTTGATTTTTTTCTCTTTGGATGCTAAGGCTACATTATGAAATTGCTTCTTAATTCCCCATACAGGGATTATATAATCATGCCTTTACCAGCTGTGAACATAGTCTCTCCCCTGATAACATTTTATTTTTAAAGGAAATTGTCTTTGAAGAAAATATTTTGATATTATGCAGCAAAATAAGAAACAACCAAAAAAAATAAAAAATAAAAAAGCCAAAGCAAAGATTACACACACAAAACCGTAAGTTTACTTGGTCTGTGGGGAAAAAAGAGGAATAATTGCTACATAAGATAAAAGCAAAAACAAAATCAGCCACGTATGTAAGGGAAACGATTGGCTTGTTCCACATAAACGGAACAGACTGGTAGCTCCTTTCTTCTATGTTCCAGCCAAAGGGTATTTTGATTGTTTTGGGACACAGTCAAGTGTCCAGACTCTCACGTCCTCTCTTGCAGGTCCCAAATAATGTGCTATTGGATCTCCACTCTGTCTGGCACCTGCACTGCGGGTGTAAGTTACAGAGGTGCCCAAGCCTAGGAAGGACATGGACAGAGCAACCTAAGGCAGCACCAAACAGGCAGGGTGGAGAGTGAAAGGAAACCGCCCTTGTCAATTGCTCTCTAGACTCTCCAGGACTTTGGGGTACAGAAAGTGGGGAACGACAAGATAACCAAGAGGAGGTTAGGATCCTCAACATCAGGGAGCACCAAGAAAGGTACTTTTCTGCTAAGGTTCTAAGCCACTGGGGACAAGAAAATTCCACTTGGGTGTGGCTTCCCAGAGCCTTGTAGGAGCCTTGTCATCAGTCCTGACCCTACCCAATAAATGTCACTAGAATCATCCTGCCCCTTCCCACTCCCATTCTAGCCCACATTGTGGCAAAGCTGTGTCCAGACACTGCTAAGTTCCCCCTCAATAAAGATGGGTAACCCGGCTGGAGAAGCCCTGCTACCCGTGTCAGAGCTCATCAGAGGCCATGTCCTGGCCCTACCCCAGACATTGTCTCATGCTCATTCCGAACATGTCAAGCATTTACTTTGTTCCAAGTTCTAGACCGGATGCTGGGGATTCTGGGCTAAGGGAGACTATATCCTTGCCCAAAGAGAAATGACAGTTTAGAAGGAGAGCTTGGAATCTGCACAAATGTAACCAGACCGTGCTATAATAGGCTTGGAACTATAAACCCTCAAATCCATTAGGTCATCCCATACTGTTCTACAAAGCTCAAGGATCTCCCAGCTACTGCAGACAGTAATGCTTCAATTTCTGGGTAACAAAGGGCACCCAGAAATTGGTACCTAGAACAAAGAATATTCTAGGACCTAGAGAAAGCTGTCCTAGAACACATGGGCTGAAGATCCAGCCTGAGCTAGGACAGAAGCTAAAGCCAACACAGAATAGACACAGTTTGGAGACTACTTCATCTCAAAGGGGACATAAGAGTCTAAGGTGGAAAGAGAAAGGGGAGCTGGCATGCTGTGTACACAGCACAGTGCTGCTCCTCCTAGGAATAGAATCAAGGCTCCAAGACAACTGTGTGGAGGGAACTTCCGCTGCAGGGTGTGGCGCTGCCGTCAATGGGTCTGCAGAGGGACAGGAAAGGGACAATGGTCTTTATTCTAGGTACTTGGAAAGAGCCCAACAGCTTTAACTCAAGGGGAAACAAACTAGGTGGGTGTGGTGGCACACAACTGTAGTTACAGCAAGCTGTGGGGGTGCAGGGAAGCAGCAGACAGGCGTTTGAGGCCAGCTTGGCCTCAGTGAGATCCAGTCCAGCCTGAGCTATCTACATCGACCTTGTCTCAAAAAATAAAAAAAAGCAAAGGTGGGTTTGGGATATCAAGATTATTATAGCAGGTGATTTTAAAAGCAAGGATGGAGCAAACAGGGCGCTCTGTGGTTGAGATCATTTGCTACTATTGCAAAGGACCTGGGTTCAGTTCCCACCTCCCACACGGTAGCTTACAACCACCTATATAACTCCAGCTTCAGGGGATCCTATGCTCTCTTCTGGTTTCCATGGGCACCAGGCATGCATGTGGTGAACAGACATATATACAGGCAAATGCTCACACACATAAATTAAAAATAAATAAATCGTTTTCAGTCATTTGAATACATCCCAGTTTATACTGAGTAGTCAAAGCATTGGGAAGGCAGAAGGCTGATTCAGCTTGTATCAAGTGGCTACAGCCAGGTTTGCTTTATGCTTTGGACTCATGTTGTCATCTCTATGAGTAACAATTTTTAAAGCAAGGGGGACTTTTTTAGAGTCCTTGTTAAAGTTAAATTTCTCTGAAAGGACTTTTCACCACAGGGCTTAAAGACAAGCAAAGCATCTTCTACAAGCTTGAGTGAAAGGGCTTCTTTGCCTCCTTCCCTTTGCACTATCAATAGTTTAAGACAGAAAAAGGCATATGGAAAACTCTAGAAAGCCATTTGCACTCATCAGCTATGTCCAGCTAAATTACTGAAGTCCACCTCAGCTGAGGTTAAGCATTCACAGGTGTAAGGAGATTTCTGTTACACAATGACATCACCACCCAGCTTAACGCTCATGTCAGCTCTGTATTCCCCTGCCACGCAACAATTTTCCCTCTTCTGTTCATGTCAGGGGTCCTCCCTTCTCCACTCTGTGTCCCTCATTCCATTCCCTAACTTATTCCCAAAACAGAGCACTCACTTCTTCCTCCCCCTCCTCTTTCGAAATGCCGCACAACACCTGGCTCATTTTATTTCTCACCAGAGTTGGCAACTGCATGATCTGCACAGACCTCTCATCTCCTTTGGTATTGACATTGATAAGGTCTTGTGGCATACTACATTGAGACATGGGGAAAGAAGGCCACAAGTCTTTATCAATGCCAAGGTCAAAGCTACAGCTACTGAAATGCACAGCAACTGTCAGGAGCAGGCTCTTAAGGTGCATCTCAGTAGCCGTGGCTGTGTGAGACGGTGTTGTGTAGTCAGCACCCAAGCCTGTGGATAAAAACTCTATGGTCACAGTCTTAGTGATCAGGGTTCAGTATATAATAAGCACACCTTGGCTTTGGAAAAACTGATCAAAACCCTTTCTTAGAACTCAACTTAGAGCTCATCAGCCATCTCCAAACTACGCCAACCACCTGCTTACACAAACTCTTCCGTTCATTTCTTACCATGTTGTCTCTTTATGTTCCCCCTTTCCAATTCCTCGGGCTTTCCACAGTAAGAATGGAGAGCATAGTCCTGAAGGGAGACCATTCTAAGACCCTAGTGAATCCAAGGCTGTCATTGCTTAAGCCAAGGTTGACTTTTTAAAAGGTTAAATACTGACTGTTACACTCTTTTTGAGAATGTAATCCATGTAATTCTCAACCAAATCAACCCGTCCAGCTAGGGTCTTCTAATACAACCTGAAAAAGTAGCAGAATGTATTGGTACCAAGTGATATGGGTCTTCTGAGTTTGTCTCAGGGGTCACAAGAGGAGTCGGAAGTAGAAGAAAAGGGAAATAGGAACTCCAGTACTCAGGCCCTTGCCCCTTGGGGAACTGTACATTGCCCCCTGGGGAAGTAACTGTACATTACCCCCTGAGGAATGTACTAGCTGTACATTACCCCCATACTGTGAAGGAACAGAAGGGCCAGGGTGGAAATGAGATGCAGAGCCAAAGGAAGACAGTGGAAGAAGAGCCGGAAAGCTCAACAGGGAGAACTGCCGAAGGCCTGAAGAGGGAAGAGATAAAAGGAAAGAGCAAGCGACTGTAGCCGGATTTTCTCATGAGGTCTTCAGATCAAACAAGGATCACCATAGCAACTGCTGCATCTTCTCCTCAGATAGAGAAAGTTTGGAAGGTTTAAGGAACTTGTTTAAGATGCAAGTCAGTGTGAACACGGCCAGATCTGACCCCTGATCCCGTTCCCAGCCTGCCTCATGCCACAGAACAGGGTCAAGCCCGCCTTACACAATGCTCTACCCTGAGCCACATCCTAGCTGCTGAGCCAGCTGTTTCTACAAGGGATGAAAGAAGAAAAAATCTAGAGAATATTAGACAAGGCTTTTAGGAAAAGCTTAAATTTCTTTAGGAGCAGAAAAAGAGGATCTGGACTTTAAAGTCAATTTGGAGATTCTCTAATGTGTCTGGATTGTTTTCAGAAGATAAAACAGAGCCTAAGGAAATGCAAGAGGAATCTGTACAGTTGGAAATAGAGGAAGCCTCTTTCTCATCTAACTCAGGTACAAGCTTCAGATACAGGTCTCTAATAGCCAGGCCACTACTGCAAGAATTGAATAGATTTCAATGAGTTCAGAGGGGGTCTGTAAGCGAGAATGGTTGCCAGTGGCTATTCCGACTGTTACCCACTAGAGTTTTCTCTTAAGTTTAATGGTGTCCGAAGCTTGTCACCTCTCTTCCCTGGGTGAAAGATCTGACAAGGGCTCTCTCGATGGATGTCTGAGAGTTCATTCAGTGACAGACAACACTCCTGGTTTGGCTGGCCCCTATTGCTTGTGTTGGAACAAGCAGGTTACAGGGAATTCCGCACAAGCAGTCATAGCATTCCACATTCTTGGACCGGACCAGCACTTCACAAGGCTGTGGATGGCTTTGTTATGTCTTATCTCCCGATCTGCAGTTGGAGGTTTTCCTTCCTTTTGCAGGTGCTCTCATTTCCTTCATTATTGTTTATTAGAAAATCTTGTGGCCTTCCAAAGTCATTCTTATGCTAAGGAAGGTCGAGTGTGATAACATATTTGTGTTGGCCAAAAGTGAGGACATAGCAAATACCGAAAGTCACATAATCATGGCTCTAACTGAAAGTGGTACTTCATGTATAAACAAAAGTCCTCTGCCCCAACGAAGGGAGGGGACTCACAAAAGTTCCAGATACACACAGAAAGGAGGCATGAGGTCGCAGCTGCTGGTAGAACAAATCCACTCACTACAACTCGGTGAAAGCTGTGGCTGGAACTAATTTCTAAGGTTTAATTCAGGGACTGTGTGGGTCGAGCAGTATTTCTCAATCCAAAATAAAGCTGAAGAGGCCTGGGCTGAATCAAGATGTCAGGATGGAAAGGAGTTCCCACTTCTTTGGTATCTATAAGTAGGAGAAAGAAAACCACACTGCATGTGGTGGACCAGCAGTAGCCGTAAGTTTAGCCAAGTCTCTCGGAAGTAAAGACCTGACCAAGCCAACGCTTAGAGAAGCAAAGTCATCTTTCTAGAACAGTTCTGCTGGGTGACTGTCTCTTTTCTCTGTCTCTAAGCAAGAAGTAAGCATGGGTCTACATTCCAGTGTCATCATAGAACTTTACAATCTTCTGGGGCTGAAGAGATGGCTCAGAGGTTAAGAGCACTGGCTGCTCTTCCAGAGGTTCTGAGTTCAATTCCTAGCAACCACATGGTGGCTCACAACCATCTATGATGACATCTGGATACTGTATACATTATAAATAAATTTATCTTCTACAATCCTCTGGCTCCAAAAACCTCCATCTGACATCATTTCGAATCACAGCTTTACCCTAAAACAATAATAAAAACCCCACAGAAATACACTGTGGTGGTTTAAATAGAACTGGCCCTATAAACTCATGTTTGAATGCTTGATCCTTATTTGATGAACCTGTTTTGAGAAAGATTAAGTTGTGTGGCCTTTTTTGAGGAGGTGTGTCATTGGGAGTGGGATTTGAGGTTCCAAAAGTCCATGCCTATCCCAGCGTGTGCACATATATTCTCTCTCTCTCTCCCTTCCTCTCTCTCTCTTTCTCTCTCTCTCTTTATCTCTCTCTCACACACACTTTTACATAAGATGTCAGCTCTTAGCTACTGCTACATGTCATACCTGCCTGTTCCCCACCTTGATAGCATAGACTCATCCTCTGAAATTATAAGCAAGCCCCAATTAAATGCTTCCATTTATAATGAAATGGTGTCTTGATCACAGTGTTTCTTGATATCAGTAGAAAATTAAATAAGACACATAATAAGAGCAGTTATCTGAGAACTATTTTTTTCCTAACCTGCCCTGCTGCCAAAGGTACTTAGGTAATGGCAGCCAAGATTCCATAAACCCTGAAGAATAAGTTTATAAGAATGATAAAGAAGAATAAGAAAAGGGTATAAATCACAAAAGGGGAAATAGCCCACATACTAAATGCATACCAGAAAGTCCTCCACATCTGCTAAAATTTGTTCCAAGGCTTTTTAACAAGTCAGATAATAATAATCATCTACTGGGCATGGGGAAAATCAGCTACTTAGAGGAAGTACTGTTATTAGTGATCCTAAGAGTACAAAGAAACCTTTACCAAATGCCTCAAAAAAAAAAACAGATTCTGTGGTGCAACAAGAACTGAACTCATTCATTCACCAAATATGTACTAAGCCCTCCAGTGTGGAGCACATCATGAGTGGGTGGGCATGCAAAAGGGACCACGGGGGCTCAGGTGCTTGTCATGTGAGCATGAGAACCTGAGTTCGATCTCTTATATCCACATAAAAAAGTCAGGTGTTGCAGCATGCGCCTATAATCCCACTACCAGAGAGGTGTAGATAAAAGACATGCCAACTAGTCTAGTTCAGTCAGTAAGCTTCAGCAAGAGATCCTGTCCCAAAAAAAATAAGTTGGAGAGCAACTGAGGAAGACATTTAACACTGACCTCTAGCCTACACAAACATGAGTGTGGAGACATGCATATATGCAAAAGGTAACTAAGGACAGACTGGCCCCTCCCCTTATGGAGCATCAGTGGAGTACAAAAGAGTCCTAGCAAATAAACACTGAAATAAACACACAGCCTGACAGCGGCAAGGGCACTGGGAAAGGTGTAAGGGCTGTGTAAGGAGCTGATGTGACAGTGGGGTTGAGGGTAACCTTAGCCTTGGCTCCACTAAGGCTTTTACAGTCACCAGACTGTGCTATAAGGGAAGGGAATGCAGGAGGCTTCTATCAAGCAACATCTGGAAATGGCTTCAAAAGTTACAAAGCATTAAAAACTGCAAGACCCTTGAAAAGCTTCAAACATCAAGAACTAAAACAAAAATAACTGCTCTATGTTCCTACAGAAGCAATCTGAATGATTTATTAATTCTGAGTCATTTTAATCACAGCAATTTAATCATAATTCTGTAATTGTAAATAAGTAGATAATTATAGAAATGTTAAATAGTATAAAGCAAGCATGATCTGAATTTTTAATCACCTTTGTCATTAATTTTATTTTTATTTTTTGAGTACTTTTAGATTTAAAAGATTTTTTTTTTAAATTTACAAACAAACCATGGTTTCCTTTCCCTTCCTTCCTCCCACTCTCTCTCAGCTTCCCCACACACAGCCCCACATCCACTCCTTAGAGAGGATAATGCCTCCCCTGGGGAGTGAACAGCCTTTGCCACTAAGTTTAAAAGTATGCCATTAATATTTGGTGTAGTGTGGTTATAAGATATGTACATGCGGCCAGGCAGGCATCGATGACACACGCCTTTAATCCCAGCACTTCTGAGACAGAGTTAAGTGGATCTCTGAGTTTGAGGCTAGCCTAGTCTATAGAGTGAGTTTCAGGACAGCCAAGGCTACACAGAAGAACCCTGTCACAAAACAAACCATATATACTTATATATAATTAATTATACAGAAATATGTCGAATCAAAATGAGATGCTATTTGCTATATTGATGAACCTTACATAATCACAAATTGTTCATAGAATATAAACGTACTCTAATATAATACATGATTTTACTGTAAACATTATTTGAAGAATATAAAAATGTATTTTCTAGATTTAATTCCAATACCAACAGTAACTTGTCCCTTCTGAAATTATAAATAAATTGAAAATGTTAAGTAGACCTTCAAGTCACGTAATATTTTACTAACTTTTCAAGTTTCTTTGCTTAGCTCATGCTTGCAGCCTCTCTGTGAAGTGATCAAAGAAATAAACTAAGGCTCTGAAAAATTAAGCAGAAGATGAGATGGCTGGAAAATAGGCAAGTTCCTTGATCTTTAGGGTCAGGGTCTCCTCCACATCCCCTCCTAAATCACCTAGGTAAGATGTTGTATTAGCTACTTTTCTCACTGCTGTGACAAGGTACCTGACAAAAGCAAATTAAGGGGGGAAAAAGGGTTATTTGGGCCCACAGTGAGTTCATCATGTTATGGAAGACATAGAAGCTGGATTGATCTTAGAAGACCCAAGCCAGGGATGAACGCTGGTGCTCAGCTTGCTCTCTCCTCTTTATTCAGCCTGGATCCCAGCCCATAGAATAGTACTATCCACATTCAGAGTGGGATTTCTCCCCTCAGTCATGACCTCATAGACAGACCCAAACATTTATCTCCTTGTGATTCTAAATCCTGTAATTGACATCAAGATTAAAGGTGGTACCCTCAAGAAAAAGAGTATGCTCTGTTTCATTTCTGTTGCTGTGATAACACCCTGACCAAAAGCACCTTAGAGGAGAAATATGCTCATCTCAGCTAACCGCTCATTACTGTGAGGAAGTCAAGCCAGGAGCTTCAGACTGCATATCACATCCACAAGGACAGAGAGAAATGAAAACATACGTGCTTGCTCACTGGCTTCTGCTCAGCTCAGTTTCTGTACCCTTACACAATTCAGGACCCCTGTTTAGGGATTGGTACCACCCACACTGGACTGGGTCTTCTAAAATCAATTATCTTAAGACAATCCCCTGTGGACATGCTTACTGGCCAGCCTAATGAAGACACTCCTTCACTGATGCTTCCTTCCCAGGAGATTCTAAGTTTGATCAAGTTCACACTTAAAATTATCACAGATATCATCAATAACAAAGATCTGGAAGTTGAAGAGTCCCCTTTGAGTAGATACTTCGTCAAGGATGAGCACAGAGCACCTGACTAGCCTAGTTAACTTTTAACTATTTAAAACAGCCTAAAATCACCAGTCGAACCTCAATTGAGGACTTTCCTAGATTAGATTGGCCTGTGGGCATCTCTTCAGGGGATTATCTTGATTATTAATTGATATTGGACAGCCTGCCCTCTGTAGGCCACGTCATTTTGTAAGGAGGTGGTCCTGGGTTGTTTTGAAGGATGTATCAGAACACGTGCTAATAAGTAGTTTCTGCTTAACATTCTTGCAGACTCCTCTCAGAGATAGACTATAACCTGGATGTGCAAGCCGGATAAATCCTTCCCTCCCCTGAGCTGCTTCCATCAAAATGCTTTACTACAGGAACAGGAAGGAAGCTAGGTCATTGGTAAAGAGTTCTATAATCACAAAATGGGACTAGTTGTCTCTATTTCTCTGTATCGTACGTGTTTGGTCCTGGTAAGTTGACTAACACCTTACTTCAGATCTTCCTCATACACTGATGAGCAATACCAGATATAGAAGGCCAGAACCATTCACCCACACTAATTAGAATATTCCTATGTGTCCTGACATCTTTCCCTATAAACTCCCTTCTAATAATCCAGGTATGTGTACCAAAGGCAACTGTTAGTTACCAAAGCCCATCACAGGCATCCCCATTTCTGTGTTACCAGCTAGTGGGAAAGAAATGAGGATAAAATCAAATGGGGAGAAAAGGCATCTTAAGTGCAACAAGCCTATTAGGAATGTAGAAATGAGAAGGTTCTTACTAAAGAAAGTATTTCCATCAGTTATGTGGAGTCTCTAATGTTTGTTTATTTTGATTGTAAACACAACTAGAAGAAGAACAAGACCACATTACAGAGAATACAAAGCCTCACATGGAAAGCTGGACAGCTCCAACATCTTTCTGGTCTCATCTTTTCCTTCATCAGAGTGTGCAATGTGACAGCAAGCAGTACCAGAAACAAGTGAACGTGGAAACTCTAGATGGACAGCCGAGTGACCGAGGACCACCTGCCCAGCAGGAACCATGTAGGGCACTGCTTTGGGGACAGATCCAATCTCAGAGACTCAAAATCAGAGCTATTGCTTTTTACAAATGAGCAGATTTATGGGAGGATTTGGGGGGGGCTTGCTTTTGTCATTGTTGACTTGCCAAGCCTTCCTCTGTCTGATGATACCGAAGTACCGAGACAACAAAAATGCACAGTCTCTCTCTCTCTCTTTCAGGAAGTCATTTGAATAAGTAGAATGCATTCAACACGTCTGAATAATTACAATCAATTATAGCTCGCTTCAGGAGAGTCTTAGAGATCAAACATGGGGTTTCTATCCTCAAAGAGGCCAGAAGAGTTGTATGTCAACCTGTGTCCCTGGCACCTCAAAAGAAGGTCCAAAGGCCTCTTAAGAACTAGGTGTTCGGGGACTGGAGAGATGGCTCAGAGGTTAAGAGCACTGACTGTTCTTCCAGAGGTCCTGAGTTCAATTCCCAGCAAAACCACATGGTGGCTCACAACCATCTATGATGAGGTCTGGTGCCCTCTTCTGTAAAACTGTATGCATAATAAATAAATAAATCTTAAAAAAAAAAAAAAAAGAACTAGGTGTTCAAAAGGGCAGCCTTCAATATAGCTCATTGCCAACCACAATAAGCATCAACATGGCATGATTCTCTCTCCTCAGGTTTTCTTTTTCCAGATGATTCTAAATATGTGGAACCTTTATTCACTCCTGTAGGGCTTTGCCTCTATAAAATGCAGGTAAGAACTGGAGTCTGTAATTGGCTCTTCCAGGCACACCGTGTAGGCGGAGCCTGGGTTTGGGGAGGGGGCGCAGCACTGAAATATATTTGTGCTGAGATTGCCTTCCTGGAGAGAAGTTGGAAACTATAGTTGAGGATAAACAATGGGGGAGGCAGGTATGGACTTAGCCCAGTGTGGCCAAGTTGATATCAAAATGTTAGTGCCCTCCACCCTCTGCAGTCCCCTGTGCTTGTCCTCTGCTGCTCAGACACCATGAGGTTGGTTCTACTGTGCTACAGTCTTCACCTGTGCTCCCTATGACTTTATTGCACATGACTCCTACTTGGTCTTTGTAATCATGCCCTAACCATGCCCTTGGAATAGGACTGAGAAAGGCATGGTTTTCTTCCAAGAATGCTAACACTCCATACTCCTTCCTCCTCTTTCTGCTTAGCATGTTCTAGCCTCCACAATGCTTTCTGGATGCTAAAGAACACTTTTTTTTTTTTTTTTTAATCAGTGCTTCCCTGTGCTGTCTCATGGACTGTGCAGGGCTTCCACATCGGCTCTCTCTTGCAGTTCTTGCAAAGGTGTCCTGGAGTAGGAAATTCAAGAAAAGAGCTCATAGCTTGCCCGATGTCACATTGCTGATAGATAACAAGTAGGGGCTGTGCCCAGCAGATGCCACTCCATAACAGCCTGTGAGTCAGGGGCTTCTTTGAATCTTCATCTGCAGAATGTTCAAGCCAACCCTCGCATAGCTAGTAAACAAGTTAAAATCCCGGCGTTGCTGGCTCCGATTGTAAAGCAAACCTACTTCTCTTCAGGAAGCCATAACGGCACAAACATATTTCAGTGCCCCCCTCAAGCCCCAACTCGGGCCCCATCTACATGGCATGCCTGGAAGAGCCAGATAAACAGATTTAGCTGACTTAACATGCTTCCCTCGCCAAACATTATAAAATAAAGTAATGGGCAACCTGCACTAATTCTGCTGGAGTCTCAGACTTTCCTTTCTTCCCCTAGGAATGGAAAATGATTTGAGTGAGATGAGAAGGCAGCCTTCCCTCTCTCTCCTCTTCCCCTCTTTGAGAACCTCTCCAAGCACATTACTACGCTACCGGAAGGCATTCAATTGAACTAAGGCACTGAGTTAAATCATCTGCTCACATTTATGTCCGATGAGTCCGAATGGTAGACGGAATTCATAGAAGAGTTGCATGTGAGCGTCTCCAGGGAAAACCAGATGGCAGCGACACATCAGTGCTTCATTAGTCCCACAAAGAGCGAGCGTGGCTGGTTCTGGATATCGTCTTTCCAGGAATCATCAGACCTAGGGTGGAACTTCACTGCAGAGCCCAGCTGGTGGGCACTTTGTGCCCTCCTCCAGACCTGCCCTTTGCTCAGGGCGTTCTAGCGTTTAGGGAAAGGAAGGCAGGCTGGGCCACCCACTGTAGCTGGTAATCCAAGGCCTGAAATTCAACAGAGACCACAAGGCCCCAAAGGGGATAGGAAAATAAAACCCCTGGACCAATACATCACTCTGGGAGGTGGTCCTGGGGTATGGAAGGCCCACTGGGAACAAAGCCCTATTAATTACCAGTGCCCCAAAGGCACAAGCCTGGAGAGCCTTCAAGTCAAAATGAAGATGAGCAAGAGAGTACCATCTGGCGAAACTGAGCTTGACCAAAAAAAAAAAAAAGTATGCAATAATGCAGTTATTTAATTAGTTATTATGTTTTTCTTACCATGGTAAAGGCTTTATATATTTTTGTATGTTGTATAGAACACAATAAATATAAAACACAAAGGAGAGGCAAACTGCAATGGATTAGTTTAATTAGTGAAAAAACATTGAGCAGCTGACCTTGTAAATACTGCCTTTAAAACCTCAAACTTAAAAAACATGTTACAAATGTCTTCCAGGGTCTGCCAGGCTAGAACAATAGGCCACCAATACAGCATCCCTTCACCGCTGCCGGCAGCTGAGTAGAGTAGGGCAGCTTGCTCAGTGATGGCTCGGGGTCTGGAAACAATAAGCAGTGTGTTCAGGTTCAAAGGTACATTAAGAACTCATATGCCCTGGGGACCCAAATGGGGTCCTAGGGAATTTGAGTCATATCAAAACCTTTTCAGCAGGGGAGATTTCAACCCCATTAAAAAAAAAAAAAAAGCAACTCTGTAAAGGTTTAGAAATAACCATTTTGAACCAGTGTTGTCTCTGTTTTCTTTTTTTAAAGTAAATAATAATACTAGTTAAGAAAAAAAAAGGAAACCATATCAGCCTGAATATTTGAAGCTGTATTGTTTTTCTTCATTCTCTTCACTTCTGGCAGAAATGTCAATAAATGAAAAAAGATCTATACTCAACTACGTTAGTGGGTTTTTTTTTTTTTAATTCAGAAAACAAGTGGGTTTTTTTTTCTAGTTTTTTGAGATTAAAATATAGTTATATCAGTTTCCTCTCCTCTCTCCCACCCTTCCCATGTCCATCTACTCTTGCTGTCTCTCAAATTATGTCCTCAATTTATTCTTTAAGTGGTGGTGGTGGTGTGTGTGTGTCTACATATTTAGCTACAACATGGTCAGCACATATACTGTTGTATGTATACGTTTTGGGAGCGGACACTGGTACTGGGTAACCAACTCAGGAATTCTTCCCTGGGGACGACTGTTTTTCTCACTGTCAGAATTCTCTGGTTACCTGTATGAGACCCTGTAACTGTTCTTCCATCTGGGTTAGTGCATCTGTTGGTGCTTTGCTTGTTTGGATCTTGTTTAGGAAGCCATGTTGATGAGACTTCATGGGTGTAGCTGCTACGATGTTTCTGGAAGACAAAATCTCACAGCAAATCTCCTGCTTGTTCCTCTGGCTCCTACAATTTCTCTCATTTCCCTTCTTCAAAGATCCCTGAGCCTCAGTGCTGTAGATGTATCAGCTCGGGCGGGGCTCCACACGGGGCGGGGCTTCACATGGCCTCTGTTCTCTATGTTTGATCTGTTGTAGTTTTATGCATTGGTTTCTGTTGAAAAATGTTTCTTCCATGAGGGTTGTGAGCTGCCCTTATCTGTGTCTATAAGGACACATTTTAGAATGTCCTTAGGAATTGTGCTGGGTTAATAAAGTGGTTGCAGATTCTCCTCCAAGATCCATGACCTCACTAGCCCGGGGTAGTTGACTAGGTTTCCAGTATCAGGCATGGTTTCTCTCTTGCTGAGCTGACCTTAAGTTTCATTAGAGAGCCATTGTCAAAGTATGCACTAGTGCACCCTTAAGAACATCATGCTGCATTGGTCATTGTTATTTATTCAGCTTTTTGTATCTGTACAAATATATGGGTGACATTAACTTATAAAAAGAAAAGGGGTTGCTTTAGCTTGTGTTTTAGGAAGATTGGTTTAGGAACACTCAGGAGTCCATGGCAGAAGCAAGATGTCCACTTCATGGCCAGAAAGCAAAAGAAAAAAGGTGAGGCTGGAGTTAGGGCGTGTCTGCACATCACTGGAAGATATTTCACTAATCCCTCCTCCGCCTACCACCTTCTCCCAACAGAACCATCCCAAAGACCAAGCCTTCAACACATGGTCTTTGGGGAACATTTTAGATCTGCACTATATCACAGAGTTATACAAATAAACGGAAAGCAAATAAAACCAAAGAATCCCAGCTGAGAAAGATAAAAGAGGATCAAGCTGTACACCCTCCCCTCCTCACAGATTTCTACACCAAAGACTCAGTGCTGGGCCAGCCATGCTGGTCACACACAGCACACAGAATGGCTATAGGAATCACTCACCTAGAGACTGGACATCAAATGAACTGGGTTGGACAAAGGAAAGCATTCATATGTGGAAAACTTAGAGGAAACTAAACCAGGTTATTTTATCTCAAGGTCAATGTCTGTGACAGCAAAAATGATGTTAGTATAAACTGCTTGCTTTGTGTGCAAAGTCAAGAATTTGCAAGAAGTCAAAGAAAAACAACTGAAGGAGACATGGCTTCCGAACGTTTGCCCTCCAGCAAGCCTGTTTGAAGACCTTCCCTGAAGCACAAACATGTGGTTCCAAGCTCACACTTGTTGTTTTCCTTCTGTAGATGAAGTCACTAAGAAGGAAAATGAAGGTCCCTTCCTAGGACCGGTTCTAATCTGTCTTGTCTCCTCCCCTCCCTTTACCAAGCTACCTGCCTGCTTCCCTCACTGAGAAGAGCCTTGCTCCCAGGCTTCACACTGTCTCTGCGGCTTCTGCTGGAACCACTTCCTTCTCTTTTATAGTACAAGGATTTGACTGATAGCCCAAGCCACCCTTCCAGCCTCTTATTCTCTGCTAGAACATCTCATGATTCCAATCTGGGCTTCCTCCCCACCAAAGGCAACCTTGGGTCCTCTGGAAGTGACATTACCAGAAATAATGGGACAAGGCACCAAAGCCTGGTCCACCAGGGCCACAAAAGATGAAGAGCACCACAGAAAACAGTGTTCACAAACACCCAACCCAGCTCTTCCTACATGGCCAGCAAAAGGCATCCAAGGAAGTCTTTGTTTTGTTTTCTTGAAACAAGATTTCACTCTATATCCTAGGCTGGCCTCTGGCTTGTTATGTAGCCCAGGCTAGTTGTAAATTCATCACAGTCTTCCTACTTCAGCATCTCGGGTTCTGGAGTTACAAGACATCATCTCCAGATAAGAAGTTTATTTTTTGAAAGGAGAAAAGAAAAAAAAGAGGGAAGAAGGAAAAGAAGAAAGAAGGAAAGGAGGGTGGGGTAGATGAAACAGAAGGAGAAATGAATTTTTAAAATTCTGCCTCTGGACATCAACCACCAGGTCTCATGAGGCCTGAGAATCTGCACTGTTATGGGTTGAGGTTGAAATTCTGTGTGAGTGACAGCCTAAGGTTCCAGAGTGCTCACACAGCTGAGATCAAAGCTGGAGGAAATTCATGGGGACAAAGTGCTGCCAGCATCGTGGGCCTGTGATGGTCTGGCATTGGTTTCTTAGCCCCACTTTTGAAAGCTTTGGGTCCCTGGACATTCCTTGATTCATGGTCTCTTCCACTTCCACAATTGTCAGCTTGGGTGGCACTCCAGTTCCCAGAGGAGCTAAAGGCCACCTATTGTGAGAACCAGGATGTCACAACAGTTTTCCGAGCTTTAGGCCAGCACCACTCCCCAGTCACCAGATGTTCCAACTGGACTTGGGGCTGCAAGAGTCCAGCATGGCTTTTACTGGGTTTCTGGGCTCCCATTTATCCTGTGAGGACAGAGAAAGAAGGGATCCTGGGTCCTGTCATGCAAAGGAAGACACATGAGAGTGGTGTGAACCTCATCAAGCAGTTTTGGGGTAGTTCACTATAGAAAGAAAGCCTCCAGACAGCAACATTCTCTCTTCTTAAGTTTCTACCATAAGTCAGTCATAACTCCGTGTCTGAGAGTGACAGGGTCAGTTCTAGTCTGAAATGAGTGAGCAAGGCACCACAACATATGTGGATCTGTGAATTCCATCCTGGCATTCTCTTCATTGTCTGGATCCCTAAAGACTTGTTAGTGCTCTGGGAAATGAATATATCATCAACTCTGAAATCCTGAGGTGTAAATTAAGAAAATAGAATTCTTGAGGTCAGGCAGGAAGGAGACACCTGGAAATGTGTGTTCAATTATCCAGGAAGTAATACTTACTCTCAGGTATCTAGAGTAATTTTTGTTTTGTTGTTATTATTGTTGTTGGCTTGGTTTTTTTTTTTTTTTTTTTTCAAAACAAGAGTCTCACTATATAGCTCTGGATGACCTGGAACTCATTATGTAGATCAGGCTGGCATTGAACTCACAGAGATTGGTCTGCATCTGCCTCCCAAATGCTGGGATTAGAGGCATATGCCACAATGCCTGGCTGTAATTTCAAATTTTACTGATACTACTTATACATACAAATTAACTATGCCCTCATGGTGTCTTAGTCTATGTTGTATTGCTGTAGAGAGAGACTATGACAAGCATCTCTTATAGAGGAAAGCATTTCATGGGAGCTTGCTTACAGTTTCAGAGGTTTAGTCCATTGTCATGGCCAGAAGCATAACTGCATGCATGCAGGAGCTGGATCAATAGTGGAAAGCTGCATCTTGATTTGTAGGCACAGAGAGAGGAGGGGATGAGAAAGAGAGAGAGAGAAGGAGAGGAGGGGGAGGGAGGAAGAGGAGGAAGAGAGAGTGGCATGGACTTTTAAAAACTTAGAGCCCATACTCAGTGACACACTTCCTCCAACAAGGCCACACCTACTCCAATGAGACCACGCCTCATAATCCTTCTAATTTTTTCAAACAGTTTAACTCTGTGGTGACAAAGTATTCAAATAAATGAGTTTATGTGGTCATTCTTACTGAAACCACTTGGTAACTAAGATGGCATGTGGCTTATATAACAACCCAACTTCTAAAATGCTCTGAAACCTGCAACCGTCCTGTTTGCAGGGAATTCCAAGACATTCTCTGAGGGCACCCTCTCCGTTGTCTCACCTCCAGTCCTATGTTTTCAAACCCTGTGTTTCCAGGGTTTCAGGTTTTCATATGAAAAGTAAAATGTTTGGAATAAAAAGGCCTTTATTTCTTCTCTAAAAGCTAGGTTCTGCAATGGAAGCTGTATAATGTGGATACAAAATATGTGGCTATTTCCTTTCATAGAAGAGATACCAAATATATAATCTATTTAATTTATATATGTGTGTGTGTATATATATATACACATGTATATATAAATTGTATACAGTATTTGAACACACAGAGATGGCTTAAACAAGTTCTGGCCTCTCATCATCAGTAAACTTACTAGAGAGAAAAATGTCTTGAGCCCACCAGAGAGCTGCTGAACCCATGTTTACATGCTAATAGGTATTAAACAGTTTCAATGACACTTGAGGAACACTAACCTTGCACTATTTGCTAGTTCATAACATGTACCTATATCCTCAGTGATGAAAATAAGGCCCCAAAGTAATGAACATCCCACCCAGAAGTATCAGGTCCTGAGTGGAAAGCCATGGCTTTCCTAGCGCAATGCACCCCACCCTGCTCTGGTTTAGAAGGCATGCCTCTCCTTGAGGCCTAACCAAACCCAGACCCCCTGCTCTTGGTCTGTGTCTCTGTAGATCTGTTGACTATAAGGCTATGTGTAGCAAGAAGCTCTGGGAGGCCTGGCTGGAGCCAACTGAGACCCAACACTGCATCTGTGAAGGAAGTACTTTCCAAATCCTATTTTAAATGTGTTTGTTTATTTCCAACCTATAAACATTTTGGAGTGCTCACCACATGCAACGTTCTGGACTAGATGAACCAGGAAAATATAAAGTGGAATGAACATAGCAACTTCAAGGCACAGCCCAGGCTTGCAATCTGGCTGAGGCAGCAGACACTATCAACATGTAATTTGGAGTGGCCTTAATGGAGTTACATGGAGTTTTATTTACTTTATTATGGAATAGGCACCAGCATTTATCTTTAATAGTATTATTACATCAGACAGTCGCTTTGGACTGCTCATACAAACAGAGAGAACTGAGACCAGGCAGAGTCAAAATCTGTAATGGAAAGTACAGATTTGTTTTGCAGCGTGTGGGGCCAAACTCAGGGCTCTATACACACTGGACAAAAAGCTTCACACACACAGCTGTACCTGCAATTCCAAAATACAACTTTTAGAAAAGAGAACCTCAATAAGTCAATTAAATGTTAAGTGGAAGAAAAGATATTAATAATCCTAGCGTGAGTTTTTCTGTTATTACTTCTGTTGTTTGGGATATTCTAGATAATCTAAATTGTGGCAAAATAAGACTTATTATAAAAAGGCATACCAAGTAAACAAGATTGATTCCCAAAAGGAATGTTAGAAGATTGCTGTAGCTAATACATGTTAGAAAATGATCATTATTAATCTCAAGACTATATTTAATATTATTGCCTTGTGTTCCGTAAGGTATTTTTGAAATGCTAACACTATTTTAGGATCATTTGTTAAATATTCACCACAACATAATCTTGTATTTTTTTAATGGATTGTCTTCCTAGTAGTCTGCAGTCCACACTGCAGTGTGGACTGCAGTGAAAGTGAAAGGTTACTATCAGTGATGGAATTACATAATGACAAGTGTTTATCAACCCGTAATATACAGAAGGCAGAGTAATAGGCTCAGCTTCAGGAACAAGGTAAGTCCCTAAACAAACTTCCCCAAAACAGAATCAGCACCATTTTCCAAATCATAGTGCATTGGGGAGAGTGAGGAACGTGCTTTTCAGTGCCCAAGTATATGTGTAAAAAATACCCTCTGTTCCCAAATGATTAGTGAAATCCCTTGAGGGAAAAAAGGATGTGGAGATTACTGACTACAGATCCTAAGCAACAACCACATGGATCCTCAAGGAGAAGAGGAGACAAAACTTTTTAACCATAATCAGGACAACTAATTTCAAAGATGCGCAGACAGTAATAAAAACACAGGTTTTTTTTTTTTAAATCCTTTCTTTTATGTGTATGGATATTTTGCCTGCATGTATACATACACTGTGTGTGCAATGCCTTCAGAGGCAAGAAGAGGGCATCAGATTCCCCCTGGGTCTGAAGTTATGGGTGGTTGCCAGTAACCAGGGGTGCTGGGAACTGAACCTAGATCCTCTGGAATAGCAGCTGAGCCATTTCTCCATCCTCTAAAAATATTTTTATACATATATATGCATATATCTTCTTTTTTAAAAAATTAGAAGAAGTTATCTTGTTAAGTTTTTAAAAGGAGAGAAGCCTTAAGACCAAATAGAATAGAATCCTTTATACTAATATAAAGAGCATGTGCCAGGCCTGGTGGCACATGCCTGTGCTCCAAGCACTGGGGTGGCAGAGGTAATAGCTCTGGCTGTCCTGAACTCACTCTATAGACCAGACTGGCCTCAAACTCACAGAGATCTGTCTGCCTATGCCTTCCAAGTGCTGGAATTAAAGGTGTGTACCATCATGGCCAGCTAAATATATTGTCTTTTCAAATCACCTTTCTAAAATTAAAATAAAAATGTTAATTGCACCAAAAGAAACCCTGATGTTTAATATCTAATTATAATTACCTACACAAAATATTTCATTTATAAAAGAAAATATGGCTATTTTCCTAATAACATAGATGTGTCAATTGTATATAACACAGTAGACACATTTTTCTAATTGTTCTGATCAAAGTAGGAGTCTTTATTCTGATTGGTTCACCCACAAAGAACAGGTAGACATTCACGTAAGAACTAAAACATTAAAAGAAAACAAATTAAGAATACATACATAGGTACAATAAAATATAAAAATCTAAAAATGAGCAAAGAAGTCATAAGATTCCAAAAATCTTAAATCATACCAAATCTGCACATAGCATAAGACATTGAATCATGCACTATGTTTTGAAATGCACCTGTCCTGTCTTTTGACAAATAATATATAATGATGTTTTCTATTAAGACCCAATGTCTAGCATGGCTGAGTCTTGGCTTTCACTTTGACTAGGTTTCTTTGTAGTGAAGTATTCTGTAGAGATGTTTAGCATGGGTGATTCTTAGCCCTTGCTTTGACATAGTCTAGAACAGCTCTTTTCAGTGCCATGGCTCATTGCTGGTGATGTCATGTGTATATTAAGACTGCTGTCAAATGAAGGGAAATTTCTACCTAATGTCTTTTCATGTAGAAGCTATGTAGTTGAAAAACTTATCTTCCCAAACTACCTCTGGAACTCTGGGACAGACTGAATCAGCAGGTAACACTAGCCCAGCATCTACAGTCAAACAAGTCAGTGTAACATCAGTGAGGGAATTCTGAAGACATTCCCACACCAGGTACCACAGGCCCTCGAACCTGTACAAGCATGTCTTCATATTTCTGTAATCATAATTGCATGTGTTTGTAACTCAGTTTCCCATAGTTCTATCCCAAAATGCCTTCTGTCACGCTGAAAATCCCCAACATTTGGGGGGAAATAACACAATAAAAAATCAGATGGCAACTATGCCTGGCTTATCTGACTGAAGTTACAATATCTTTCTAAGTTTTAGAAACACGTATGACTGTGTGAAGCACTTTGTGGGTCCTTCCTTTGTCTTTGAAAGGGAATCAAGTGAGTGAGGGTTCCTAATGCTTGAATTGTATTATCTTTGTGGTAAGTTATTGTTTTTATGCCAGAAAACAATGCATATTTAATTTGCACACTCTACAAAGGCTAGCAGTAAGCCTAATAAACCCTTGTTTTTTAAGAAAATGGAAATTGTTATTAATTGGTACTTTAACATTGTTTGTTCAGCCTGACAGTGGTGACCACACGCCTTTAACCCCAGCACTCAGAAGACAAAGGCAACAGGATCTCTGAATTCAAGGCCAGCCTGGTCTACAGAGCGAGTTCCAGGACAGCCAGAACTACACAGAGAAACCCTGTGTTTAAAAAAAAAAAAAAAAAAAAAAAAACATAGCAAAATGTAGTTAAGATTAAATAGCCTTAAACCTTAGCATTTCTTTTCAAGAATAAAAAATTAGCAATTACTCTACAAATTATTACTATAGTGGGATTGTATTCTGTTCTATTGCAAATAATTGTCTCACCTACTGGTTTAATAAAAATGCTGATTGGCCAAAGACAGACAGGAAGTGTGGGCAGGGCTACCACACTAAGAAAACTCTAGGAACATCTCAGAGCAGGGCAGACACACCAGAGAGATGCCAGAGAATCACCAGTGAGTAGAGATACCACAGAGGAAAGAAGTTGAAATGCTGCTGAGAAAAGGTACAGAACCACATGGCTGAACAAGAATCATGGGTTGAGTTAAGATGAAGTTATATGCCTGGACCCCAAGTCAATTAGCATAAAATTAATGTAAGCATCTGTATGTTTCTGTGGGACTGCCAGACAGTCAAACCTCTGGTTTGGTTTGGTCAAACCAAAAGTTCAGGCCAGAAACCTAATATATCATATTACTTTGCAATAACTTCTAAAAAGCAATTTTGCAAAATTTTACTAACACGTGATCAAATAAAAAGAGATGGATTGATTGACTATAAAGTGTCTAATAAAAATACCTAATCAATTAGAAATTGCTATTAAGATAATTATATGAATAATCACTTAAATTGTCTTTCAAAATGCAGGAGAGATGGCTCAGTGCTTAAGAGTGGTTGTTGCTCTTAACAACTGACTTTGGGTCTCAGAATCCACATGGTGGCTCATAACCATCCATTAACTCCAGGGGATCCAACCTCTTCTTTTGACTTAAAAGGCACATACAGCACACACACATTTACATAGGCAAAACACTATCACACATAAAATAAAATAAATCTAAAAATGTTTGTTTTTCGAGGTCCATTTTAGTCTTAGAATCACCTTGGAAAACAGTTTTCATGTAATAGTGAGAACTGGGTAAAGCCATAAAATAGAGACATGGCCAACTGTTATTTTCAATCAACAAAGAATAATCATGACTAAACTGACAAGATATTTGAACTTTCCGAAAACACGTAGATCAGTAGTGACTATAGATAAAACACAGCTGCAGTAATGGTGACAAGTGTGGTGTTCATGACAGGTACATGACAGGTACTATGTTCTTATAGTTAATAAAGTTAATTTAAAAGATTTTTATCAAGATGTATATTCCAATTGTGCTGTAAACAGGTTTAGGATTCAGAGCAGGAAAATGATCCCATTCCTTATCTTACAACTACAGAAAAGAATAACCAGTGATTTGATCTGTATGTTGTATTCCTTCACAATGTGAAGTTCCAGTAGCAACATTCTTGACATTGTGACTAGATTAATTCATCCATGGACCAGAACAAATTGCAACATTGCTTAAAGAAATACAGGAAATCCCAGCAAGAATGAATCTGGTTCCATAGATTGGACAAAAATGTTTCCCCTCAAAACACTTGCCACTTGATCTCCTCATTGCCAGATGACAAAATTAGCAAGATGTGATTTTTTTAAAAAAAAAAATGGTCTGTGCACTAGTGAGCAAATGTTACCCAAAAACTAAGCCAATTCTGACTCAGGAGGGGAAAAAAAGCATTGGCAAGATTTCCTGGAACCCACAGGAAAACTGAAGAATCAGACTCAAAAAGTCAACAACAAAGATCCAGCAAGTCATCTCCAAGGTCACAGCACAGAAACACAAGGGTCATCTCACCACCATCATGAATGTTAGGCACCACTGAACTCCATATGACAGCTGCCAAGAAAATGAATTCAAAATTACCTCTTACTCTTTGGTTCTGTACAGATTCAAATCCCTAGTAGGAGATTCCGTTTTGTTTTGTTTTTGTTTTCTACCAGCATGTTCTAGGTACACACCTCTCTCCAAATCATGCACCTAGCAACCAACCCCATAACCGCCTCAGCCTCCTACCTGCATCAGGCAACATATAATTCCACCTTTAAACAATGATATCAGCTTCTCCTCCCTGGTAACAGTCATGTTCAGGGAGTGTCTATTCACCTGTATTCTAGTGTATTGGAGGGTAAAGAATCAAAAGGCTGATATGGCCTGAACTGGTATTGGGCACATGCACACTAAAGCAAAACTCTGTCCTCTGGTCTCCTTTGAGGAAAGTCTCCCTATTTACTATCCACACATATGTATAATTGGCCAAGTATTTGATTTAAATCAGATTCAGTATGAAAAGGGGCATATGCAGGAACAAAACAATTGCATAGTCTAATCTATCAATCAAAGTAAAGATCAGCCCAAAGTACTCTGGTTGGTAAACCCAAGTCCTGCTCTTGAGTGCCCTCCAAAGGAAGCCCTGCATAATTAGGGACTGTGGGCTCTATCATTCATGTGGCCCTCTGTCCCTCTCCAGGGCGGGCCCCTCTTTACTATATTCTATTGCTTCACTCTAAATAATCTATCTTCTTTCTTTGGCAAATCTCGTTTTTTCAGTTTTTTGGATAAGAGGCCAAGAACTCCAGCCCAAACCCTAACCACTGATACCAATACTTGGGCAACACTCTGGTCACTTCTTATATTAATACCTTCACAACAGTCAAAATACATAGAAACATGTTTCTTATTCATCTAAGTGCCAGGTCTTGAAAAGCTGTTAGAAAAGAAGAGGAAATCGACCTGGATATTAAATTTCACATTCAGTATTTGTTTTTCTTTATCTCTCAACGTTTTAGAAATAATTAGTGCCAGTTAATCTCAGGTGTCAATCTGATGAGGTCTAGAATCACCTGGAAGAGTGGCCTCTGGAAAAGCCTGGAGTGCAGTATCTTGATTGGGCTAATAAAGATAGAGACCAACCCATTATGGGCGGCTCCATTCCCTGGGCTGGGATTTGGAGGGATAAACAGGAGAGGATGTGCTGAGTACAAGCTTTCATTGCCCTCTCCTTCCTGTACCCAGCTGCTTTCAATTCCTGTGCTCTGACTTTTCAGGCCAGAATTGGGGACCAAAATAAACCCCTTCTGAATCATGAATTTTGTTTGTATTTAATGAAAACTCAGAGCCAGATGTTGGGGAAAAGTTGGAATATCAGAAAGAGGAAACAGACCACAGTCAAATCTCACCCAGTCAACTTCTCAGATTCCTCAGCCTGGCTCCTTGTCACTTCTACAGAATAAATCTCTGTCTTCCTATGCCTGCCTTAAATACCTTCTTCACTCAATTATTTCACTTCTGGGTTCCACTCTGAATCATATTCTAGAGTTAAGAGTAAAGGTGTGAGCCACCACTATTTGGTAGGTAGGCCTTGAACTCACAGAAACACAGAAAGATCCCTATCTCTGGAGTTATGGGATTAAAGATGTGAGTTACCACTCTCTGATTCCCCTGGTTTGACTATAGGTAGATCTGTTCTCTGATATTCCAGACTGATTTTATTAAATATAAAATATACCACTACACCCTTCTTTTCTCGAGTTGCTTTTGTGGGACATTTTGTCATAGCCATAGGAGAAAAAAAAACTAAGTCAATGCTATCAAAGCAGGAAAATAGTTTAAGACCATATTGAATATCAAAGCTCATATACATGTGCTGTAAGACAGGGTGATCATGCAACACGGAGAGTCAATGAAGCCATGAATGAATGTGTGTCACAGACATGGGCAAAACCTTTCTCAGATCTGATTGTGAATAATGACAATGTATATGCAAAAATGTTCACCATAACTTTCTCCCTCAACTACTCCCCATGTTTATTGTCTGAAGACCGCTTCCCTGCAGAGATGGTTTCTACCAAGCTTATCCTGCTTCCTTGATTAGTTATATAAAATAACCCTGCATCCTTGTTTATCTGTATGCAATAACTCTGCCGCCTTGTTCAGCTGTGTACCATAATCCTACCTCCAAGTTCAACTGTATATAATAAATACACTGAGTTTCCAGGGTCCTGTGGCTTTTTCATGTGAGAGCCTGGACCACCCAATCCCAGCTCCTCTGGTTATGTGTCCATCTGTCCTTTCCTCATTTCGTCCATGCTTCAATGAGAACAACCCCTAGAGTCATGCAAGGCTTTCAAAATGCAGCTGAAGTCCCTTTCAGAACAGATACCAGAAAAATGCATGTGAAAAGAGGCATTGCTCAATGGGACCAGTGGAAAATGTGACCATTAAAAAACTTGATTATAAAGAGATTAAAACATATTAAAGAAAGGTAACTGGGGCTGGAGAGATGGCTCAATAGTTAAGAGCACTGATTGTTCTTCTAGAGGACCTGAGTTTGATTCCCAGCATCCACATGGCAGCTAACAACTGTCTGTAATTCCAAGATATGACACCCTTACACAGTCATATATGCAGGCAAAACACCAAGTCACATGATATAAAAATAAATATTTGAAAAAAAAAAGAAATGTAACTGAAAATTCCTGGCTAGCAAGACTCCAGCAGCTGGAGCCTGATGGTAGAAATAAGTGTCTTCAAAGCAGGAAGTAAACTCAGCCAGAATCAGAGAGAATGCTGACCTTGGCCAGTGCACATGCTCACTTCTATTAGAAGGCAGAATAATAGGTTTGGGTTAATGCAGTTGTGTGACTTGGAGAAAGCCCTAAGTTCATCTTATTCTGTGTAACTTTAAAACACATTTACACTTAACCAAATATCAAGGTGTGCCTTTTCCTTTTGAAATCTACAAACAGCAAGGTTTTTTCTTGCTCCTATAGGCCTGTGGCTTGTCACTTTCCTGACTTTTGTTACTGATCTGGGTCAATGATCATCCATCATGTGGATATGAGGTTGATTCTTCACTTCTAGACTGAGATTTACAAAGAACTAGAACAAGATGTGAAGATGAAAAAACATTTGAGAAGAAGGGGTTTGTGGGAGGAGGAGAAAATAATGCAGAACAGGGGGAGGAGACAAATCAGGCTGCATTACACATATTTGTGTGTATATAAAATTGTGAGAAAATAAATTGAGTGAAACCAGGTATTAATGCACTTGATAGCATGTCTCTTTTCACTGAGATTATAAATTCCTTCATAGTTATATTTCATAATATTTTATTATTTAGACAGAAATATTTTGAATCAGTGAATATCTTTAAATGAATCTTTCATCTGATAATATTTTTTGTGTGTACATTCATGGGTAGTGTACACATGTGTACATAATGCATGGAGGTCAAGGGTCAATGTCAATTGTCTTGTATCCCATTCTCCACCTTACTTTTGGAGATAGCGCCTCTCACTAAACCTAGAACTTATCATTTCAGCTAGACTGCTAGCCAGAAACACCCCAGAATCCATCCATATGTGTCCACAGTAAATACTTCCTCCAATAAGGCCATACTCACTCCAACAAAGCCACACTTCCTAATAGTACCACTCCCTATGAGATTATGGGGGACAATTACATTCAAAGTACTACACCTGGAGTGTGGATGTAGTAGAGGGCTTGCCTAACCCACACACATACACAAAGACTAGAGAAATAAGTATTATTACTAGAAATAAGCCATATACACAATTTTGAAATCTAGAAGCTATATTGAGAAGGTAAAAAGAAAACATGGCATGGGGTTTAATATAGCCTATTTAATACAATGTCTCCACTCATTTTTTGAAATTTTACAAATAATTCTTTAAGAAAATAAACTAAGTTTAAAATTCAAGTTTAAACAGAAAGATTCAGTTCCTGGGGTCATGAAGCTCTGGTCTAGATGGATTCTGACAGTAAGGCCTGGTGGTGTTCACCAGTTCTTTAGAGTGCTCCTGTGTCTAGGCATCACAGGGACACTACAGTGTGGGGCTTGTGTCTCAGCTTGGTCAGGTAGCTTTCCAGAAAATACTACACAAACCTGTCAACATGGGCCACCTTTTCATAATAAGTACCCAAAAGCCCACATGCTGGCGATGGCCTTTACAGATGGCTGCTAATTATCCAACATGGAATCATAGCATCTGGCATATGAAAAAATTTGAGTTCATAAAACACAATTGGTTTTAAATCTTCCTGTCTCTGAAGCCTAGCTCCCTGGATAGGAAGAGTAGCTGAATCCTGCTCTCATGACCCTTGACCCCTTCAAATTTGCTCTCTTTATTCATTGTAACTTGCCCTCACCCATGTAAAGGTTTTCCCTGGAGAGACATGTGTGGTCTTCCTAGGACTATCAATCTCTCAAGTGCAGGTTTGTCATTTTCTGCCCCAAATCATCAATAGGTCAACTTCCTGGTGGCCTTTCCAGTTATCCCAGCCTCCTGTTGCTGGCCTTCTTTCTTTCCCATCACTCCATATGGAACCCAATCTCTAGAGGACCATTTGTAAAATATGGAGGGCATTCTTAAAAGTGACATGCAGTTGGGAATAGAGGACCAGGATGGAAACAATCTAAGAGAAAGGGGCAAGGTGGGAACAAGGCCCAGGACTTTCCACCAGAGAGAGGTCAAAATGCAGGCTACAAATCAGATTTGTCCTTGGTTCAGTCCACAATTATGAGATACCTGAGCGCAGGGGCTTTGAGCATCTGTCTGCCATTCGAGCTCAAAGCAAGCTGCCTGGAGCAGGGGTCTGCTCTTCCAATTACCTACGCCTGAGCTTGGATGAGAGACGGCTATCTTTTCTCCCTCTCCTCAATCCTGTTATTCTAGGTGCTGTCATCACCATCACATCCACTCACAGCCCTTAGGAAGGAAGGGAGTGCCGTTCAAAGTGTGTATCCAGATGAACTTCGCAGGCCGGCTAATGTGAATTTATGGGAAGCCATGGTAAACAGAAATACTAGCTGTACTCTTAGCACCGTGACCTCCAAGTACATATTTACATTTAAAAGCTGAATACAAGGTGGCTTAATTCCAATATTCTGTAATGTTTTCCAAGTGTCCCCAGTTTTCTAAACCCTATGGTTAGCATGTATAAAAGATAAGCCCAAAAAGGGGAGAGGTTAGGAAACACTTGAAGATATAAACCACCTTTTGGGATTTACAAAATCTGATCTTGTTAGTAAATTCAGTGACTTGTATATGCTGGGATAAATTTTTGCCTCGGTGCATAGAAACTAACAAACGCACGCAGGGAAACAACTCAACTTTTGGCTGCTTCTCTCCATTCTGAATTTTGACATTAGAAAGAGCCCAACCAACAAGCAAACACTCTTTTATGCCAGCAGGAGCTTCCAGAATCAATGGCAGTGCTGAAGACACGGAGAAAGGACTGCTGAGGTAGCTCAGTCAGCAAAGTGCCTGAGAAGATAGGAAGCCTGCCAATCTCAAGGGAGGGAGGGAGGGAGGGAGGGGGAGGGAGGGAGGGGAGCAAGCACCTCCTGGGCATAGTGCAATTTCTTTCTCTATTAACTTAAACTATTGAACTAAGCAGCACTTAGTCACCAATATGTACACCATACAAAATACTTTTTTCTCTTCCAGTCTGTTTTGACTATTCAAGAACCTGTGCTTTTAAATATCAGTTTTATAGTCAGCATGTCAGTTTTAAGAAGAGGCTAAGAATCCTTTTAGAACATGGGGCTTACAACTGCTGAGATAGATCTATCTGGGACTGAAAAACAACACCAAGGCTTTTTTTTTCCCTCATTTTTTAAAAATTTATTTAAAGAGTTTTTTCCATGCATCCCCCTGTTCACACTCCCTTCCCTCCTCCATGTCCTCCCTCAGCCTCCCCCAACCTCGTCCCCTACCCTTTTCCCAAGGAGTCCCAAGGTGGGTCACTCCAGTCTGGTGTATCCATTTGAGGTAGATCCAAGTCCCTCACCCCAGTATTAAGGCTGGGTTAGGGGTTCCTCTGCAGGGAATGGGCTTCAAGATGCCAGTTCATGCACAGGAACATAGTCTGATCCCACTCCAAGAGGCTCCACATACTGCCCATGCCATTTGACAGTTATCTACCTCTGGAGGATTTAGTTCCTTTCCCTGAAGGTTCCCCAGTGACTGTTTCTGAGTGGACTCCCAATAGCTCCAGCCAGCCATCTATGTAGGTCTTCTCCTCAGGATCCTGATTCATTTGCTCATACACACTCTCTTCTCTTCATCTGGGCCTGGAGCTGGTGCTTAGCTATGGATCTCTGCTTCTGCCTCTATTTATTGCTGGATGAAGGTTGTATAATGACACTTAGGGTGGTCATCCATTTGATTATAGGGGAAGTCCTATCTAGGCGCCTTCTTCACTATTGGTTGGAGTCCTAACCAGGGATGTCCTGTGGGTTGTTGGAGGTTTTCCTAGCACCCAATCTCTTTCCAACCCTACAACGGCCCCATCTACCAAGATCTCCATCTCTCTTTCTCTCCCTCCTTGCTGCTCCTCTCACTCAACCATCTCCTTCTCTCATGATTTGTTCCCACCTCTTCTTGCTCACTACCCGCTATGATCCCAATTTGCTCAGGAGATCTTCTCTATTTTCTCTTTCCAGGGGAATCCCTGAATGTCTCTTCTAAGTTCCTTCTGATTCCAAGCTGTTCGGAGGTTGTGGTTTACAGCCTGGATATTCTTTGCTTTTTGTCTAAAACCCACTTATGAGTGAGTACACAACCATGTCTAACTTTTTGGGCCTGTGTTACCTCACTCAGGATGATACTCTCCAAATTTTAGGAGAAAAACAACACCAAGCCTTTGGCCTTGTGCCTTTCTCCCCTTAGCTGGCTCTCCTTCCCTTGTTTTGGGCCATGGTTTGTGGATCTCCTGGTAAAAAGCCTTGCACGCCTCTTGGCAGGTAGGCTACCTGGGTTTGGAGGCCACAGTCGTTACTTACACAGTTGTTCAGAGTGGCTGAAGTTTCATTGTGCACATGTTTGCCTGGAAGGTCTTAAGCCCACAGTCCCTGTGTTACCTCTAAGTCAGCACTTTTCTCATGTACCAGTCTTCTCTGCCTAAGGACCTGATGACTGTTTTCTACCCAGCACATTGGTTCCCTTTTTTCTCCTTTGTCTGCATTGCAGGCTCTCTGGGCCACATTTTGATGATCAGATCCCCTTCCTCCAGTCTGCTGCCCACTGATTGGCTTTCTGTCATTTTTCCTTTGTTTGCTGGGGCCCTCAAGTCACATGAAAAAAATTTACAAAGCACCATGGTTGGGAAAAATGTTTCTATAAGTAGATCCAGTGTGTGCTGAAATGGAGGCTGGAAGGAGGAAGGTCCTGTGATAGTCACAGCAAATTTTGTAGACAGACCCCATCTCCACCCACTAGTGCCCTAACTATGCCCCTTGGCTGCCTCTCTTCTCTTTAGAAATGATGATGGCGGGGCTGGAGAGATGGCTCAGGGGGTAAGAGCACCGTCTGCTCTTCCAGAGGACCCGGGTTCGATTCCCAGCACTCACATGGCAGCTGACAACTGTCTGTAGTTCCAGTTCCAGGCAAACACCAAGGCAAATAAATAAATAAACAATAAATAAATAAAGTTTAAAAAAAGCGTTTATTTAAAAAAAAAAAAAAGAAATGATGATGGCACAGTAGTGCATCCCAGCCCCAAGTTCTGACCAGACAGAACAGCACCACATACAAAGATTAAATAGGACTCTCCAGGTTTGCCCTTCAAACACCAACCTAACATTTGTTCCTTTTCTTCTTTTGGGTAGCTTATCTTTCTCCCAGCTCTGAAAAAGAGCTAACACAGAACCAAAGTGAAGCCCCTTCTAACACTTACTGTTTTATTCACAAACTGCCAAAACCTCTGCCTCATCCTCCTCCATTCCCACACCTCACCTATGCCTGTGCGTACCCACACAGTCAAGTACCCTAGCACTCAAACCACAGACAGCTCAGAGGGCATCAAGCTGGCACACGCTAACTTCACATCACTATGCTCTCATGCCCACAGTCTCACACCCGTGCTTGCCTGCTGCTTTCCTCAGGTGGACTCACTTTCACAAGCACAGACAAAACCAAAGGAGAAGTAGAAAGTTTCCAGCTTCCAGATCCCCCTACTTCTCACCAAGGTCAAAGCGATCCTGATCCATGACCCTGCTCTGCTGGTGTGACCACTTTCAACCTTTGAATTCTTCAAGAACATGCTATCCACTCTTTCAGTGGACTCTCTGTCTTGAAAACTAGATATTACTCAGTAGCACAGAGAGTCATCTGGGAACCGATTCAACCCCTAAGTGATATTTTACATTAGATGATAACACCTATAGCTGCCTTTGTTTTTCTGGCCTATAGAGGTAAGCTTTTCACATAGTCAAAAAATCTAGTTTTGAAGTAAAGTGCTGAACTCTAAGCCAGGCATCTTTCCACATACTTTCTATAAAACCAATTTAATCACAGCAACATCATGAAATGGATAACACTATAATTCTATGTCATCGGCATGACAACCAAGGCACAAAGAAGGTGAGTGGCTTCACTGGGGTGTCACAGGTCATGGCAAAGCAAAAATTCAAATCATGTGATATGGCTGAGAATGTTCATTCCTGACTACTGTGTGATTTTGTTTCTCCCCATGAGTAAAAATGATGACACAAAACTAACCCAATCTTTTCATCTCATCAATTTCACCTCTGACAAGTTATATCCACAAGCAATATTATCAGTGACATTGGTACTGGATATAGGGTCACTGCAGATATTTTAACCATGAGTGCTTTGTCTGTGTCTGTGTGTGTGTGCATTCATGAATGTGCTTGAATATATGTGTGTGCATGTGTGTGAGCATTCATAGTGTACATGTGTATGTGTGTGAATTGTGAATGTATGCATACACACTTAGAACTCTATTTTTAAATATTTTGAATGCATATGGAGATAAACACATGAGCCTATATATGTAATAATGGATGTGAGATGTCTTTGTATATGCTGTGAATACCTTTAGATAATAAAGGAACTGTTTTGGCCTATGTCAGAGCAGCTTAGCACAGGTGGAAAACCCAGACATAGATACAGGGGAAGGAGAACAGAGTTGGGGAGACTTGATCCAGCCACCCAACAAGCAAGATGTAGTGGAGTGAGTACAGGTAAGCCACAAGCCATGTAGCAAGACAGATTAATAGAAATGGTTTAAGTTGTAAGAGATAGCCGATAATGAGCCTAAGTCATAAGCCAAACAGTTTATAATTAATATTAGCATCTGAGTCATTATCTGGGGCAAAGAGACAGCAGGACAGCAGGCCCGAACCTCAGAGCTATGCTGGAACAAACAGGCCAGAAACACCATATTATATTACATAGAATCAAATATAATGCACACATAAACATACACAAAAATAAGTATAGATAACACTAGGGAAGCTTGGATATAACTCATTGAATAAACATCATCACATCAACTATTATCATAGTTTTCCAAGATGTTGATATTGAAGGAAACCAAGTAAACAAAATCTTATGTAACTTCTCAAAGCTGCATATAAATTATGACTTTTTTTTTTTCTCCACAATTCCTTTTTTTTTTCCTGAATCTACCAGCCATGTATGTGTGGTATCCAACTTTGTTCTGTTTATTTACAGATGTGCTAGTGGTCAGTAGTTTTAAACTAGCTCTTTTATCTTTTTATTTCTTAGATTTTTAAGACAAAGTTTTCTCTGGGAAGCCCTGGCTTTTCTGTAACTCACTGTGTAGACCAGGCTGGCCTCAAACTCAGAAAGTACCAGAATTAAAACATATACCACTCACCCAGCTTAAGCTCACCCATGAATCAGACAGTATGAGTTCTCTAAATGTTTACTTTTCTCAGATTTTTGGTTTGTTTTTGTTGTTCATTTAATACTCTAATATTATAAATTTTTATGTAAAGTATTAATCATCATGTAAGATTCTCAAAAGTTTTAATTTTTATAAAATCAAAATCTTACCAAGGTATTGATTGGTATGTTGTTATATCTATGGATCAGATCACCTCACATTTCACAATATTGACTTTTTAGTTCATTATTTGTTGGTATTAAATACAATACAACTAATATATATATATATTACATATATATATATATAGAGAGAGAGAGAGAGAGATCTTCTTCAAGCTTGCTAAATGTACAGAGTTTCTCAGAAACCTATTATAGACTCCTTTGCATTTTGAGTATGAATCCTGTCATCAAAAAAAAAAAAATCAGCTACTATTGTGTGTTTGAAGGTGAGCTTGGACAAGACTTTCCTCACACAATATTAGAGGTGCAAGCCAGAGGTGTCAAAAGAAATATACTTGTAGTATTTGGTTTCTGGCCTATCTGGCCTATGATCCAGACCCATAGATCTGCAGTCCCACAGAAACACACAGACACTTATATTAATTTTATGTTGATTGACCTAAGGCCCAGGCATATAATTTGCTAACTCTTTACTTTTAAACTAACCCATGATTCTTATCTTTTCAGCCATGCAGCTTGGTACCTTTTCTCTGAGCATCATAATTGTCCTCTGCATCTGCTGGCTTCTCTGTTAGTGTCATTCTGGCATCCCCCTGCTCTCAGAGTTTTCTTAGTCTGATAGCCCTGCCCATACTTCCTGTCTGCCTTTGGTCAATTAGCATTTTTATTAAACCAGTAGGCTGGACAATTATTTACAATGAAATGGAACACAATCCCACTACACATACTTCCTATGTGCCCTTGGCAGTGACCATTTGATTCTCCCAAAAGACATATATTTACCCCCTATTTGTGCTTCTGTTTACTCTCACTAAGGTAGAGTGAGATTTTCCAAGTAATGGCCCATGCTTGGAGAAGTCACTACAGTCAAAAAGGACTGATGGAAAAGAAAACCTGAAAATTTTAATTGCAATAAATATTTTGTAGCATTTTGTACATCAAGGTTTTATACTCTAGTATTCTTCCTTCTTTCCTGTCTTCTTCTCTCTCTCCTTCCTCCCTTCACCTTTTTTTATCATAAGACTTGTAAAAAGAAAGTCTTTTATTTGGTGAGAGGTATACAAACTTTTATTGATTGAGAGAAGATGGAAATATTGCATTGAAAGTCCTAAGGATTAGCATGTTGCTGACTTGCTATTTGTATAGGTAGGATTGATTATTTTTGCAACAATAATACATTTAAGAGTTGTTGACTTAAAACAGCTACAGGTCAAACTTTTATGGGTTATTCTAACCATAAATTAAAGAGAATAAGCCCATGGCTACAACAGCTATAACTATTAAAATGTTAACTAATTCTCCAATTGAGAGACCAGGCTCAGGAAAACAAAATAATTTTCTATTAGACAGTAATATTTCTCTCTCTAAACTCTTGGTCTCGGGTTGTTGAAATTATTTTCTATTTTCTCAAAAGCTTTCCCATAATCTCCTTGGACTTAAATGCTTGCCTAACATCAAGAATCTGAAGCTTCAAACTAAGTTAGAAATTCCTTAGATTGGCTTCTGTGTGTCTTTCCAGAATGTTGGGGCTGGATAGGTCCAGTTATCATCCTGCAGGGTCCTGTGACTGTCACAACAAAGATCACAAGTACATTCTTAGCTTCAGAGTTTGATGGGATTGCATACTGGATTGTTATTCATGCTCAATCAGCCAGAAACAAAACAGTGAGTTTGATTTAATGCACACAAGGAGAATCCAGCTCTGAGTCTCATCCATAGACACAAAAACAAAAGTACTGCTCTTATTTTTCATGCACAGATTAGGAGAATTGAGAGGCTGGTAAAGGCTCAGTAGATGCACTGTTGTAGGCTGGGTAGGGGGAGCAGTGTGTAAAGAAGTTGCTTCACAAGAGTCAGGACCTGTGTTCAAACCCCCATAACACATGTAAAGCTGTATGCAGCTGCATATGTGACTGTCATCCCTGTATTCCTGTGGCAACATAGGAGACAGGGACAGGCCCTTCCGTAGGAATCCCAGGCCAGCTAGCCAGGCTTATACAGTGACAAAGAGCTAAATTCTGCCTCTGGCAAGATGGAAGGCCAGGGCTGGCTGTTCCTATCCACAGGAGCAGGCACATGCACACACACACACACACACACACACACACATCATGAATAAAAACATTATGTACATACACAAATAAAAAGCAATGTTGCTAGAATGTTCACACTCACTGTTTCACTAGAATAGGGAAAAGGGTATAATCTCAGGATAGAAAGTTGAAGTCACCCTTTAGCAAAAATCTGCCGCAATGCAAATGCAAACACATGTGGTTCTCTAAGGTGTTTCCTTTAAGATAAAAAAAATAATGGAGACACACAATCTGGTTATTTATAGGAGAATGAAGAAAAGATTACCATATATCTTTGCACTGGAAACCATGAGAAGACAATGAATGGAAGGCTTGCCTTAGCTACTTTATAATTGAAATTGCTTTGTTTCGTGCCTTGAGATTGTCCATTGCTTAGTTAAATTAAACTATATAAAAGTGACTTTTATTTTATTTTTGTAAAACCAACCAAAGGGCACTTGTGAAAGGGCATAGAGTAATCTTGCGACTCAGAGGCCCTCTCTGTACCCACCGTGTTCTTTCAGGATTGCTGCTTCCCACTCAGTTTCAGGAGCAGTGCAAGCATTGCTGAATTTCTATGACAAGTTCACAGGAAGACTCTGCATCTAAAAAGTGTTTTATTTGAAAATCCAGATCTGCACAGGAGACTGATTCCAAATTCTCTGCATCATGGGATTTCAGTCCTGTTTCAAAGGGATTCAACCTAGGAATATTTTAAAGGCTGAAATTCTCTGATTCCCTAAAATATGTCATTACTTACATAAACTTCAGGGGATTGTATCTGCTATGTAAAGCAAGGAATGTGAGCCACAGAGACCTCTGGTATTCCCCTTCCAAAGATCATGGCAAACCACCTGTCCAACCTGTCATTCTCAATTCGCAAGAACAAAGGAGTCATCCCTCATCCCTACTCCCTGAAGTTCCCAAGTCATCGCCTCACACTGAGACGATGGGCCTCAGTAGGTTGAGGGCCCTCCAGGGTACCAGTTAACACCAAATGCTCACATTTCATCACTGGAAGCTGTGAAGGCCATCAGTTGTCATTCATCCAAATGTCAAAGCATAAGCATTCCCTGGTATATTGTGTTTTGTTTTTATCAATTCCTTTAGTCTTCAGTAAGAAAAAAGGATTTTTTTTTTCCTTCTCTCTTTTTTGTTGTTGTTGTTTTGTTTGTTTGATTGTTTTGAGGCAGGGTTTCTCTGTGCAGACTTGGATATTCTGAAACTCCCTTTATAGACCAGGCTGGCCTTGGACTCACAGATGATCCACCTGTCTCTGCCTTCTGAGTGCTGGGATTAGAGGTGTATGCCACCACTACTCAGCAAGAATAAAGTTTTATTAACTGAGTATAGACAGTAGCATGAAGTTCCACATGAATCAAAGCATGTTAGATTCAACTTCCTGGACAGAGAAAAATGAATACAAAGGTCTGTTCTCTCTGTGATAATGGTATCTCAGCCACAGAGAGGAGAAAAGGAAATTCAAACAGCATATGACAGATGTGCCCAGAACTGGGTCAAGCACCTGCCAGACCCTCCTCTACAGCCTTGGACAAGCAGTTTAATGACTGCCGGTTGCTTTTCTTATCACTCTCACCAAATACCTGAGAAGAAGCAACATTAGGGTAACAGAACTTGGTTTAGCTCATGGCTTGACAAGATGGAGTCCATCACAATGGGAAGGCACATGGGAGTTTGTGGTATCAGATGCTGCCTAGGAATCCTCATAATCTTGGAAGAACAAGAAGCCAAGACATCCAGCCAGAATAGGGATCAAGAGTACAATGCTATCTAAAGCCCACTCTCACCATGATCCACTTCCTCTAGTTAGGCCTTGCTTCTTCGAGTTTCCACAACCTCACCAAAGGCTCCATCATCTGAGCCTGTGGGGAGGGACATTTCACATTCAATGCTAAGAATGACCAGCTTCAGTAGCCTTGTATCTGCAAAACAGATCACCCTGCCTTCCCCTGAAGACAGTTATAGATTAATCAGCTGAGGTTTGGGTGGGTCACAAAGCAAAGTGTTATCTGGAAATATTAAACAGTTGGTGATTTTCTTCTAAATGCCATGGTTTTCTTTGGGCATCTTGAATCATATTACATCCACTGAGCAGAGAATGTTACCAACGTGAATCTAATTATTCTTCCTTAAATTACATAAAAGCTAACAGCAGGGATTCAAAACAGTTGCAAGGGGCTCATAAATCACCATAGTTTATTCGGGAAAAGAGGTCATCATTTCCAAGGCATATTAATTTCCTAATTTAAAAAAAATGCTCTTATTTCTACTAGTTATTCCCCACAAACAATCACAGAGGTGGCATATCTGTCTTGTCACCAAATTAATCCTTAAAAAAGTAAGCAAAGACTGAGCAAATGCTTTACACAGACAATTTTTCAGAATTAAACATTGTGCTTTTTAAATTCACCCATCAATCTCTCATGAGAAACATCATAGCATATATATAAAAGAAACATCCATAGGTATCTAAAAACCTGACTTTTAGAGAGTTCAATTTTCATACACAAATTTAGCCTATGAAGATAAACTTCTAAAAGCTTCAAAGCACCTCTAGTTCTGCTAATTATATGCAAAAAAAAGAAAGAAAGAAAGAGAGAGAGAGAGAGAAAAAAAGAGTGAAAGAAAGAAAATCAGAAAGAGGAAGAAAGGAAGAAAGTTATGCCTTTTTTTTAAAGGTAACAGCCAGGGCCAGTGAGATGGCTCAGGTGTGAAAGCACCCTCCTGCAAGCCTGGTGGGCTGAGTTCAACTCCTAAAACCCAGGGTGGAAGGAAAGAGCAGACTGTCAGTTGTTGTTCTCACCCATGCATGGCATCTGAGTACACACACAGCAACAACTCTGATGGCTGATTGATGATTGATAGCTGATTGATGGGCTAATTAATTAACATTAGAGACAGAGGAATCTGCATCACTGCTGACCTCATCAACACTGGCTAAATGAAGGTTAGACCATGAGTAGTAATCAGTGTTTTGTGGGGAAGCTTGGACCTTATTCCAACACCAGCCCAGGGTGAATGCCAAAAGAACTTAAACAAATGATCGAGTTTACAACCTAAACAATCTACTCACAGCCAAGCCTTGTGCAAGGAAATGAGTGAAAGGCAGAGCGACTGAGAACAAGTGTGTTGTTCGTCTAGAATTAAGACAGAGCAATGAAAACATATTTTTTCAAACTCTAAGCACAGTTGGTAGAAAAGAACTCTTGAGCACAACTTTATTCCCAGCACTCAGGAGGCAGAGGCAGGCTGATCTCTGAGTTTGATGCCAGCCTGGTCTACAGAGTGAGTTCCTTGAGAATACAGAGAAGTCCTGTTTTAAACACCCACCCTCTACTTACCCACCCCAGCAAAAGTAAAGAAAGCACATTAAGGAACAGAACCTTTGGACTGACAGGAGACGAGAGGCATAAGACCCGGAGCCCAGACGTCAAACTCAAAGTTGGCTAGAAAGAACATCTTTTCAGTCACAGAGAAAAGAGAAACAGTGAAGAGCGTGCATGCCATAACCACCAAAGAATGTGGAAAGTAGGAAGTGCAGTTGGAATGGTTAGTGGAAGACAACGTGATGGGGTGACTTCAGTGTCTTTGGTAAATATGTAAGGAGAAGTAGAGCAGACAGGATCCTGGAGAGCATCCTGTACTGGGGAGCCCCCAGCAGGAGGAGTCCTGGGGATCAGCCAGCTTTGAGTTAAAGTCTTCACAAGACAGCAGCACTATGAACCTGAGAATGTGTCTGCCGTGGGATAAGATTTTGTCCCTGCTAATCCCTCAGTTTCTAATTCTGACTTCAAATGTACACTTTCAGTTTTTCCTTCCTAGATGGTGTCAACAATAATTTAGGGGGTAATGTTTGTTAGTGTACCCACCTGGAGAGAATTGCCTGAGTGGAGGAATGCTCAGGCCGTGGTGGATCCAAGATGAAAACCTCAGCCCAACCCTGAGACACGTGGCCCCTGCACAGGTCACAAGGTGTGCTGAATAATCTCAAATCCCAAAAATCCTCTAACATCACAAAACATAAACAAGTGTCAGGAGTAAGTGTGTGGAGGTGGGGGGGTACCCACATATACACACACATACAGAAAAATGATGATACTCAGCCAGAACTGTAGCAAAAATGAGCTTTAGGCATTCATGAAATAATAAATTATATGAGAGGCTCTGTTTTAGAAGTATAAATTTTGATAAGTAATGCTTCAACTTCCTGGAAAAAAATTTGTTGCCAAAAATAGTCTACAATATTAAATATTTTAAACTTTACGTGGGTGTCAGGCTTTATGCATGTCCAGAAATCTTTCAAGTTCATGGATAAAGGTAATGGGAAAGTCAAGAGAATATCAAGAAGTCTAGAGAGACATCTAGTCTACCACTCAGGAAAAACTACTGTGTGGTTTTTTTGATGCCACAACAGCCATGAAAGGTCATCAACCCAAACCATGTATGTCAGAAGAACTTCTGCCAAGGCCCCTGTCCCCAGCATGCCCAGCTCTGCAGGACCACTCCCATCCATGTGGCTTTTCTCTCCTGCCACTTCATCTCCTAATCCCAATGTCTCCTTGCCAAACACAGCCAGAAAGGGCTATTCATGTGAGCTCTTTGAAGCTACATCCCTGCCCAAGCTGACACACTGATGATTCAAACACTCTTTTTTACTGAAAACTAATGATCTCTGTTTCCTACCTCTTCTGTCTGTGCTGTGTGCTTCTTCTGGGAAACTTTCTATCCCTGGACACACAGTTTATAGATACAGGGCCAGGACAGAAGCTCTCCATTATGTAAGAGAAGTTGTCTAGGGCCATGTCACCTTGTTTGTTTTTTCTGGCAGGCGTCCCTGGAGGACCCATCTGGGGGGGAATGCATGCATAGTTCTTACATACTGAGAAAAAAAATTCTCTGTTCGATTTTACTTTCTCTTCTAGTTATTTTTTAACCTTGAAGAGTAGATTTGAGAAAAAGACACCAGTGTTGGCCCTCGTCTTTCTGGGACCATGGGGAAGACTTGAGAAGCCCCATCAGGAAAGAAAAACCAGGTCTATGCAGCTGCATGATTAGCAGGGGAGTCTGGTCATGTCCTTCACATGGATTTACGAGGCTTTCTGCTGACATGAAGTATGTTCTTTACTGAATTCCTCAAGTGAAGCAAAACCGCTCGTATCTAGTTCTAAAGCAACATACTGAGTCACTAGTTTACATAGCAAATGTGAAATAGTCATTTGCAATCCTGGGGCATACCTGTGAAGTGGACTGAACCATAACAGCCATCTGGGAAAAGAAGAAAAGAAAAAAATTTAATGAAAAGAGAAACCTCATATTTAAATTTTCCATCTAAAAATCAGCTGCAAAACCATTCTACTGGTCCCCACCCGTAGGGATAGATTTTGTCCTGTGAATGAACTTCTGTAGGGTTTACAGAAGGATACGTACAGTCTCCTCTCCCTAGAACTCTGACCGTGGCCTTTCTTATGGCATCTAGATGTGAAGGTCTTCAGGGCCTGGTCTCTTTCTGTAGTTGTGGCATGGAATGAATAACCAAACTCCAAACCATTGCTGCTTAGGTCATCTTAGCCTGGGGTCCAGCTTCCCTTCTCTCCTCGATGCTGTAACTAGAGTTCTAGCTTTTTCTTTGATCACCGGTGAACTCCATGCACCCTTTCTGGCTAGTTTTGGGATGCCAGAGCTCTCTCTCCCTTTGTGCCACATCCAGATAAGTTCTCTCAGAATACCCACAATCCTAAAGGTCTCTAAGCTGTACCTCCCTTCCTACCCATTTCCTAGATTTCTCCTTCCTGGAATTGACTTTACCCTTGAAGTGAAAGTGTTACTAGCCAGTTCACAAACTGACTCTATTTTTTTCCTATAAGTTACCACTCCTGTTTTCCCACACAGCCTAGGGTATCATTTCCCATCTATAAAAATTTCACTATCCATGAAGGACTCGCTACTTTTTGTTGCTGTGACCAAAAATACCTTAAAAAAAACAACTTAAAAGGAAAAAAAGGTTGACCTTGGTTCAAAGTCAAAGAGGTCTGTCTGGGGCCACACAGCTCCCTGAGTCTGTGCCTGGTACAGTGGAATAGCACAAAATATGGAGGAGCCAACCGGCTAGGATAAGATATGTCTTCCAAGGCCTGGGTGCCACAGACCATAGGGCCTGTTTTCAACAACTTCACCATACCTTTCAGAATATCCCAGTGACGCCACCCAAGTTATGAATCCCTAGATGAGGCTGATGCTCTCAAGTTCAAATCACCTGTCAACAGTACATGGGCCTGGGGGGGGGGTTCAGTACATGGTGGGGAGGGGCTTCAGTACATGAGCCTTGGGGGAGGGGGCTTCAGTACATGGGGGTGACTTTGTGTAGAAGCCTTGGGGGAGGGGGGCTTCATATCCAAAAGCTACGACTGTCTCTGTGTGAAATTTTCCAAGGAAAAAAAAAACAACAACAAAATATTCTCTTCTCTCAACATCCACTGAGCACTATTCATCTTCTAGTTACGATAATTCAAAAGTATATTCTGGTATTTAGTCTTACACTCACATGTGTGGCCAAGAGTGCAGCATAGGTGTACATTCAGAACTCAGGGATTGTTCCTCTGGAGAATCTCTTGTGATGTGTTTTTTGTTGACATTGTCTTTCACAGAGACTTGGCTCTTAACAATTAAACTAGACTGGCTGGTCAGCAAGCTGGGGAGGGTCATTTGTCTCTGCCTCTCCAGCACTTGGATTACAGCATACCTCCACCATGCCTGACTTTTCATGTAGGGGCTGGGGGTTGAAGTGCTCATCCCTGCATAGCAAGTAGTCCGTAACCTAGTCTGTAATCGAGCTATCTCAGCCCTGTGTAGGGCTCCAGCATTCAATGTGTGGTGTCCTTATCAAAGTTACGGCACTCTGCAAGAACTTAAAGATCCTGGGGATGGGAAATGATGGACATGGAGCTTTTATCACACTGGAAGACTAGTGGGTTACAAAAATAGTTGCAGAAAAAATTTATACAATGATTGACGGTGGTAGTTATAGTTTCAGGCTACATCATCAGGGCCCTCAGCCTAACGGGGAACTTTCCCAGAGGAAGTAATATTCAGGTGACATAGAAGGAATTGCAGGTGGTATTCAAAGAATTGTACATCAAGGGCTGGAAGTGTTGGGCTGTTGTCAAGCACTTGTTCTAAGCCCAGAGTTCAATCTGAGGCACTAGAAAAAAGACAGAAGAACGATAAAAATAAAATTTAAGAAGATAAATTATATTGGGCCAAGGAATTTGAGTATAAAGACTTTAAATCCAAAGAAATGTTAAGAAACCTAGATTTGACCATAGAAAGAGATAAAACAAGGAAAATTATTTGGGGTAAGACTACAGAGGAAAAGAGAACAGGTGTGTTACAGGCGCTTGGAATATTTATTCTAAGTGTACTGAGAGCCTATGAAAGGGTCATACATGAAGAGATGACATACTTAGACATGTTTCTTTAAAAAAAAAATCACCTGAATACAATGAAAGACAGGACAGAAAAGACACAGAAAGGCCAGGAGGAAAGAGACAGTAGTTGGGACTGGGTAAGGGTGGAAGGGGAGTTGATAACTTTTGGGTTTAATTGTTTAACATGGATTTTTTTTAGTAAATATATAATAAAACATGACAACTTGTCAGTAACTGAGATTTGGTGCTCCTCTGGGAGCCTGAGTGAAGGAGAAGAGGTAAGGAACAGTCCTTTGTCTGCTTGTCAAAAGATCATGGGGAGAAGCAGATCTGAGGAATGCCTGGTGACTTCTGTTCAAGACAAGCTGGGTGCACAAACAGCCTCTGAGTTCCTTTGGATTCAGTAATCTGGAATGCAAAGCAAGCTCAAAGACGGGCATTTCTATTTGGAAATGATCACATGTAGAAGCCATAGAAGATAAAGATGGAGTGTATGAGAGGAGAAACATCCATTCACATAAAATTAATAAATCTTAAAAAACGAATCATCTTATTGTATAACTGTGATTGCTGATAAACTTGATGACCTGATTTCAATCCTCAGACCACATATGGTGATAGGAGGTCCTCTGCCCTCCATACATGCACGGCAGAGCACACACACCTCTCTCTCTTGCACACACACACACACACACACACACATATAAATAAATAAATTTTCTTTTTTAAGAAGATCACCTATAGAATTTTCTTTTTTTCAAAATACAAACCAGTAGCCCAATAAATTTCTGGAGTTTGGATATATATTTTTTTTAAAAAAAGTACATTCTACCAAGTAGTACAATGTATACCCATGATTAAAGTGACTAGAGAAGCATAGAAGATTCCAAGAAATATCAATACAGATTTTAAAGTGAGGGAGAAGGAGCCACCAGGAGCCCTTCATACCCAGTGTTACTCAGGGGTCATTAAACCGCAATGGACTAAAAACTGAATTCACCCTAGGATGTTCTCAGAAAGAACAGATTCCATCGAGTTAAGGTCTGAATGCAGAAATACTGAAAAGTGAAGCAGAGTTTGAAGAGGACGGGGTAGATGGGCTGCTGTGGTCTCCAGTGGACCACAGTTTCTGCCTTGAGAGCAGTAGGAAACTGAATCCAGGACTCCCCTTCAAGTTAAATTTATCACCCATAATGCTCACCACATTGTCACTCACAGGAAATAGCATCTTAAAGACTTACTAAAAAGGGCATCTTTCACAGCTCCAAAATAAGATCCTTCAAAACATACAGAGATCACCAAGATTTGATGATGTTCATTAATCCCTCAAATTCAAAATATACTCTTACAGTATGCCAGACACCTGCTTGTCACTGAGTATACAGAGAGGAAATAGTATTTTTGTCACATGTTTACTAAACGGCTGTGACCCATGGGGACTCTAGGGACGTTGTGGATTCTTGGTATTCTGTGGAATGTCTCAGAGGTCTACACTGTATAGCCCAAGTCTGTGAGTCATTTGTTTAAACAGAAAGGAATCAAGACATGTGGGTAAAATTTGTATACCAAGGATGTGTTGAGCTCCTTCATGGTTCCTGTCTAGAGATGTGGATCCATCCTCTTCTGAAGCCTCACAGACAAGGTAAGACACTGAAACCAGGAAGCTCTACCTCTGGACTCAGGTCACAACCTGACTACTTAGCAAGATCGCTAGTCTGCAGGACACAGTTCCCAGCACCACACTGTAGAATTAGTGGCTTTAGAGCCCCAGCTTGTCAGCAGCAGGGGAAAGCTCTGGCCTTTCCCTCTCCTGGAAGCCTGGGAAGCTGAAAGACAGTACTCCTGGAGAATTCCTGAAACTAGGGAATCAGATTAACTTGGAGATCCACGAGTTTTTCTCCCATAATTCAGAAAGGTCTGAAGAGAGAAAAAGGTAAGATCCTCTTCCAAAGGAGGGGGCACTCCGCACCTGACTGGGGTCACCTGGCCACTAGGGGGCTTTAGCGACACACTATAAGACAAAACATTCAAGGCGATTTCTACCTCTGAGCTGTAACAAAACAGGCAGCTCTTAAGAACGCATTTTGTTTCTCCACCAAATGGAAATTAGTTTCTGAATGTCTCATCATGCTCACTAAAGATGGCGGTCCAGCCTCAGCTTTGAAGTTACCATGGAGCTATATAGCAGTATTGCTTTAAGGATTATGTTGAACAATATCTCCAAAGAAATACAGAAAAAAAATCAGAGTGTCTGCAGGAGCAAATCAGAGGATGTGGAGGGGCAGCCAGGAGCTGTACCCATTCCTACTTTTCAAAAAGACAAACACAAACAATGGTACAGGGATTTAGGAAGAAGCTGAGGGGAAGATGTGATGTTCCTCTCTGGGGAATTCACTACTCCTGGGCATAGGCTGATTTCAGAAGCATTTAGAGTTAAGACCCTTGCTTTATAAATGAAATCCAGGCAAATCTAAGTGCTTACTTTAAAAACATCCTTTCCTAGATGTTCAAAAGGGAACAAACTTAGGCCCTGCCATAAAATGTGCCTGGAAACTATTAATTTATCAATAATAATGTCTTAAATGGAAACATTTCCTATAAATACATAAGATCCAACCCAGTTAACTAAAGGAACTTCCCCTCTCAAAGGATTTCATATTTTATAACTATCAAGTAGCTCACCATACCTTTACTCAACCCTTCAACTCTCAATAAGCCTTTATAAAGTCTAAAGATCTCTGCCTAAAGCTTTCTGATACTGTTAAATAAAAAATACTACACAGACTTTGTTCATCACTCCAAGTCTTCAAAGATCTCCAACTTAGGGGCAGTTTCCTTTCTTCTCCATTTCTAAATTCCTGGTACAATGAGGGTTTTTTCTTTCTCTTGTGAGTCATAGACACTTCCAAGTTATATGGAGTGAAACAGCATTTCTTCAGTTCTGTGAGACCAACCATGATGAGGCTGTTTCTATTCCAAATATTTTCATCTAATTAGCACTGCAGAGCAGCTCAGCTGCCTATGGACCTGCCTTGCTCAATTCAGTACACTTTATGGGTAGCCTTAGGTCATTTCTTCAGGGTTAATTTTAGGTTTCCACCCCTGAATATCATTTACAGGTGTAACTTGCTAAATACACACACACAAACACTAAAAGACATAAGCACATGCACACATACACACACATACATCAAATTGCTGATTTGAGCAGCTTAATAAAAATTTTCATGATTGTTCTTATAAAATATAATAAAGTAACTTTAAAATATTACTAAATCAAGGCAAGAATTCCAATGGGGATTGCAGATGAGAATAGTATATGTTTTCGTGTGGAGGTTGTTTGCTTTGTATTTGGTTTGAGACCACTTATCCCTGGCTGGCTAAAGACTGGATCTGTAGAGGTTGGCCTTAAATTCACAAAGATCCACCTGCCTCTGCCTTCCACATGCTAGGATGAAATGCATGCGCCATCACATCTGACAGTGAGTTAGGCTTGTTTTCTATATAGCTTGCAAGGGCTTCAAAAAAAAATCACATCTGACAGTGAGTTAGGCTTGTTTTCTATATAGCTTGCAAGGGCTTCAAAAAAAAGTACCACAAAATAGTTAAACAAAACAACTTTACTTTCTCAGAATTTTGAAAGTCCAGAGCCTAGGATCAATGTGTCAACAGGACAGCTTCTTTGTGAAGCTTCTCTCCTTGCTGTGTATGGTCTTCTCCTCCAGCCTTAGCTAGCCTCCCTTTGTAAGTGTCTGTGTTCAAACTTCCTGTGTTATAAAAATGTCAGCTATTTGCCAAGCATAGGATATTATTTTATCTTAAGTAATTGATTTGGGAAGGTCCTGGGGATTGAACCTAGATCCCCATATATACTAGTCTACTACTATATTAAGACACAGTCCAAAGGCATTATTTTAATTAATTTATTTAAAGATACTATGTCTAAATATGTCATATTTAAGATACTGAAGGCTAGCAATCATACATGAATTTGAGGAGCTATAATTTGACCTCTAACATTTGTTTTTGAAGATTCTGTGACATTCTTAATTTATTGGAATATTGACCACTATTGGAATGTTAAAAACTTTTTGAGGGAAAATTTACAATATACTAACATTCTAAATGTAAGAATTATCCTATACACAAAAATCAACATATTTAAGTAAGCCAGCAGTTCATAAAATCAGGTATTAAATGGGATTCTCGGTAAATATCTCAGAAGTACCTTTTACCAAAACTTTTTAAAAATCCTTTTTTTCAGTTATAAAGATAGTACAATGAAAATATTTAATCTCTACATTAAAAAATAAAAATTCTATAAATGAGTAAAAATTATCCCAGTCTTTTTTTCCAGCCATTATCATTGTGAATATACTGAACATTCAAGTATGTCATTTCCCTGTGCACACACATGTATGCACATATGCACACCATACAGACATGGGCATGCACACACACAATTTAATATAGATAAGATTATTTTACTTAACAGTTTTCAACATTAGCCTTATCCACTAGACGATACAATTGCTGAAATATTTTTCTATGCTGATACATCATCATGACTCAACTGGTTTTTTGCATGGTAACATACAGTTCTGTTTTATGGGTGCGCAAAGGCTTTCAACTAGTCTTTAAATCTCTATTTTTTCTTCAATCATTGCTGATATTGTGATAATTCATAGTAATATATGCATGAGTATATGTGTGTATTTGAGATAAATTGCTAGAAGTAGAATTTTAAATTGTGGTAATTCACATCAGGCTGCCCTCCAAACACTGTGTCATTTTATACCACACCAATCATATGAAAATGTCTACCTACCCACACTCTGTAAACAGATCACCAGTTTTTAATCTTTGCTAAACCAAGTTCAGTTTCAACAATTCACATTCTCATTACTCACATTTCTTTGTTTATTACTGACAGTTTCCATCTTTTTTTACACTTTACATAAAATATTTTTATTTTCACTGCAAAAAAATGTTATTTCTAAACCATCACAGAAAAACGGGCAATAAAAAGATCATAGAGTAATTCAGCCATCTAAATAGAGCCTGTTTCTTTGCTCTCCCTTTACAGAAAAACTCTCTCACCCTCACCTCATGCATATTGAAATAATGATAGCTTGCTACCTGCCCACAAAATAAATAGGTCAATCAAAACCTAGCCTCCTGCTATTTTAAGTTAAATATCCCCAGAGAAGTTGCTCATTGACCACGGAGCTGAATGCTAAGGGATCACCAGAGACTTGCCTTGTTATCAACAGCCATAGTCATATAAAATTGGAAATGATGCAAAGAAAATTGTCAGTGAAAAAAAAACCCCATATTTAGTATGTCCAAGGCCCTAAGTTGATTCCCAGTACCACCACCACCACCATCATCACCACCACTATCACCACCACCACCATCATCATCATTATTAATGTTAAAAGATAAAAGATACAAGTTTATGATAGCAAGGAAAAGCCTTATTTAGGAAAAATAAGGAGGCCTGGAGAGATGTCTCAGAGGTTAAGAGAGCCCTGGCTACTCTTTAAGAGGACCGGGTTCAATTTCCAGCACCTCCATGGTGATTCACAGTCATCTATAACTCCAATCCCAGGGTATCTAATGTCCTCCTCTGGCCTCTACAGCACTAAGCACACCCATGTGACATACGCTTGTGCATGTGGCCAAAACATTCTCACATAAAATAAAATGTACAAATCTAAGTTTAAAAGGGAAAAAAAGACATCGAGCGCAGGTTTCAAAGATGGGTAAATCTTAAAGTATCTAAAGGAAAGCTAGAGCCGGACATGAGCCCTCTTAATTCTGGTGGAGTGAGAGAGCAAGTAAATGTCAATAGCTAGGGAGAAAGGTATCAAAACATGACTCTCGGCCAATAATATTCAGGTATACCATTCATGGTGTGGCTTACTGATTCTGTGGGCTAAAAAGCCTGGAAACATGTGGGATGGTTCAGAGAGTGTTTCTTTTCTGTTGATAGCTAGGAATTGCAAACATGGATTCCTTTAAGGGCCAAACAGACCCTGTAAATCTGCAGAAGCAAATGAGTGCCCCACCTTAAAACTTGCCAGAGTTAAGTTTCTTCAGATACATGGGGTCTTTAAGGCCTAGCTCTGTCACTGAATTGGCAAAGTTATACCTGCTTTATGACTCTGGTCAGTACTGAGAATTGATGTTCATTCTGGTCTGACGACAAGGCCTGAATGCACATAAAAACTTCCCATACCTCTGTTAACATTTATGTCCAACATTGTGTCATTCCTGTGGGCTGGATTGTGTCCCTCCCAAAATTCATGTACTGAAGCCCTAAGTCCTCCAAGTATCTCAGAATAAGACTCCATTTGGACATGGGAACTCTAAAGAGACAATTAAGTTAAAGTGACATTTTTTAGAGGTTGGGAAAGAAGTTCAAGGATTAGAGTCCTTATTTAAGCATTTTCAAGTCCAGGGTGTAGCCTACAGCGGGAAGAAAGAAGAAGGAAGGCAGAGATTAGAAGGAGCAGGAAGAGGCGCATCAGTGGGAAGAGGAGGAGGTGGAAAGGAACAGGGGGAGAGGGAGGAGGAGCAGGGGGAGGAGCATGGGGGGGCAGAGACAAGGCCTTTAGAGTAGGCAATAATGTATTCTTCTAAGAAAAGGAAATTAGAACATACAGAGATGCAGGAGATTCTCATTTATAGAGCACAGATCATGTAAGAACATAATAAGAAGGCTACCTGGGAATCAAAGACAGAGGCCTCTGGAGCTAATATATGATCATGCATGTCAGTGCCCTCTGAACTATAGGCTGATCTACTGCCTAGGGCAGTGCCAGCACATGGAGGTAGCTTCTCACGAATTTAGAGAATGAAGGAGTAAATGAGTTTTCTGCAATTCTTTAGGTGTTCTGACTTGGCAGCCAACACATTTTTGGGTATTACTCTTCACAACTAATAGGCTGACCAAGGGACTCATCAGTTAAATGGGTGGAGATAAAAGGCAAAGCTATTCAGAAGATTTGCCTTAAGTTAACTGCAACCATGAGTCACAGGAATGGCGACAGGGGGAAAAGCATATCCAATGTTTCCATGCAGAGAAACCAGTTTCTTCTAGGAGAATGTTACACTGGACTTGGGGTTTCCTGGAGTCACACTGGGAACAGCTAAATCTCCCTTGCCACAGTGGAGGAGAAAAAGCCAGCATCCTCTCTAGAGTTGAAGGCCTCCCTCATTACCTACATGTGAAGAAATTGTTCAAGGCATGGAATGCATGCCGCGGGCCTCAGCCATTGATCTGCTGTTGTGCAATTACCTAGATGCTATGCCATATTTTCCCAATTTGTTGAGAACTATATCATGTGGGAAAGAATTAAAAGGTTTACTAAGGTCAATACAAACATAATTTATTGCTTCCTCTCAGTCAGCCAAACTCATCTGCTTAGGTCTGTGAACAGTTAGTTAAGTTGGTTTTAGCATTGTTTGCTCAGGGACAAGGTCAAGGTGTCAATTTACAAAATCTGTTCCTCTCTCTGTGGCAGTCTCTGACTACTACCCTAAAAATTATTTGGATCTCAGGAGGGACCTGGAAAACAAATCCATCTGAAAGAAGCAATAAAAGTCACAGATGCTAGTAGAGATGTTTTAATATAAGCCAAAGATGCTGGTGGAGATGTTCTGATGGAAGCCAAGGATGCTAAAAGACATGTTCTAATGTAAGCCAAGGATGCTGGTGGAGATGTTCTGATGGAAGCCAAGGATGCTAAAAGACATGTTCTAATGTAAGCCAAGGATGCTACTGGAGATGTTCTCCTGTAAGCCAAGGATACTGGTAGAGATGTTCTGATGTAAACCAAGGATGTTGGTGGAGATGTTCTCATGTAAGCTAAGCATGCCAGTGGAGATGTTCTTCTTGGATCCATGCCATGTCTAGCAGGTTGGAAGCTTCTGAGAGGACCAATCATGGTGAGCTTGCTCTGCTATGACAAACTGCCATATACTTGTGGTAGAGTGGCGGTGTGTGTTGGGGGATTACATTTCTAGAAGGTAGAAAGTTAAAAATCAAGACCCCAACAGATCTGAAGTGAGAAGATAATCTTCCAGATTTTCTGACAAACATTTTTATTAGGGCTTCATGTGACTAAGAGGAAGAAAGGAGGGAGGGGGAGAAGAAGAAGGAGGGGGAGGAGGGAAGGAGAGAGAGGGGGAAGGAGGGAAGGGAAGGGAGAAGGGGAAGAGGAAGGAGGAGCCTCTATCTTTTCCTCTTTTTAAAATACTAACCTCCTTCTCAGTGTAGAAGCCCCACACTAACTTCAGGTAGACATTATTAACAATGGCTATCAATGGTTAGGACTCAAAGTTTATGAACAGAAGGCAAACAAGTGCACAGCCCACACAGGACCTAATCTGAGAGCTTTACAAACAAGCTCAAGTTTTACTTGCTCTACAGAACCTTAGATTGAAGACTACGTATGATAAACTGGAGGATTTCTGCACACTAAAGTTGCACTGCCAGGCTCGCTAATTTCTTACTTTAAAAGACATTTATTATTTTGTCTAAATATCTTGCCAGTCAACTCTTAATTTTTCAGAAGGTGTGCTTCACATGTGGAATGATATCACCTAATACTTTGATCCTAGGGTTCTCATCACCAACACCTACAAATTTGGGTCTGCTGCATCAATTATACACAAATTCTTATGTGTGCTAGTTTGCTTTTCAGAAAGTTCCCATCATATTTATTGTCTTTTCTGATTTCTACATAACTCTGACCAGGTATTATATGTGTGTATGTATATGTATATATATGTTCAGGATATATACGTATATACAACACACATATATATATAACCCATGGTTAAAACAAGCCGCCTACTTGTTGGTTATGACTTAACCCTATCACATTAAAGGGAATATCTGGATTTTCTCTTAGTTTGATCTTAATCTCCTAAGACTATTCTGACTTCACTATTAGAAGAATCAAGGTTTTCATGAATCTTCCTCCTTCTTAATTTGGTCTAGTCTCCCATTTTGAGGCATTTCAATGATAGTATTTAAAACTGCTCCTTAATTTTCAAACATATAAATACTATAGATTAATGTTCTAATTAATGTAAAGTAATACAATAGGTCTGGGAGTGTGGCCCAGTGGTAAAGAACAAGTCTAGAATCCATAAATCCCTAGGTATAATCCGCAGCCAAACACATGCACGTAATTAAAGAGCAGTACAATCACATATCCAAGAACTCTGTGGCTCTGTTCAATTGCTTTGTAAGTAGATGACACAGACTCTCTAATGAGTTTCTATTTCTCTAGCTTAACAGGCAAGTCAGAGTATTTATACAGAAAGTATAATGTAAAGGAAATAATTGGCATAGTTGAAAAAAACCTGTAAAGCGCTGTCAAGAAATTTAAAAATGCCAGCAGAATTGAAGACTGGCACAAGTGTGTTTGATACTGCCAATCTTCAGTCTTAGAGAAAGAGAAAGACTCTGTTTAGCAGGCCCACTATCAAAGGTGATTAGCCTAATGAAACACTCGAAAATGATAAACTGCTAACTTATGCATCTTTTACAAGAAAATGACAACATAATATTAAGGATTCTCTAAGAATCTGTTTGATGGCAAAGAAAATGCATTCTCAAATACATTTTTTAAAAAAATGATTCTAGGGCTGGAGGGATGGCTCAGAGGTTAAGAGCACTGGTTGTTCTTCCAGAGGACCTGAGTTCAATTCCCAACAACCACATGGTGACTCGCAATCATCTGTAATGAGATCTGATGTTCTCTTCTGGCCTACAGACTGTGTACATAATAAATAAATAAATCTTTAAAAAATGATTCTAAATGAAATAAGATGGTGCTTACGTGTCTGCCTTATAATATTTGTTAAGAGACTAGAGCAACAAAGGGCAGAGAATCATGCTGCCTGTGCTCCGCAGCACTTAGACAGGGTAGGAAAGTGGCATGACACCCTTCAGGCTAAGTTACACTGAAAAGTTTAAGTAAAAAGGCTTCTGTTTGTAACACCATGTAGGGGAGTCAATAGCGCCACAATTTTTACTTTGCAACTTTAATGGTGTATGTTTTCTGTCTTCAGAGTCCAAATCTTCTTACATAAGACAGTACACAGAGGTTGTTTTTCTATCAAAATTATGTGTAAATGCTTAAATATAGTACTTACTGATATAATATATTATTATATTATTAAAATAGAATACTTAAAATATAAATATAGTACTTAAAATATAAAATATTTCTAAATATTGTATCGATGTTTGTGTGGGAGGTATAGAAGGTACTTTGCACTATGCCATAACCAAAGTGGGAAGGTCACAGGGCAATTTTTCAGAGTTGATCTCCTTCCGTCTTTATGTGGGTCCCAAAGATTAATCTCAGGTCATCGATGCTTTTACCTGCTGAATCTATCTCAATGGCACGAAATGTTTTAATTTTGTAAGAGAAGATAAAAAATAAACTATTATACTTGAATAATTCAAATGTGAACTTTTACCTACTGTATCATTTGGGTTCAAGTGTAAGTTACTTCTGAACTATAAACTATTATATTTATATAATATAATTTGTTTACTATGCACACTATAAAGAAGTAGTGTGATAGCATGTACATGCTAGGCAATCAACTATATGTGTCATTGATGAGACTGACAGTATCCAACACATATTAAGCCCTGTCAAACATCAAGTCTTTAAGTTTTATGAGGGCAAAACACTCCAGATAAATCTGACTCATAAGGTAAGTAATCTATTCAAAATTTAAAAAAAAAAATTTAAAGAAATAATGACTTTGAAATGATCAGACTTCTATCCAACCAGCTCTGACCTGCAGTTTAGGAAAAAGAGGCCCTCTTTTCCCAAACACTGTACCACTTTGCCTATAAAGTACTTTTCTCCCATGAATCTGGACAAGTCTTCATAAACATTAATTAATTCTCACTATCCTTATGACGCCCACTTCACAGTACAAACTATTAGGCTGGGCCAGGAGGCGCGTCGGACGCTATGGATGCTATAATTACATAACAGTCCTCCTTTTACCAGGGCTCCTCCACTGAGCTCACGTACACACCGATGGATGCTCGCCCTACAGATCAAACAGCCCTGTCTGCAGGTACAAAGATGGGCAGCTTACCATTTGTTTCTGACTAGAGCAGACCCACAGAGGATCTGTAAATCAGAGGCCAATCTCACCCTTGAGTTTATCTTTTAAAAAGCAGATGTTTGTTAACCTTTTCAAAGTAATAAAACAAAGCTAATAAATTCTAGGAACTAATATCTTCCATGTCACGTATGCTAAAGCATCTTACTTAACGCAAATACTTTATTATATGTAGGCACTTTTGCCTCGAGAAAGACCTCAGATACAGCAAAATGAAATTAGAAATAGGCATGCCTTGAGGACCCCAAGACTTATCTTGGAGCCAAATGAGGCAATCCTTGCCACCTTTATTTCAGGATAGTCAGTCTCCTCTCCTTGACCTCAGACAAATTAAAGCATGTCCAAAACCGGTTTTCTCTCCTTGGTGCTGACAAACTTCCCTTTCTTGTCTTTTGTCAATTTTTGTTCACTGCTCAGGCAAGACTAAGACAAGAGAGATTCAGTTTGCACTACTGTGACTTCTGGTTTAGCTGTTTAGTGGATGAGCGTCGGCTTTGATAGAGAAAGGCAGAGGCCACGTACTTTGTGTTCCACTCTTTCCTCTAAACATATGGCGTGATAAACACAAGGCCAGGTGTTGACGCCATTTTCACTCTGGCTGATTTTCATAGCACAGCATAGCTTGTTTGCTATTATATCAATTTCTTTAGAAAAAAAAATGTTTTAGTCTTCAGATGTCAAAACACATGAGCAATTTTGGAGTTCTTATTTCAAGTTGCCTATGTTCCAGAAAACAAATAAATGAAACCATTTACTGAAACATCAACAACCGATGGGTGTAATTACCTGAGTGTTTAGCATAGCTTTTGCTTGAGTGATACTGTAGACTGAAGTGCTAATTCGTATGGTAACTACTAAACTATTGCCGACACCATGTGGGGTTTTTTCCAGGAGAGAATTAGATACTTTAATATTTGTACTTTTCTTTTGCATAACAAAATATTCTCCAAAATGTGAAACGGGGTCTCTTTCTCCTTTTCTTCTCCTGCCTCCCTTTCTCTTCTCCTCTCTCCCTCTAAATTAAATTATGTTTATTAATTTTCTATGACAAGTACTTCAAAAGACAGACTGTTGTGGCAAAGGTAAAAGCATTGTCAACCTCATTGTGAAGAAGAGATGAAATGTGTTCATATTCATACACAGAGATGGAGAGAAAGTATTATAACATTCATGAGTTTGCATATATGCGTGTGTGTGTGTGTGTGTGTGTGTGTGTGTGTGTGTGTGTGTGTGTGTGTGTTTAGGCCAGTTGTATTCTCCACCTTACTTTTTGAGACAAGGTCTTTCACTAAACCTAGATCTCACCAATTTTTCTGACTGGCTCACCAGTGAGAGCCAGGTACCCTCCTGTCTGCCTCCTCAGTATTGAGATTACAAGCATGTACCTTTTCCATGTGAGAATACAGGATCAGACACAGACCTTCATGTGTCGTATTAGGTTTCTAGCCTTGACTTTCCGGCCTGGCCCTGTGGCCCAGACCCGAAGACCTGCAGTTCCGCAGTCCCACAAAAACACACAGACACTTATATTAATTTTATGCTGAGTGACCTAGGGCCCAGGCATATAACTTGCTAACTCTTAATTCTTTTTAAAAAATATTTATTTATTTGCTATGTATACAGTGTAGAGAAGAAGGTACCAGATGTCATTATACATGGTTGTAAGCACCATGAGGTTGTTGGGAATTGAACTCAGGTCCTCTGGAAGAGGAGTTTGTGCTCTTAACCTCTGAGCCATCTCTTCAGCCCCTAATTCTTAATTCTTAAACTATCTTATCTTGTTCAGCCATGTGGCTTGGTACTTTTCCTCAGAGTAGCACTTCAACATCTTTCCTCTGTGTTTGCTGCCGTCTCATAGTGGTGTCTCGGTGGCGGCTCTGCTCTGCTTTTCCTGTTCCCAGAGTTTTTCCAGTCTGGTAGCTCCACCCACACTTTCTGTCTGCCTTCAGCCAATCAGTATTTTTATTAAACTAATAGGTGAGTCAATTATTTACAATGTAGCAACATAATCCTACTATACTCATGTTTATGCCAGCAAGTACTTTACCAACTGCACCACTGCCTCACCCCTAACATTCAATGAACAAGACTGAATCCTGCTGCTGTTGGGGAGCTGTTTTAGCACAAAGAATCAGAGAAAATCTTCTTTAAGAATAAACAGTTGAGCTGAAAATCGATTAACAAAGTAGGAGTAGGTCTTTGTGAAGATCTTGTAAAGGAACTTTTAGCCAATGAGGGCAGCAGACATGAATAAACAAGATAGGAAAAAAACCCTATATGGTGGATAGAGAACAAAGAGTAGCTGGTGTGCAGTTGGGCAAGAGAAAAGAGACATCAGGTCCTCAGAGAGGCAGCTATTAGCCAGACTTCATTGACCTTGTAGAACTGATGGCTCAGGGGTTAAGAGTGAAGACTGTTCTTCTGGAGGACCTGAGTTGGATTCCCAGCATCCACATGGCAGTTAACAATTGTCTGTAATTCTAAGATCTGACACCCTTACACAGTTATCCATGCAGGCAAAACACCAATTCACATAAAATAAAAATAAATATTTTTTAAAAAAAAAATTTGGAGGACCATTTCACGAAAGGCAAAAGTGCATAAAGTTCAAATTTCCATGTTTTATAACTAATGAGCAGCAGCATGTGCACGTGCTCACTGTTCTGTGATGATCTCTATGCTCTTACCACAGAGGCAATAGCTCTAACTGAGACCTTTAATCTGCAAAATCAAAAATATTCATCATCTAGAAACCTTTGCTACCCTCTGCTCTAAAGCATCTCTTCAGTTACTTTGACTATAATGCCTTCCTGTCATCCTAATTTACTTATGTCACAGTCAATATGTATTCATTTTATCACATTTTGGACTTTGGATTTTGCCTTAATGTGTGTATTACTTTCATTATATTTTACTACTCATTTTAAATGTTTACATATGATGTGTAGCTCTTTACCTCTTTAATGATATTGAACGCATGAATGGGCAATTCAGCTCATCTATGCTTGCAAATACGATTTTTCTACTCCTAAAAACATGATCTGCTCTTGAATCTGTTTAGATACTTCTTAAGGTTCATGTAACGTGCAGACCTACGTAGAGCACTTTGACCAAGTAGCACGTCTTAGTAATTTCTGTACTATGGTTTTCCTGTAGTTTGTCTAGTGACATTCTAGAACACCTTATACCTCTTAGCTATCCGCATCTTCACTGATCCAGTTATTTCTCCAACTCCATAACAGTGACACTTTTAAATGATCATTTGATGTCACCTAAGGACAGTCTAGTCTTTACCACTTTGCTGGACGATCTGAACATCTTTCATGCTCTGTGAAATATTTTAAGACTTTAATTAGTGTCTCATTAAATTAATCTAGGAAGCATTTTCATTTTTGAAAGCCCTATTTTTTTTTCCTACCAATAACTATTGGAAGGAAGGAAGAGAAAAAAAGAGGGGGGAGGAAGGGAAGGGAGAGAAGGAGGAAGTAGGGAGGGAGGAAGAAATGAAGAAAGAATTTTAAAAAGGGAGGGAGGGAGGAAGGAAGGTCCCAACATTGCTTCACAGATATTAAATCACTTTTTTTTATAAGTACACTATATATCTGTTAAAGTCTCAGATGAGTTCAAACACCCAACCAAGACATATTTTCACTGTGAGCTCCTCTCAGGAAAGCAGTGTGTGACACACTCTATCAAGTCCAGTCTCCTAGACTAAACCCAGCAGGGAAGCCACCCACCCATCTTCCCATCAACAACCAACAACCAACAACCACCATCACCAGCAGCAGCAGCCACCATTTTGTCCTGCTTAGCATTCTCTTCCTCCAGCATATTCTTCCACTTCCTTTCCTTCTTATCACTAAGCTGGACGAGCCGTCTAACACTAGTGATTTTAGAATGGCATTGCTACAAGCAGACTCTTCCGCAGACACTCCAAAGGCTAACAGTTTTCTACTTTTGTGTTGGCTCCTCCTTGTCTGCAGAGCTTATTAAAGGTTTGGTTCTCCCATCAGATTCCTGTGACTAATCTCCCAGCTTGGAAAGAGCAGCTATTCAAAGGTCTACCAGTAGGACCTCACACTTACTAGACACCAGGAGCAGTCAGTCTTCTAGAATGTTGAAAAGCACCATTTAGTCATGTTTTGGGGTCTCTAAAATGGGATATATTTGGTAAAAAGAAGTTATGAGCTATTTCTGGAGACTTGGCCTACACATGAGTGTATGCCCCCCCCCCCCCCCGAGACCAGGAATGGAGTGGGTAGAGGAGTTCCACTAGAATAAGCAGAGTAGCCACTGGCAAGCAGACTATCAAAATGAACTTGACCCCTTCCCATGCAAAGTGGCACCAACCAGCAAAAATCTGTTGGGTTATGCAGGGTTTTTTAAAGATGGTAGAAAGAAAGAGGGATGCTGGTGGATTTGGCTCTTTGTTTTCCCAGCTCTCACCTGTAAGTCAACATAGACTTGCCAAAATAAACAGTGTTAGCAAAACTGTCCTCTTGGCAGCTAGATGCTAAATCCTACAGCTCTCTTTGCATCCTGAAAAGCATGTTTGTCTCAAGATAGTGAGCAAAGGGGCTGAGGGGTTTATTGGGGAGGAGGGGGCTGTTAGAGGAGAGAAAGGTTTGATAAGGGCCATCTACTACACTGTTAATTTTTGAAAACCTGGAAAAAGCATCTCTAATTACTAACTAACAGCCCCGCCCCCTGCTTTCCAGCCAAATGAAAAGCTTTGCTTTGCAAACATGTCTGGTCTTCGGGGACATTAGAGGGAGGACTTTAATGAAAAGAGCTTACCTTTTGGAGGTAAATGAACTCTTCTGAGGTACCATTGAACAAATGGCTTCAGCCTGCTAGACCAGTCCTCTGGTGCTCTAAAACCTCCCAATCACCTGAGATTAGCTTGCTTCTTTGAGGGTGAGGCCTCATAAAGAGGAAGTACCATTGGGAAAACAACTTTTGTCTGTCTTAGCAAGGCACACAAAAGAAGCCTGTGGAAATCATTCAGCAACTGGACCTTGGTGTCTGACCCCAACCAACTGGAATCTGAAAGCTGACAATGTCAAGGTCACCAAACCAAAAAGCTTACCCATTTGAATAAGTTGCAATTCGGTAATTACTGCATTTATATGCATCTGGCTCCCTTCCTCACACCCTCAAAACCCAAGTGTAAGCAGTGAAGACAAGAACAGGAGAGATACCTATGAAATCAGTGTCTACTGCTTGAGACAAATTCCTTAGTGTGTGTTGAGACAGAATTCCTTAGATTTCTTAGGTAACAGTGGACTTTGTCCAGAGAAAGAATACACTATGAAGATCAAATCATGTGGGTTCAAATTCTTGAACAAAATCTGCCAACCAAAACACTTGAACCTAATATGCCTACTTTTGAAGATACTTAAAAAACAAAGAGCATTCTGTTTACTACTGAACCCACAGTACACAAACTAAGCTTTGAAAAGTCAATAGGAATTTTATTAAGATTTGGATATGATGTGCAGGGCCCTGATAGAATTCTGGGGATGCTTTAAAAATGCCAAAGATTAGAAATTTAAGATTCTACACTTATCCTTTTACTCACAAAGGAACAGAGATTATTCACACTAACACAGGTGTCAGTCGCACAGTTAGGGTTCAAAATATGTAAAAGTTATAACCCTGATCAAAAATTAGGAAAAATAATACAGGATAAACACTATATCAAAAACACGGGAATATACAGACAAAAAGGAAACCATAAAGCCCAAATAATTGCTTTAAGTAAATTTACTTTCTCACTAAGTTTTTTAAAGTATCATTTTAAGTAAAGACTGGAATCATAAAGGACAGAAAGAGATAGTTGCAAGTGTCCAAGTGGATTGAGAAATGGCTCACTTCATGCTCACTGACATGAGCTTTCTGGAGGAGAACACTTTTGGTTTCATAGCCTCCATTGACAAATTAAAGGGTGCTTTCAGAAGGAGGTACATTTTCCTACTTCTGGATTATAGCTAAATTCAAGGGTACTAGGTATACTGTTGAACATAACTGCTGTTAGTCCTTAAAAAGAGCATTTAATAATTTTCACATTACAACCAATATAACACCCCCCCTTCTTGCCCCTCCTTCTCCCCCCACCCCTACCTCTGTGTTTGGGCTCTTCCCTCAGGCCTTTCTACTGAAACAAACTGCTTTGAAAACCAAGTGACAAGGATTAAAAGATTAAATCTGCATGAAGCTTGAGTTGAACACAGTGCCTGTTCTCTACTTAACCTGAGAAACTGTGAGCAGGATGTCAGTTGCTGCTACCTTAGGGGGAGAGAAACCACCCCAGGAGAAAGCATTAGTAAGGGGGCCTTACACTCTTTAGAAAACTGTGTGTTGGCCAAGGCATCGTTGTTAAGACTGAAGTGGGAGAGACCACACCCTAAAGTTAAAATAAAATTATGTCCCCAAAAATGTGGCTAAAGTACCTTGGTTTAGGGGATCAAGGCTTTGGGACAAAGGGGCTTCCTGGCTTTCAATGTCTTAGGTAGAAATCAAGTTATGTAAAGTGAAGAGAAATCATGATTTCTTAGGGATAAAAGGTGGCAAAACTCACTGGAAATTAGAGATTCTCATTAGCAGCATCTCAGCAGATCACTGTCTCCCATCTGTCTACCTGCCTCACCAAGCACTCTTTTTTTTTAAAGTAAACACTTCTGGGTTGTATGCCTTTCTCTTCTGATGCTTTGATCTGAGCAGCCTACCACACAGCATTTGGATTTGCAGTCAGCATTTTTAAGGGGTATTTTGAAGGAAGAAGTAGTAAAGGTAACCAGAAACTTTCTGACTGTCTTAAGGTCCACAAGGACAGTATCCTAACCGTAGTCTGACAGATGGCAAATAGCTGATGGGAGGTTCATTTCCCCCCCCCCCCGCAAAAATTGACTAAACATTAAACATCTTAAACTTCTGTCTTCTCCACTTTTCTGTCCACGTAAATTGAGTTCCTGTGTCATTCACATGAAGCCATTCACATACCTTTCCCCAAACCAGACACTTTGCCCCACTGCTAAGAATCGAAATCATGAGCTCTTCCTCTGTCACTGGTCACTAGATATTGAGTGGGACCTTCCCACTCACACCTGGGGCCTTCTTTCCTAGAGTTTATTTCCAGTTGTAGTTTTCTGAATTGTGCTAATCTGCATTACATGGGATCCACACACTATGCATAGTTCTAATTAGGCACTCAGGAAAGTCATCCTGAATTCCTCTGGGAAGAACGGATGGGATGGTCTTCTAATGCTGGGCCATTCATATTGCTGTGGCTTTATTTCTTTCATTCTGAAAGAGAATGTGTCAGGACTGTAAGATCTGCGCTGGGTGGAAGCAGGAGCATCATTAAGAACAAATATTGATTGTTTGCACACCTGGGCCTCAGGGTGAACTTTCTTCTCTTTTCCCAGGCTCACCTTTGGAGAGGAAAGCTGGCTGGTACTGTGGCTTCTAGATGCGGTCAGGTCAGCTAAAGATGGAGATGCTGTGAAAGAAATCAACCCACTCACTCACTGTACTATCTCACCCCCTCCCTCCTTACCAGCTACATTGAGAGAAATCAGTAAAGTCTGACTCTGCAGGAAGTTCAGCCAGGACCTGAAGTTCTGTATGCCCCAAGCAGCTGAAGCCAGCTCCAGTGGCCGCATGGAATCTTCGGTCAGTGGGTTTGTTCCCAAGGCCATGAAGGTCCCTATGAAGTCAATGTAATGTGTTGAGCAACTGTGAGCTCAAAGTCAAAAGCTCACTCCCCAATCCCCGCTCTCACTGAGATCCCTTAAAGATCTCAAGCCCTTCTCATCCGTCCACTTATTAAGCCTTCTCCCTCTTTTCCGACCGACCCCCAGCCTCTGAGCCTCTACGCTGGCCGAGTGACCCCATTTCACGTTAAATATGCCGAGCAACTGCCCGAAGGACTTGCGTGCTCTTAATCAGAACTGCCTGTCTCCGCAAGCTTCACCTAGGCCGCCTCGCGGCGGGTGGACGAGCCAGACGCCGGGTGGGCTGGAATTCGGGGACCTGAAACCGCAGTCCCTGGCAGGGGTGGTGCCACCAGGTGCATGCTCGCGCGGGGCGGGGCGGGGCGGGGCGGGGCGGGGCGGGGCTGGGCGGGGCGGGAAGGACGCCCCCTGGTGCCCCCGCCACCGCGGGGCTGCAGCAGAAGTGGGCAGGAGGCCGCGGCTGGGGCCGGATCTTGAAGTTCATCCAAAGCCTGGGGTGATGAGTGGGGTCTGCCAGCTCCAGGGCCGCGCAGAGCCCTCACAGTGTGACGCTGCCCCGCGGCTGGGGGGGTGGGGGCAGTGGAATGAAGCGCCGTCAAGACAGAAAACAAAGTCAGCAGGTCACCTGGCAGGTTCCAAGCGAATTACGCAATGAAAGCCCCCACACAAATGCTTTTTTTTTAATTTTATTTTTTTTTTTTTATTTTAACTTAAGTTCCAAGGAAGCCGGTTCCAGTTTAAGGGTAGGCAGGGATCGAGTCAGCAGCTCTTTTAATGTGGTTAAGACTTTGCTGAACTCCTCCAGGGCAATTCCCCCTCTCCTTCTTTAAGTAATGGAATCATCTCGGGGAGGGGGGGCCGAGGGGGGTACTATAAAAGGAGGAGATGCCAAGCTAGATCCAAAAGCTCATAAGATCCTGGACCAAGTCTAAAGCAAAACCTAACGTAGGGACTCTCACATTCAAGTCCACCCCTTTCTAGGCCTTCCCACTGTCCTTCAAGCAGGGATCTGAAGGGTTAAAGCCTATCATGGTGCCTTGTTTTCCATGCTGACATTTGTGGCACTTGGACTATTTTGTTAGCTAGGTATATGCAATTCACAGAATTTCACGGTAAATTCCCCAGACCAAATATTTGGCTGAACAAATAAACAACATTATCCATTCCTGAAAATAAGCCAGTAGAAGGGGTTGGGGGTGGGGGAGTGCATGCTTGAAAATGACCTGAACTCCACAGCTACCAGGCTAGGACCACGGATGCTGGAGATCTGAGGCTCTCTTTCAATGACACAGACTTCTCAGAGAGTTTTGCTGAGGGCCAGGCAAAGGAAAATATGACCTCTCAAGGGAGAACCCACAATGGGCTTCCCTCAAATGCTTTATTCAGACCTGGTACTTTCAATCAAAGGGGCAGTGGCTAGTGGAGCTGGAGCACTGGGAAAGAACCCTACTTGGAAGGAGTTAGGAGTTGTGGAGTCTTGCTGCCTTTGCCCGGGGCCCTGATCTCCTCTCTCCACCTGCGCTCTCCAGGGAGCTGGGGCTTTGGCAACCACCCCACTTCTATTTATATTGGTTCCCACTAAGCTGTTCCTTTTGCAGAACTGCAGAACTTCAGTAATTAAAAACAAAAATGAGTCCTGCTTTGTCCACTGGACTCCCAGGAGCATATGCAACACTGTGTGTGTGAAGGAACGCAAGGATGTGCACACATGAGGTGTAGAGATAGGCTAACCTGCCCCTGTGCTTGGCACACCACCTAGGCCTTCACCTTCAGAGACAAAGCAGAAATGGAGAAATACACTTCCCTTGGCCCTTCCCAGAGGATCAAGACCCCTACTGCTTCTACCCCAAACCCAGTCAAGCCTATCAGAGCAAAAGGACACAGAAGAAATGAGCCTGAACAGACCACAACTTAATTTAACTGTCAGTCATGAGAAAAGACAAAGGCGGGCCCTTTGTTTCCCTCAACACCTACAAACACATCTTTTCAGAAAGCTCTCTTTGCTTAACTGAAGGAGCCCCCTCTCCAAGCACACAGTTGTCTTCTTTCATCTTTTCCTCCCTCATCCCCTCTCTTTGTTTAAAGGAAAGGTCTTGTAGAGTCTTTCTGACCCAGGCTGGTCAGAAACTTGCTATGTAACTGAGCATGACCTTGAACTTCTGATCCTGTAGCTTGCACCACTCAAAGAGCTAAGATTACAGGTATGTGCATCATCACCTCTACCAGCACGCCCTGCCTCAAACCTGGAATCATGCCCATTGTTTGCTGCACCCTAAGCACGCCCACTGCAAGCTCTGTCTACAACTAAGATCTTTCTTTTCACTGTGCTACCAAATTGGTTGAAGAAGCCCTTCTGCAAATTTCAGTTCCACTGATGGTATTCCATCTGGTTCCGGAGGATGGTGGAGGGGGCAGTGGAGAAAAAGAAGGCAAGAGATTCATGACAACAGACTCCATGAAATGTCTCAAGGCTCTCACGGCGCCCACTTAAAAACTGACCCTTTAGTATCTCATCCATAACGCAATATAACATAACATCCTATTACCTTCCTTACAAAAGCTTTCCTGTGAGGAATGTTAGACAAAGGTAAACAGTTGCTCAACAATGGAGAATGTCTGAGTACTCACTCAACTTTTTCAAGGTAAGGCTCCTTATTTTTGTTTTTTGTTTTCTCTTTTTTTTGATAAAATCTAGTTTTTTCTTAAAAAAAAAAAAAAAAAAAAAAGACACCCTATAATCCCAGCACTTGGAGGCAGAGCAGGTTGATCTGTGAGTTTGAAGCCAGCCTGGTTCAGAGTGAGTTCCAGAACAGCCAGGGCTACACAGCAAGCCCATCTGGAAGGGAGGACACTAAAACAAAACCATTTTAAAAGAGACACACATACACCCACACTAACGGGTATAGGTTAGATTTGGTTCAGAAATACAAAGATACCTGCCAGGACTAGACACTCCGGGGTATCCCAAAGAAGAGGTAGGAATGAGTTTCTTCAGGCTGAGACCTTTTTCTCACACTGGGATGAAGCTCTGACATACTCAACAGGTGAGCAAGACCAACATAAGCCAGAAGTCCAAAGCCGAATTCTTTCATCTAGCCCTCCCTTCTTCCATTGGCATGTGCCATCCAAATGGAAGAGAGTGCCACATCCTTGTTAATACTAAATAAAAACAAAAAACAATTCTTCTTGGCAATTACCACCTCTCTCTCTCTCTCTCTGCCATCACTTTGCTCTGGACCCTACAATTCATACACCCGGGGTTACCACCTCACTCCCTCTGTCCTCTGCCATATCATAGCAGAAAATGATGGAATAGGCAAAAAGAGGAAACGGCCATAGTTTTATCTTTAAAATAATGACTCATTTTATTTTCTTTTAATACGTAGTTATAAATATATTTTGTCAAAATATATGATCAATATGGTCAAAACATTTGCACGTAAAGTCATAAATAAGGTCAAGGTGAATGTTTAGGTTTTTTTCTTTTCTTTTCTTTTTTTTTTTTTTTTTTAAGATAAAAGTCCAGCTATAAGAAAGCAGTCTGGGTGGTTTGTGTGGGTGGTTGGATGGGTGTGTGTGTGTGTATGTGTGTGTGTGTGTGTGTGTGTGTGTGTGTGTAGTGTGTATCCCCAGTGATGCCTGATTTTAACGGCATCCACATCCCTCCACCACCATCTCCTGATAATTTTTCAATACCACCTTGTCATACTCATCCAGGTACAACATGGAGATGGCACTCAGTTCAGTGGGGACACAACAGGCCTTGGGAATACTAGAATTAACAGAGTTGACCAGGGTCTGCACAATGGCATGGTTGGTTGAGTTGAGGTGATCCGCCAGTGGAAAGGGACAGTCCCCATGGCAGTAGAAGGCCTGGTAGCCTGGTGGAGCCACAATCCAGTCATTCCAGCCCACGTCACTGAAGTCTACATAGAGTGAATGGCGTCGGCAGTTCTTATTCTTCTTCCTGGACCGCTGTGGGTGATGCTTGGGACTACGCTTAGCCCTCCGGCGGCGGGTCAAGGTATGGCCCCGGCCATCATGGCCAAAAGTGACCAGGAGGGGCCGGAGTTGAGCCCAATCTCCACTCCCTTGAGGTAACGATCGGCTAATCCTGACATGCTGGCCCTGGTGGGTCCGTGTCTGGTGGAGGTGAGTCACCTCAATGGCTAGCCCATAATTGGGCTGCTTTTCCCGGGTCCAGCGAAGGACCGCAGGGCTCACATCAAAAGTTTCCCACCGTGTCACATTGTGGTGGACTAGTCTGGTGTCCAGTAGTCGTGTGATGAGGTGTCCAGGCTCTATTTCTGCTGGGGGCTTCATAACCTCAAAAATGTTTATACGGTGGAAGCCCCGTTCCCAGTCAGGGCCCTGGTCCACCTGCTCCCGAAATAGCCGAAGCTCTGCAGAGGAGATCGCCTCATTCTCTGGGATGCTGCTGAGGTTGAAGAGGAAACGAAAAGCAGAGTTCTCACTGGTTCCTGGGATGTTCTCCAGATGTTCTAAGCAACAGTTGAAAGGGGAAAAGAAAAGGCCCATGAACTTTTCTAAGACAGAAAAGCAAAGCAAAGAAAAAAAAAATAGCAGAATTGGATGAACTCTGCTTATATAGTAGAAGCCTAAGGGGAGAAAATAACTGTGCCTTCTCATTCGAAGGAGCAGAGAAGCAACGCAGCTACAGACCAGCAAAACTTAGCTGGCATTTGTCAAGCACCAAAGACAGAAAGTATCTCCCAACCTCCTTTATATGCCTAATAATTTCCATGTGTCAAGTCTTCACTCCACCACCCTCGGACCCCCCTTTTAACATCCCCTCTTGGCTTTATGTCCAGTTTTCTTTACAAGTGGTTGTAAAGAAAAAGAGGGGCCACCCTCTCTCCCTCTCCACTTTCGAGTATGTTACCAAACATTTCCCCAGCGATCCTGGAAACACAGAGCATGCCTTGTTGATCATGTTACAGAGGGGAAAATAAATTCCAACACAGTAATGATGCTGGTGGATTAATAACTCAGATTTACTTTGGAAAAGAAACATCCGCTAGGAAACATTCAGATCGTATTACAAGGCCCCTATTGAATAAACCTGACAAACACACAGCTGTAATATTAAATTCAGTAGGTGCTTTGAACAAAACGGGCAGAAAACCCGGCTTTGATATAACTAAAGCACGCCGCTGGGGCTAGCCCACGCCTGAATGGTGTCATTCGCTTCTCCCCAACGCCACCCCCCCACCCCCACCCCCGCCACAGGCTCCAGAAAAGTACCTTCGGAGGCTGTTCTGGAAATTTGGAGGTAAGCCGCCCTCTTCCTCAGCCTCCAGGACCTGGAGCTTTGATGTAACTTGAACTCTCCTTCCCCCCGGGCTGCCACAGCCCCTTCAGCTTGCCCTGCCAGCTCCCCAACCCACCCACCCCCACCCCCAGGCAGCCAGGACCCGGAGCAGAAACTGACCTTCGTGGTGGAAACTCCTTACGGTGTTGGCCCGGCTGGCTGGACGCTCCGGGTATTCCAGCCCGGTTCCCTGGCTTTGCTCTTCCTCCTCCTCCTCTCCAGACTGGAGCCGGTAAAGATCCCTCATGTAATCCGGGATGACGGCGCTCTTGCTCGGCTGCGGACGGCGGCGCAGCCCAAACATCTGGAGAAGTGTCGCCTCGAAGTCCCGCAGGAGCTCATGGCTCTGCCCTGAGCGGCGTCCTCCCGCGTGGCCCTGAATCTCGGCGACTTTTTTCTTCCCGGTCTCAGGTATCAAACTAGCATGGCTCGCGCCTCCTAGCAGGACTTGGCATAATAAAACGACCATCAGCATTCGGTTACCAGGAATCATGGTGTCTCTGGGGAGGGGGAGGGGGGTGGAAGGTTAAAGAATAAATAAACACCGATCAATAGCGAGAAATAGAGATGTCTCTGCATATGAATATAGGGGTGGCAACGGACGGTCAAGATGTAAAACAGGTCCGAAAGATCAAGTTTGTGTTTTATCCCTCACACCCTCCCCACACACACACACACACACCAGCTGCAGCCATGCACGGCTCGAAAGTAAGAATCGCCCTGTAATTACTTGGTCTAACTTGTTTACACTCAAATAACCCCAAATCAGATAGCCTCCATCCTGTCCCATCGGCTATCTGAGCCATGATCTCAGCGTGGCTTCTTCAAGGATAAACAGTTAACATTGAGGGGGTAAAAGGGGGTGGGTGGGGGGAGAATTAAAATGCCACCGCTCTTCTCTGCAGACCTTCAGCCTCCCCCCCTCTTCCTCCACCCCCCCCTCCGCCCTTCCTCCGCCCTCCAGCCCAATTTCCACAACTTCCAGCTGGTTAAGAGCCGGAGGGAGAGCAGAGCCAGCGCGGACCGGGCTTGGACAGGGCGGCAGGGTCCAGTGACAGAGGAAGGAGTCACAGGGGCTGCCCCGGTGACTTTGTGATTTATTTCATTGTGGCCGATATGTTGAAAATGTTCAGTAAAAAAAAAAAAAAAAAAAAAAAAAAAAAAAAAAAAAAAAAAAAAAAAAAAAAAAAAAAAAAAAAAAAAAAAAAAAAAAAATCTTGCAGCCAGGGAAAGGGTGGGAGTAATTCCGAAACGAACACAGTCGTTTTTGACATGAGGCAAGGAACTGGCCTTCCCAGGCGAGTGGGACCGGACGGGGAAGGGAGTGGTTAGCCCTCGAGGGACAGCCCCGACCTGAGGACCTTTCATCTCTTTGGTCCCCTTCAGCTCCCCCTTTCTTGCAACGCAGCGGATCTGAGAAGACACTGGGGGCACTTTTAAAAGGCACCCGCATGCTTCGAGCGTCTGGCTTGCAGAGGCCAGGAAGAGAGCGACAGTGCTGCCTAAGAGCAGAGCGTGGACACTGGAAGGGAGATCCGACGGGAGGGACAGACAGCGATCAGGGATGGGAGAACAGAGTGAAATCCCGAGAAGGGGAAAGAAGAGGTGTCTACTCACTGACAGAAAACAAGGCATATAATAACAGTCCATGATTCTTGGGAGCCAATCTTGAACAAACTTGCTGAAAAGGCTCAGAGAAGCTGCGGCGGTGCGTTGCTCAGAATGGCACTACGGAATGGCTCCTAAAATGAATATTTGAATATAATGAGACTCTGGAGCAGACAGGCTCTGTTTTTCTTCCAGCCCCTAGGAGTCACGTGGACCCAGAAGCCCCGCCCCGCTCACCGAGGAGCCCGCCCGCCCCTCCTCCACCCTCCCACCCCGGCTTGGTCCAGCCCCTGCGAGCGAGGCCAACCTCCGCGCCCGCAGCTAGAGCCCCAGCCGTCTGGGAGTTGTCCCCGCCTGCTCTGCGGAGCCCTCGGCGGGACACCCCACCGCTGGCGCGGTTCTCAGTCGTAAGCGCTGAGCGCAGGGAACCGGGAACACGTCTCTACCTGCGGTGCTCAGTGCCTTCTGGCCAGACCGCGACACTGATTGTGTGAAGGTGGAGGATCAGGGTGCATTGAAGACGCTGCGCTTTGCAGCGCCCACACAGCTTAATTGCGCCTGGGAGAGGGATCGCAAGGACAGGTTTCCAAAGACTCACGACAGAGAGTTACTTGAAAAGGAAAGCGCGTGGGGACCTTCCAAGCGTGCGCGCACACACGCAAACACACTCGCATGCTCCTGCACTTCCTCCACAGGGTCTCCGAGAGGTCAAATAGTGCTTCCAGCGACAGGCATCCGACCCCTAGCGGACCTAGCCCCCAGCCAGAAGTCGCTGACCCGGTAGCCAAAGCAGGACCCCGCGGGGGGTGTCAGGGTGTGATCGGTGTGGGAAAGTTAGAAGGAGCGGCTTCTGTCTAGTTAGTAGCACCGCCAGAGTTCCTGCAACGGTGTCGGCCGACCGAAGCGTCCGCTCCAGCCGAGCAGATCCTTCAGAAACCGGTCGGCGGTGCCATTCAAGGCGGTGGGGCGGACGTCTGGGCTCCTAGCCCCAGACAGATTCCAAAACAGGCGTCGCCGAAGAAAGAGCGCATCCCATTTTCAGATCTTGGAGTTCCAAAGGCTTTACAACTCCGATCCAGCGCGGAAAGGGAACCCCAGCGCTATCCCAAGAGTCTACAAAACTGAGAACAGCTCTCGGCCTGCTCTCGACCTCGGCGAACTAGTCCCTCTCCCTCCGGCTTGGCTTACTTTTTAAACCACCCCTCCCCAGCACCCCCCCAACACACGCCCGCGCGCCACTTCCTTCCCCCACCCCTTTCCTCCTTTGCACCAGCTACAGAATCGCAGCAAAGATTCTTTCAAGAAGTTCACTAACACACAGCTCAGGCAATGACTGACTATCCTAAGATGCCACACGCGTAGGCCTGTTCGAACCTCAGGAAATGCAACTCTCCTGTTCAGGCAGGTCATTGCGCGGAGTCCATCCGAGGACCGCAGTCCCAGGATTCCCGCCCCAGAGCCCGCTCCACTCGGCCTCTCTGCGGAGGCCGTTCTCTGTCTTTCGCTTAGGAACTCGACGTGCCTGGTTGGTTTCCTTACTCTCCCCCCACAAACTCGGTTTGGGGGGTAAAGGAGGCACTTGCAGAAAATCTTTGAGAAAGGAACGTAAAGGATGGAGTCATGTCCTTCCTGGTGGACCTGGCTGCCTGGCGCCATCCCACACCGCTGGCCCGGGTGCGGAGGCCGAGGGCGCCCCTGAGCGACAGTCCGATCTCACCACCAGCCGCAGAGCTTTTTGAGATGATTCTGCCCTCCCCTACCAGCGTTGCTGCTGGGAGAAACTGAGAAAGGGCTGGAGGGAGCAAGAGCCTATTGTTGATTTATTTATTTGTTTTTATGGGGGAAAGGAGATGGAGATATGCTGGTGACTGGCGCACGCGGAGCTAGAGGAGAGAGAGTGGAAGGGGCGGACGCTTGGGATCCCGGGACAATTCTCTGTCCTTGGGAGTCTCTAGCGGTGTCGGGAACGCTCCCAATGTTAAGCCCAAGAAAATAGGCGAAGGAATTGTTTCAATTTCAAGTTCACAAAGATTCCTTTCTAATCACGCTTTCCTCCCCTGATTTTTTTAATTAAAAAATATAAGCCAAAAAAAAAATTTCATCTCCTGATGAAATTCTTGATGGTGCAGCTTGTGGTAGGCAATTAGACTTCACTTTCTTCCCAGAATCTTCTCCAAAATTTATTTAATTGATAGCCTCAGTTTACTGAATGTGTCCCTATTAATGAGTCAACTCACAAAACCTTCAGCTCTAAACCCAAATACTCGAAAACCATCAATCAAAGCCATGGCGGGAAAGTTTTCGAGTCTCGGGGTCCAACTCCGCTGGGTAAGTATTTGTAGGGATCCCGAAATTCTAGACTTTTTGGAGTTGGTTCAGGACATCGGGAGCCCCGAAGCTCCCAATTAGCTCTGCCGGCTCCTCCCCATCAGATACAATATGGTAGAAGACCCGCACAGGTAGCTTTTTGGCATCCTGGCCATGGTCCGTAGAACCTTACATAGCCCCTCGCGTGTGTGTGTGTGTGTGTGTGTGTGTGTGTGTGTGTGTGTGTGTGTGAAGAGAGGCAGAAAACAGGATGCACGGGTGATCACAAATAAAAAAAAGAGCTCGTGGGGACCGGTTTAGGTGACACTCCCCTCCGACGAAGCCCCTCTGTCCTAGGTCGCGCTTTAGAATGAAATGAAGCAGGACTACAGTCTCTTGCAGAACTAGCTCTGGCTGGGTTTTCTCTCCTGGTATCTCAGTTCCTCAGTCCCCAACTCGTGAGGAAACGGAGTGGATTCCCTTCTCTCCCAGGGGGATCGAAATTATCAGGCCAGCATCATACCTTCATCCCAAACCCGCAGTACTTCCTAATTACCTCCACTAAAGCCTTCTTTCCCGCCTCTCCCCAAAATGAGTTGGATAGCAGCAATAACATGTAGAGGCGCCTTCCAGCCCTACCATGCCCATCTCCAGCACAATCTCTTGCCTAGGTTACAGCCTGAACCCCACCACCAGCTTCTCCCACTACTGATGCACCTCGAACCCCTAGCCAGATTGTACAACTTACCATAGATTCTTGCAGAAGTGGTCTCTCCAGCAGCTGCTCCTGGGGACCTCTAGACAGCTGCAGTGAAGCTGGGTGAGGGCCAGAGACCGGGTCACAGCAGACTCCAGACGGTTGGGACATGAATCCCATCAGGGAAGGAGACCATATACTCAGGCTGGGTAGCAGCACAGTCTTTGGCTAGGGTCCCTGGGCTCGGATGCCGAACTCACCTAGCTTTCGGGCCAGGCCTCGCGCTCCCACCCTCCAGCACCACCCTCTCACATCCTTCTCTTTCCTTCCCTCTCTTTCTTTCCTTCCTCCTCAATCTTCCCCAGCGGCCCCTCCCTTCTTCCCTCCTCCTTTAATCGCCTCCCCTTCTGGGGATGGGAGCTCCGCCCACATCCTCCCATCCAGCCACGGGCCTTGCCTCGCTTGGCAGGCCCGGGTCAGAAAGCCTACACAGCGCCCCAGCCCTCAGTTGCCACATTGTCTGGGACACCAATGCCTCCAGCTCGGGAAGCGGCCGGGGCTCACCTGGGGACCATGTGCAAGAGGTACTAGAAAGCATGCACCAACTAGTCTCTGTACCTTCCAAAAATACCCATGGGAGTCTGGGCTTCCCTGAGTTTAGAGTAACTGCTGCCCAAACTGATGATTAAAACACTGAGTAATCACCATTTACCTCGAGTAATTAGAGATAATGAAACACCTCTAAAATCAGGTTATGGAGAAGAGCGCTGTGGGATTGGTTTAAAGGGTGGCCTTCCGTAAACTGTTAAAGGATTCCCAAACGTTGAGAAACAGGCTGTGAACAGGGCTCTGTGCCCGAAGGAGGTACCTCTTCAACTATTAGGTGGTGACTTTCCTCCCAAAAACGTTTCTTAAGGTGCTCCTGGAAACCCTCGGTGCAAACGCTGAGAAACACAACCCCCTTAGATGCTTCAATTCCCCTTGCCTAACCTTTCAGAGGACAGAGGTGACTTGCAGGCCTTTGGCAGGCATACAGGTCTAGGTTATGTTTGACAATTAAAAGTGTGTTTATAACTCTGAAGGTCTGCTGCACAATTGTTTTTGTTTATTTGATTGCTTGGGACCTTCCAGGAAGGTATCACTCTGAATCAAGCAATCGCCTATAGAAAACACGCCTTTTGGTCTGTTTTTAAAGGAAAGGAGACAGCGAGAATCTTTCATAATAACAACAATAAGAGCAAGTGTTGGTAATCTTATTGGTTGGAAGGTGGAATGTGGCAGTTTTAAGACCTTCCCAAACAGGAACTAATTTCACACCCTGCCTGGGATGGAGCTGTGAAGGAGCTATCTGCTGCTTCATCTATGCCTTATAAACAAGGCTGTGGAGGGACTGCCAGATTTAGAGTACTTGCCCCAAGGTCTGGAGGAAATCACAGCCTCTGCTCTGGAAAGCTAAGTCTGCAGGGTCGGGGCGAGGCCTGCAGCTCTGAGCTCCAAGTAGCTCCCAAAGCACTGGAAGATGGCAGCTTCCGGTTCCTGGTTTCCTTCTCTAAGATGGGTGTAATATTCCTTTGTCACAAGATCTTGACCTAGTTCAGCTCAGCTGACCTTCGCATTCACACACCTTCAGAGTTTAGGAAACAGAAACCAGTTCTGAATCCCATGGACCAGAGACTAAGGGTGGGAAGGAATGTCTGGTCTTGGGAACAACTCAGTTGGAAAGGAATACAACACCCTGACCCTCCCTGGCCTGGAGCAAACTGTATGCCCCTGGCCAAGTCCTTTTATTCAGATAGATACCAACTTTCTCATTCACAGAACAAAAGGATGAAGTCAGATAATCTCCATGATCTCTTCCTATTAGAAGACAATGTCACTATTTTATTGTAATTTTAGTGAACATCTGCCTTCTTTCATTCAAAATAATTTCTTAGTATACTTGATTAGTCAAAGTAGGGCAATAGCATCAGCTAGGAAAGACGGCTGAAAACATACCCACAACTTCTAACACAGCCAAAATTACAATTAATTATTTAAAACAACAACACAAAATTAAAACTCCATTATATAGTTACTAATGTCTCTCCTGGGGCATCAGGCTCTGGGCTCCCATAGCAGGTTGAAAGACCCGATTCAGTGCTCACCAGGGCCCTACATCAATCACTGTTGCTTCAGTGGCTAGCACAATGTGTTCCCCAATATTTAAACTCACAAACAGCAGTGACTTGACATCCTCAGAGGCAGGGCTTTTGCTTTAATAAATTTTGTGAGTTTTTTTTTTCCCCAAATGTTGTTTGAATGGCAGCTATTATGAAATTTTGCTGAAACGGAGACAATAAAGTGGCCATTGGCCCACCCATGAATCTGTGAAACCCAGTCTGGAATTTCTAACCTCCAGACAAACTTTATACAGAAACTAATACAGGTCTCTAGGTGTGTGAAGAGGAAACTCGGACAGCTATATTTCTTTCTCCCATTTTAGATAACATAAACTATCCACTAGCTGCCATGTATGGTAGCACATGACTTTAGTTTCAGCACTCTGGAGGCAGAGGCAAGATGAATTCTGTGAGTTCAAGGTCAGCGTCTTCTACCTACCAAGTTTCAAGCCAGCCAGAGCTACACAGAAAAACCCTCTTTTAAAACAATCTACCCACCAGCATCTTAAATGACCCGATCCTCCTTGTCAGTCATTTTCTTTGTTTATTTGGTTTTTTTGTTTGTTTTTTTTTTTTTTTTTTTTTTTTTTTTTTTTTTTTTTTTTTTTTTTTTTTTTTTTTTTTTTTTTTTTTTTTTTTTTTTGTATTACAGGTATACACCACCATGCCTGGCCAATGAATACTGCTGCTTCAAAAGTTATTTTACTTACAGTTTCAGAGCTGATAAGTACCATTAAAAAATAGATATAGTGGCATTATTAAACAGATAAGGGATGTTTTGGGTTGAGCTTTATAAGCAATTATAGTATTCCAGAACATACCAAATAGGTCTGTATCAACAAAGAAATTTCTTTTTGTTGTTTGTCTGCTTTTTGAGACAAGGTTTTTTTGGTGTAGCTCTGCTGACCTAGAACTTGATCTGCAGACCAGGCTGGCCTCAACTTTACAGAGATCAACCTGCTCCTGCTTCCAAGTGCTAGTATTAAAGAATGGATCACCACACCCAGCTCAGTAAAAAAAGATTTCTAACTCTGCAAAACAGTTCCTTGATTCTAGGTCCCGAATTAAGAACTACATGGGTCTTCAAACCTTCTTATGTGATGTCTACTGAAAATATAAGGAAATACTTTGAAGGAATCTCCAGCATTGTTGCTAACTTTTGTGAACAATAAGATAGACCAAATAGAAGTGAAATTAGAAGACATCTTTGAACACTCGGGGGCGGGGGGGGGAGGGGGGGCAGAGGCAGCAGATCTTTGTGAGTTTGTGAGCCTGGTCTACAGAGTGAGTTCCAGGACAGCCAGGGCTACACAGAGAAACCCTGTCTCGAACCCCACACACACACGCACGCACAAAACCTAGACCATTGGTTTTCTCAAATGAATATTACCATAATTTCTCATTTGTTCTAGCGCACATCAAATCCCTGTTCTACAGATGAGAATCTAAAATTTATGAGATTACATAAATTCTCCAAGGTCACAGAGCTTATAGGTGATAGACACCAAATCCAGACCAGATCATTCAGTCTCTTCCTCCACAAGCCTTGATCAGGACCTTCAGAAATGTGGATGCCTGTGGTCACAGCTTCAGCTAAACAAGATGTATCTCAGCAGGTGCATCCAACCTGCATCCTGTGTGCTGTACACAACCACGGTGACTCTGATCCAAGCCAAACAAAAGATCATAAACTTGCTTAAAGCATTATGGGATTTTTTTCTTCCTTTTCTCTGCTTTGGATTGTATGATTCTGGAACAGGAACATGGCAGGGGACAAAATCATGACAGTGTCAAAAAAATGGGCAGATCTGCAGGATTTTTCCAGGCCAAGGCTTCAGTTGCTGCTCTGTCTTTATAAGCACTGGTGATATCAGACCTGCAGGGTTTCACCTACTGAACTTCCCTAGTGCTGGAATGGTAGACTGAAGTCAAATCATCCTGACTGGTCTCAAGTTCTTAGACAACAGAATATAAGGAAGACTGAAAAAGCTGAATTCTTTCTCACGTATAGCCCATCTCAGGACAAGACTTCCCTGGGTCCTCTCCTGGAAACAAGCTGTGGTCTTAAGAAGGAACACAAAATTTTCTCAGAAGAATGCGGAGATTCAAAGGTCCCTTACAAGATCTCAGGCCCCAGGATTCATGGTAGTGAAACCATAATCGAATCACTTAATCTTCAGTGCCTCAGTTTCCTCCTTCATAGTCTGATAATTATCTTATTCCATAGTATTTTTTATAAGCATCAAGTGAATTCATACTATAAAATGGCAGCTGTAACATGGTTCAACAAGTATTATCTAGTATTATCCCTTACTGTTTAACCAAACAAAATAGAGCATGAAAAACACTTTGGCATAGAAATTTATTTAAAAATTTTTAAATGTATTGAAATTTATGAATTTCAATGAAATTGAAATTCATACACATGGATTTCATATGAAATATGAAGGATATGTGTATGTATGCAAATATCACCATGAAACCCATTAGTTTGTATAATGAATGTGACAACAATTATATATAGCTAAGGAAAGCTTTAGAAGGAAGGGATCATCTGTCACTGTCACAGATATCTTGTGTATTTATTGAAGAAAGGCTGTTGTATGCATGAATAGTATTCCCTATGTTACCATTTATCATGGTATGTCTATATAGATTTGATCCATGAATGTATCTCTGCCAAGATAATCCATGACTGTCAGTCATGCTTATCCTATAGGAAATGATAACTCATCGATGCCCAAAATATTTACTTCTGATGTTCCTAATTTTTAAGACCTCTCACTTAAGAAATATCTCTCTCTTTTGAGAAAGGATTTTTTTCCCCTGCTTCTTGGTTTGAAAAGTATAGGTTTAAGTGCTGGAAATTAAACCCAAGATCTTATACATGCTAGGTGAGCACTCTACTGCTAAATTTTATCCCTGGCCTCAAGAAGAATTTAAATTTTGTTGTACATAGATTTTCTTCTCTCAACATTCAAGATTTTTCCCAACCCTAGATTTACTTCAGTCAACTTAATTAGGGCTGAGCTAATAACTCAGGGGTCTTGTCTGGCATCTTCTAAGTTCTGGGTTTGATCCCCACCACCATAACAAAGAAAAGAAAATTCAATAGTATAGTCCTGTGCGTTAAAGTGCTATTGTCTTCCTATGTACTGAAATATAATTCTTTATTTAAAAAAAAAAAAAAAAAAAAAAAAAAAGGTCTTTAAAACACAGCAGGGTGGTGGTGGCACACACCTTTTGTGCCAGCATTAAAGAGTCTGAGGCAGGTGGATCTGTGAGGTCAAGGCCCAGCCTGTTCTACAGAGTGGGTTCCAGGACAGCCAGGGATACACAGAAAAATCCTGTCTCCAAAATCCAAAACAGAAAACAAATTCTAATTTGAGCCCCAGTGATTTCAGACATAAGACAATTTGCTAACTTGTAACACACTGATGCCAGACAGGGCACACATTTGGGAGCTCTTTATTTTCCAAAACAAGTCTTCACATTATGAAGGATTCTGAAGCTGCTTCTCCCTAGACTCGGTCATCTGTACTTACCCAATTCTAGAGCAGACAACTCTGTTAGAGGTAAATTCCCTCCATCAAGTGTCTAAAGATGTTTAAAGCTCTGGAATGTGTTTGTTCTCAACCCACACATCCTTCTCATTCTCTTTTCTCCTCGGTGTGCGTAAGCAGTGTGACCTGGACAAGAATGTCATATCACTAGAGAATAAGTTTTAGAAGCCGGACACTCCCAGTCCTATGCTGATGCTTGACTCAAAAGTGAACTATTATGGCTTCTCAATTATATATCGACTGGGTCAAACTAATGAACATTCTCCCCTCAATTTATACTAAAAGCTTTCTAGTCTTCTTCAGGAAAACTTTGTCCAAAGGGATATGTGATCCAAGAATGGTTATGGCATGTGAATAAAACTTGAACATTTTTACTCGATAGGGCAAGTATTTTACTGTGGATAAAGGGTGTTTTCCATGATGTCCTGTTCAAGGAGAATCACATATTGTTTGTAATTTCTTCAGGCTTATGCACAACAATACTAACTCAAAAATATTTGCTGAGATTGGTTTTGTGACAGTGTGTCAAGCTGAATGAGATCTGCACATTTCTCTTCTCATTTGCAGTACTTTTTAGTCAATTAAAATATAACTCTATCATTATCTTCTAGTTTTTTTGTTGGTTGTTTGGTTGGTTTGGTTTGAGTTGGGTTGGCTTTTTTTTTTCTTTAAGGCAAGGTTTTCTGTAGCCCAAGCTGCCATGGGAGGCTGTTGTCTTCACCTCCAAGTGCTGGGATCACAGGTGAGCGTCACCATGCCATGCTTATGAGGTGCCAGAGACAGAACCTAGGGTTTGGTTCAAGTGAGGGAAACACTCTACTGACTGAATACATCTCCATTCCTTGAAATGACATTTTTTTTCAAAAGTATCTTTGGCCATCTTCTGAGGCCAGCAAGAGACAGCATGTACCACAAAAATCAGTCGTTGGTGGTACTGGCCCAAGCTATCAGAGCCTCATCTTTGATTTCTGTAACATTTGAGAAACCCACCTAAGCCACATCCCCAAGGCTTCAGGGAATCTAGTCTGAGGTCTCTCTGCCAAAGAAAGTTGGTTACACCACTCAACACCCAGTTTCCAGGCTAGAACATTTTATTGTGGCTGGCTCATTTCAGCTGAGCCTTTTACTCTTTTCTCAAATTCAGGAGGACAGGGTGCCATGGAAGCCAAGGAAGAGCTGGTGCAGGATCAGCTCAGGCTGGGCTCTTTCCTCCTGTGGCAGAGATTCTAACAGGGCATGGCAACATGTCTGGAGGCAAATGGCAGGGTTTGCATGTTTTAAGACAGGCAAGTACAAAGCCAAAAGGGGTAGGTAACACCTGGAGAGATGGAAATGAGCCCCATCTCCAGATCCTAGAAACCCTGGGCTGGGGAACAGGACAGTAATAAAGGGAATGGAGCTGTGAAGTCTTTTTTTTATTATTATTATTCTTTTCCAAAGCAAGACTTTCTGTGACCTCCCCAGGGGAAAGGTTGTGATCTGGAGAAAGACACTATCTTCTCCACCAGAACGAGTTCTTTCAGAGTTTCTCAGGCCCTGAGAATACACGGATGATATCTTTACAAGTTATACCATAGTCACATCTCTCACCTTCCAGTGCCTCGGTTTCCCTAAGTGCATATAACCCGAGAGTAACTTTTTACTTCATTGCGTTCTGAAAATAATCGAAAGAAAGTGATGGATGTTAGAGCTGGGCTGCCAGTAAAGAAAAGCGAGGGATGAATCAAAGAGAGGGGCTGCTTTTGAGGAGCAGCCCAAACGCCCCCAGCGCTCACCCTCCAAACGGAGCAGCCTGCCAGAGAGATGCCCGCATTCCTTTTCAGATGGCAGGTGAACTAGCATGTCAGGGACATCACAGTGCATACCAAGTCCAGAACCTCCTCAGCCCCGCCTGGGCTAATTGACCTGGCCATTTTTTCCATTCTTTATCTTCATGACCTGCCCTGATCAGACTTCCAGCTGAACTTCGCTAACATACAGAAACCAACCCTTTCTGAATACCAGATGCCAGGGGTGCCACAAGAGATCAGGGCATCTGGCTTGCGCCTGTTTCCAGACGCTCCAAAATCTGCCTCTCCCACTCCTTGAACACTGCTTCTGGGTCTCTACCAAGACACTCCAGTGAGCTGCATTTCCGCATAGGGTGTGGTGGATGGGTGCGGGGTCACCCCCACAGCTCCGCAGCAAACCAATTCTCTGACACCTCTAGCGAGCGGCCCTAGCGCCCGTGGCACGCCCGTCTCTCTGCCCTTGTTATTTTTAGCTCTGAGGCTGCACCCTCCTACCTGCAAGAGCTCGCCCCGCTCTCAGACTCGTTTTGCAGGATTTGTGCCCCAGGAGGCTAACCTGACCCACACTTGAAAAAACTACAAGCTGCGGGGCGGCGATGCGGCTGAACCACCCGCACTGAACCTGCATCCACCGCAGAGAAGCTACCTACACACCGGGCGTTCCCACCTCCTTGAAGTCTGCCGCCACTTGGAAATCAAGACTGATCTCCCAGTCTCCCAGAATCATAAATAAATAAAGTGGAAAGAAAGACCTAAGGTGAAACTCATCCGACCTAGACAGAGCTGCTCTTGGACCTATTTTGCCCCCTGCAGGGGACGATCTCCTAGGAGGTTGAGATACAGGGTACAGGGGCCAGGATGCTGATCGCATCTTGTGACAGTTTGACCCTTGACTACTGTTTTTCCCACCAGTCAAGGGAAAAAGTGCCCCTCCTGCTCCTGAGACCTCCACTTACTAGCCCAGCAGTGGCCCCTATCCTGACGCTTTCCTAGAATGCGAGATTTGTAAGGCCTGGAGGAAGTTGATGGAAGTACCTGATATGAGGAAGAGGTGAGGAGAGGTTGAGAGGTCTCTTTAGACTGCCCTTGGCCTATCCTTAGGGACTTGAGCCTTCCTTTGAGCTGATTATTGAAACCTAACAAGGAAGTGCCTTCATTCGGCAGGAAAGAAGCACGGTCTAGGGTGTGACGCCTGTACACATATTTCTGATTTCAGTCTGAAAACCTGAGCTTTCTACTTTCTTTTTTCCTGCATATGACAGTGTCAGCCAGTGTGACAAGTGAGCTACTGCTCTTCAAGGCACCAAATAGCCTTTAGCTCATTCTCCCTCGCTCTCACTAGGTTTATTAGGGGAGGGGTCAGTTGGACAATCTCCACTGTCCGCAGCTTAGGAGGTGGTACACACCGCATGGCTGAAGGACTAGTCCGTTTAATTTTAGTTTACTTATGTTTTTGTTGTTGTTTTGTTTTTAAGACAGGGTCTCTCTACAAAGGCCTGGTTATCCTGATCTCACTGTGTAGACCAGGCTGGCCTTGAACTCACAGAGATCCACCTGCTTTCCTGGGATGATGAAAGGGATGCGCCATCACATCCTGGTCCTGAAGGATTAGTCTTTAGGAGAAACAATAGTGGATGCTGACTTTCTATGTTACATTTTAATTGAGTGTCAATCTCTTTACATTAGAGAGTCTTAAACCTGTTTGGGGATGTGTTAGGCTGATAGACGGATTTCCCCCCCCCAGCCTTGCATAAAGTCAGGCTTGGTACAATATACTAGTAATCCCAGAAGTGACTTTGAGGCCATCTTCACAAAATAATAATAATTTATTAATAATTATTATATAGTTATTATTATTCTGCTATGTGGTTTCATTAGTAATTCAAATGAATTTTAAGGCAAATCCATAACAACATTCACAATGATACATATAATTTTTATTGCAAAAATAAAAGTGTGTAAAATCCTTTCACAAGTGAAATGGCAACTAGGAAATGCAAGATCAACAGAGCAAACACCACCACCCAATCCACTCTGGAATCCAGCCTAAATGTTCTTTTCTATTGGGCTATGCCTCTAGGTTGTACATAGAGCTTAGATTCAGTGGCACTGGGCTTTCACACTCAGCAACACAATGTTCTTCACCCATGAGGAACAACAGAAGCAGTCGAAGAGACCCCAGGATCACTCAGCTCAAGTCCCCCTGTTAACTGGGTCAGCCACTAATCTACCTACACTGCTAGCAAAGGCATCAGATGCTACAGTGTATGTGTAACCAATTTACAGATCACAAAATCTATGGCTAGTGGCAGCTATAAAAAGAAATGTTGATGGGTTTCCACAAGCTAGTTATAATTAAATGAACAATTATGAATATAATTATATGAGTATTTGCATGTTTTCTCCAACCATATACCTACAAGGAAAAATCAACATACTTTGGATCCCTGACAATTATCAGGCATTTTTGTGTTTCATTATCTCCCTTAACCCCTGAAATAATGTATGGCCTTACATATTTAATACTGTTGTTACCACCCTTCACCACTTCCAACACACACCTTTTTAATTTTTGAGGAAAATGCCAGAGAGATTCAAATTTCTAAGGCCACCCAGCTAACAAACACCAGGTTTTAATTTTAGATAAAGTCCCTTCTTTGAATAGAGGATATTAGGAAAGGAGGGAATTTTGTTCAGATTTAGGTAGATTTGATTCCATGTATTTTTCACAAAGTATGGGAGTTTGTGAAAGAGAAACTTCCCAAGGCAGGGAAGAGACCACCTGCCTTGGGAAGTCCAATCTTCTCAGAATTCTTTGCCAAGAAGTTCTCTTTAACCCAATTTCTTTCTTTTCATTTTCTCTGTGGTTCAGGTCAGTAGCACTTTTACTCAGGTTTATACACACATAGTTCCTTGCTGGCAGCATCTAGTTTCTTTAACTAAAACCACACTGAGGAGGTCTTTCAAAAATCGACTTTTGAACCCCAGTCCTCTGTTCCTGCAAACCATTCCAGGAACGCTTTGTAGCAGTAGCCATCAACAACTATTGGATGCTCAAACTGAGACCTCTCCACATAGCTAGCCATCCTACTCAAGATTAACAAGAAGACCCTTCCTTTTGGTCTACAGCAGTGTTTCTCAACCTTCCTAATGCTGTGACCCTTGAATACAGTTCCTTATGTTCTAGTGACCCTCTCAACCATAAAATTACTTTTGTTGTTGCTTCATAACTGTAATTTTGCTCCTGTTATGAATTGTAATGTAAATATTTTTTTTGGAGACAGAGGTTTGGTGGCAGGGTTGTAACCCACAGGTTGAGAACCTGTAGTCTTCAGCATCACATTGCTGAATGGAAAAAAATAAAATCAGGTTTCTTTTGCTGTTCCCTGACTCTGAGGCACACGGAAGGAACTCATAAAGCTATGTCTACTTTTTTTTTTTTTAAGTCTCTTTTGTGACTTCAGGGATGCAATGTGGATGGTTCTCCAGTTTTGTCTCTTTAGTATAAATACACATAAGTAAACCTAGAATGGGAGCTCCAGAAAGAAAGGAGACCTTTGTTCTTGACCTTTAATTACGTCATAGTTATGTCTGGAGAATGAGTGCCACAGAAGAAGAGCTACTAGAGGGCAATCACTACCACCCCCAAAACAAAAACGTGGTGTACACTGTGCGCTTTCCTCAAAACCAGGAATAATGTGTTTCTTCACCATATTTTGGAACTTAGACACAGATAGACGGATGAAATGGGGTTTTAAAGGACAGTCATCAGTATGTTTGATTTTTTTAGGAAAAACAGACTTGACATCAGGTGTCTTAGGTTTGGGGTTTAGCTGAAACCAGGCCACACTATCAGTGTCTGTGTCTGGACATGAACTCCATAGACTGGGTCAGTGATAAACCACAGGTCCATTTGACTCTCACTTCTGGAAACTGGTAAATCCAAGAGTCCAGAACTTCAGGTGTTGGCAAACATTTTCTAGAAAGGACCAGGCACTGCATGATTAGCTCAGTGGTTCTTCCTAATACTGCGACTCTTTCCCATGCTGTGGTGACCCTCAACCATAAAATTATTTTTGCTGATAACTCGTAACTGTAATTTTACTACTGTTAAGAATATAATATAAAAGTCTGTGTTTTCTCCTGGTCTCAGGTAACCCCTATGAAAGTAATGTTTGACCCCAAAGGGGTCGTGTCCCACATGTTGAGAACTGCCGGCTTAGGCTCTGAGTCACACATACCCTCTCCTCTTTCCTTCCTCTTTTCCTTCTTCTGCACCTGCTTTCCGATATATAGACAGATCATTTGTATTCATTTTCTAAGCAAATGACCATAAATGAAGGGCTTAAACAATAAAATGCATTGTGTTTGTTTGGGAGCTATGAGTCTAAGAACTAGGTAGGTGTCCATAGTGGTAACTATGAAAGTATGCCTCTCTACTGGTTTACTGGCCATCTATACAATTTAAAAAAAATTTATTTCATCTGTATTGATGTCTTGCCTGCGTGTATGTCTGTGTGGGGGTGTCAGATCTCAGAGTTACAGACAGTTGTGAGTTGCCACATGTGTACTGGGAATCGAACTCAAGTCCTCTGGAAGAGAAGTCAGTGCTTTTAACTGCTGAGCCATCTCTCCAGCTCTGACTGGAGTCGAGCCTTCTATGGCTGAGGGGAGTCAAGGGTGAAGACTAAATTGGGCAGATTTGCCTGTGGCGGCGATTGGTACAACATTTTCAATATTTCATCCAAGCTCATATGTTGAGACAAGAGAGTCTCACTGTGCATCCTAGACTGGTCTCAAACTCAGTGCAGTCTTCTCCCCTCAGCTTCCCAAATACTGGGATTTCAGGGATGAACTGCCCATCCTGACTTCCCACATGGTCTTAAACACAACTTTGGCCCCTTTCCTCTTCAGAGTCAGGAGTCTAGGTTCTTCTGCTTGAATCTGGGTGCATCGGTTTTCTATAGCCACTGTACCAAATGGACAACATGTCTTGAAATAATATGGATCTCTTATAGTTTTAAAGGCCAAAATTCCAAAATAAGTCTTAGTAGTACACAATTAGTATTGACAGCGCTATGATCCTCATTGAATCTCCAAGGAGTGTCTGTGTCCTTGCTTTTTCCAGCTTTGAGAGGCTGCCTTTATTCTTAAGCTCATGCTCAGCATCACCCTAGTGTGTTTTCCCATCTTTTTTGGGTTAAGACTCTTTGAATGCTTGTTGTAAGGGCTGTTGTGATTATATTGTGTCCAACTAGATTACTAAGGATAATCTCCCTGTGGCTTTGTCCTAAACTCAATCACATCCATGGAATCCCTTCTCCCAGGTGAGATAACATATTCACAGGTTCAAGGATGAAGACATGGACTTGGTAGGGGACCATTTGCTCTGCCTGACATTCAGAGAAGGCATCTGACCTATGCAAGACCTGATGGTGTATAATAACCAAGGCTAGGTCATGAATGTGCTTGCTTCCATCTGATTCTCTTAACTCACTTGCTTTTAGAGGCCCATGGCCTCTCCATGCTATCAGGAGTTCCAAGACAGCCCAAAAACAAAGTCTCCCTTGAGAGGTCATGTGTCCATAAGATCTGGTCAGCAGCCAAGTGACCTCAGCAGATAATAGCAGTCATTTGAGTGAACATAGCTGTCACATTCTCCCAGCTTTCAAGAAGCCCTAGACATTGCAGAAGAAACAGAAGCCCCTTTGCTCTGCTGTGTTTAAAGCTTGATAACAAATGTTCCCCAAAGATCTGTGTTAAAGGGCTGGCCCCTGTCTGTGGCTCTGTTGGAAGGTGGTGGAATTTTTTTAAGGGTTGGTACCTGATGGGAGGAAGTTAGGCCATTAAGGATGTCTTCTATGGAGGATCATCAGGATGACCCTTCCTATTCTTTTCTGTTTGTTTCACAGTGCAATGAAATGAGCTGCTTTGTCTTGCCATGTGGTTCCTACCATAATGCTTTGTATTGCCACAGGCACCAAAACAACAGACCCAACCAACCATGAATCCATTCTGAAACCACTGAATCCATGTGGCAAAATAAATTTTTAAAGTTGATTGCATGAAATGTTCTGTCACCGTGATAGAACACTAACACTCTAAGACACTGGATTTCCTACCATTTATCTCCATTGGTATCTCTGCTACTCAGGCTCATTTATGGCCAGCAGTTTCATATAAATTGGCAGTCTTTGCTCACCACAGTGAGTCATGGAGGATGTGATGGTTAATCTTGGCTGTCATTTGACTGATCTAGAATCTACTAAGAGATATGCCACTGGGTATATCTGTAAAGATTTTCTTGACTGGGCTACATGAAATAGAAGATGTACCTTAAATGTGGATAGCATCTTTAAGAGGAGTGGAGGGAGAGGCTTTTTGCTTGCTTGCCTTCACAGTGCTTTATCTTTCTGGCCAAGCTCATTTACTCTGTTTGTATTTTCCTGTCTAGTTTATCTACCTGTTTATCACCACCACTGACACTATTGTTTCCATTCTTGTTCATATCAGAACCCAGGTTCTTTATGCTCCTCAGGAGTCCTTCAGGTTGTCTGTGCCAGCTACATCCAGTCTCATGAGATGAGCAAGGACTAGGTTCTCAGTCTCTCCAGCAATTTTTTTTTTAATATCATGTGCGACAATCTAATGAATCCTTCTTTTGTTATGATTCCTTCCATCAGTTCTAATCCTCTAGAGAGACCTGAGAAGTCACAAGGGGAAGACAGAATTAGCTCTCAGAATGTGAATGCCCCTCGCTGATTTGCTAGCACCAGGTAAAAAGCTTCCTTCATAGAAGAGATCATTTTCCCCATTGCCTGGTGAGCTTCAGGGTACTGGCATTTTTATGTGGACATACACATACCTAAGAATTCACTACCACAAGGACTGTGGTGAGTAGTTTCTGGCCCAGCCTTTCCAGACTAGCCTGAGATTTGAACCCAATCACGGCCCTGCTGCCGTTTAACCCCAAATAACCACACAAAGGCTTATATTAATTTCATTCTGCTTGGCCTATGGCCTGAGCATATGACTTGCTAACTCTTAACTCCATGATTAGCCAAGTGGCTTAGTACCTTTTCTCAGAGCAGCAGCATCCTGGCCTTATTTCCCCTGCATGTGCTGGTATCTTTCCTGACTCTTCCTCTTCCCAGAGTTTTCTTAGTCTGTTAGCCCCACCCACACTTCCTGTCTGCCTTCTGGCCAATCAGCATTTTATTAAACCAGGAGGAAGGACAAATATTTACATTGTACCAGAATACAATTCCACAGCAAATGCCTTTACTCTCATTTCCCAGGTGGATTGCTGTGATCCAGGACTAGAAAGTTTCTTTCTACATAAATTGTAAACAAGGACTTTCCTGCTTATTTGAAAAACTAAGACAGAATCCAAAAGAGCTTCCATTTCACCGATGTCCTTGAACAATCAGCAACCCCCACCCACCCACCCCCGTCAATTTGACTTTCAGAAATGGCTGTCATGACTTACCAGAGGATAAGTGAATAATTTCTACTTTTTCTTCCAGTCTTCTAGGCAGCACTGCAATGTACTGGCTCCATTGTGAGCTAGAAAAGATATATAGAGCAACAACCATGAAAAGTTGAATTGAGAAAAAAATCAAAAACTTTAATGTTGTAGGTATTAGATAATACATTTATAAAAATAGATATATCAATATCAAATTTTGAGGTTCAGTAAATATTATTTTTTACAGATTATAATACTAATGCTAATTTTTTTCAATTTAGAAAAATATGAAAGACAAAAAAGGTACACTTATAAACCTTTCACCTAGAGATAACTACTGCTTCAAATATGCTCTTAGTCACTCCATTTTCAAGCATACAAATAAAATTTTAAGTGAGGGCCAGAGAAATGGCTCACTGGTTAAGAATACTTGCTATTGCAGAGGACCCAGGTTTGATTCCCAGCCCCCACATGACTGCTCACAATTGTCCAGAACTCCCATTCTAGGGTATCCACCACCCTCTTATGACCCTTAGGGTTGCAAGAGGTATGCAGACATACATATATAAACATATATACATGTACAGATACTCATACATATAAAATAAATACATCTAAAACCCTTTAAACTAGAACAATTGAACACTCCAGCACTTAATGATCTACACTATTTTGTTTTAACTAGCTTTTTAAAGCTGGGCAGTCAGTTCCAGAACTTGGGAGGCAGAGGCAGGAGATCTCTAAGTTTAAAGCCATCCTGGTCTACAGAGAAAGTTTCAGATCAGCCAGGGCTACACAGAAAAAAACAAACAAACAAGCAAAATCATTGCCATCTTTTAATATAGATAAACATCAATATCAAAAGGAAGTTGTGATGAAATAGACAAACATCAATTTGGTATCAGGTAGTAGCAGAATTACAGTTTTTCTTCTGTTGTTTAAGAAAAATGGACAAGGGCTGGAGAGATGGCTCAGAGGTCAAGAGTACTGGTTGTTCTTCCAGAGGTCCTGAGTTCAATTCCCAGCAACCACATGGTGGCTCATAACCATCTGTAATGATATCTGATACTCTCTTCTGGCCTGCAGACCAAACACTATATACATAATAAATAAGTAAATCTTAAAAGAAAAATGCACAAAATTTCAAAAAGTTTGCGAGTCATCTCCTACCGAGTTTGTTTGCATGTTTACCGCCAAATCTAATTTAATGGAACAAACAGCTTCCCATCCTCACAAAAGATGGATTTGGTTGTGCTATAACTATACCAACAGCTTCAGGGGCCAGCAGTGTTTCCATTGTCTACTCTTTCATAGTAAGTAATCCTCCAACAGATTGGGTTAAATCAACAATAAAATCAAAATAACCATCTCATGGGTCTTGAGATTGACTGGACACAGCTGAGCAGTTGTGATCAGATGGTGGCTGGGGTGACAGATAGCTGAATGCTCACCTGGATTGAATGTACTTCTTCTTCATGTGTCTGGAAGCCTTTGATAGCTGGATTACCAGAACTGGCCAAATGTCTGCTTTCTCAAGTTTGGTAGCTTGGATTTTTCCCCACAACCTGGTCACAGCAAAGCAGCAGCAAACTGTTGGTACAAGAGCTGGCACAGAAAAAGAGAGCTTTTTTTTTTTTTGCCCAGGTGTAGCCCTGGCTGTCCTGGAACTTGCTGTATAGACCAGACTAGCGATCAACTAGCATCTGCTTGGCATTAAAGGTATATACCACAATGCCTGGCTCACAAAGAGAACTTTTTTTAGGATGCACAATAGAGGCTATGGGACTCCCTCTGACCTTGCCTCAGCAACACAGGGTGTCACTTCTACTGTGTTTCATGGACTGTGCAGAGATTTAATGTAGGAGACAAGGGTGTGAGTACCAAGAAGTCTGCCTTAGTTACCCCTTCAAAGATGGTACCACAATGAGGAATGTGTCCTATACAAAATGAATTGTAAATATCAATGGCCATTCACAGAGCTCATTATTAAAGGTTCTATTCCCTGTTAAGGTGGGAAATGGGAAGAGATGCTGTTAGAGCTATTGTACTCCCAAAGTTTTTTTCCAATGGATGGGTTTGGAAAACCTAGGGGTACTTTTTCATCATTGGGAATGAGAAAGCAGTATTTTTTCCTTCTTTCCAGAATGACCACAGTACATCTGTTTATCCGCTAGATTCTGTTCAGCAGCAAGTGCATGCTGCTGTATGCTATGGCTGCCCTGTCAGAGGGGCGAGTAGCAACCCTGACTAAGAGCTATTCAATGTTTGTTCTGAATCTGTTGCTAGACAGAACTCTGTAACTGCATTTATGTTCTAGACCTGTTGCTAGGCAGGACTCTGTAACTGCATTGAAACTTGTTGTTTCCCTGACCTCTCTAAAGCAACTGTGTCTCTTCGACAGATGAAGGCATGAGCATAGGACCTGAACAGCTCCTTACCAACATGTAGGCAGATGGTAGTATCCCTGTGACCTAGCCACTCAGTCCAAGCAAGAGCCCATCTTCTTAATGGCCAAATGCTCTACCTTGAGCAAAGCACTTGACTTCTCCAGGTTACAGTTTCCTTATCTGGAAATAACAACACATACCCTTCCTTCATAGGCCACTTGTAAGCTATGTAACCTTGCAGGTCTTACATTAATTCTCTGAGACTGCTTTTTTTTTAATATCATAAATGAGTGCAGTGTATTTTCATGAGAAGTTGGCAGACAGAAATGCATAGAAAGTGCAGTGTCTGGCACTTGGAGCTGTTGATTCATGAAATTAATTGGCATGGGTAGCATTGTGTTTTATGTTGTAACACGATTTTGAGGCTCTTAAGCCTTGAATCCCCCACTGAACTCACTGTTGTTCTGTCTGATTTCCAGTGTTCTTTCTTTCCCACCCAAGGAACAGCTGCATATTTGAGCAGAGACATAAAAAGCATGGCAGATAGTCACGCCGCCACCACAGATGTCCCTGCCTTGGCTGAGGACAGAAGACAGCAGCCAATATTCACAACGGTCTGCAGATGTTTCTCTTTAGTGTGGATCAGAGGGTCCATTATGAACAGTGTGGGTTCTGCAGCCTTTTTGTGTTCCAAATGGAATATTGCAGAATATGCATGGCTCTATTCAGCCTTCATTGAATACCTATTCTGTGTTGAGTTGCTTCCTAAATACAAAGATGAATGTGTCATATTCCTTGTCCTCTTGGACACTGAAATACACATGAGGAGACAACATACACGGTTATCCATGGGACACTGAAGAGTTCTGTGTGTGGCAGAAACAGTGGTTACTCTTAGGAGATGTTTCTGTCAGAGAGCCTTGGAGGAAGAAGAGTACTGTGTGGGACATGCAGTCTTCTCAGCACTGTAAATAATGAAAGGACTTTAATGATCAGAGATAGAGCTAGGGTCGTTGCATGTGGACAAGATGATGATGAGGCGAAGGCAAATGTGGAGTAAGGTGAGTAGGGTAGTTGACTCTCCCACCCGCCACTCCCCATAGCTTCCCCTTACCCAGTCATTGCCCACCTGTGACACCTTTCTTTAGTAGATGAGTCGTAAGTAGTAGATTGCAGGCTGAGGACTCTGGGAAGGCCTGCACCCACAGAGCAGGACAGGCTCCACTCAGTATGCACTTTGCTCCGTCTTGATCTGTTGATGTCTTCTTTTTCTTCTGAGAATGTGGATTAGACTCATAGAAGTGAACCTCAAGGTCATGAGGTAATAAGAAGAATAAAACCATAAAACAATAGAAGCACCTTGGGCTTCTTTTTGAGGAGCAGCCACAACCTGCCCTTCAGACTTCTTAATTGCTTACAAGGTAAGAAATAGAACTCTATGTTCAAACCACTGTGCATTGAATACACCATTACTAAAGATCAAAGAGTATATCTAATTAATAGAATTAGCAGCAATGGTATCTCCTAAGATACGAGGTAGAAGAGACAGACTACACAAGGAAGAACCTCTTCCTGCCCTGTCATGCTGGCTCACACCTAGAAAGACATGGCTACTCCTTTGTCACATTTGAGGAAGAAAGTTTAATTGTAGATATGAGCAAAGGATCCAAACTGAACTGTGTAGAGAGCTGCGTGTAGCCACACCTTAAAGATGGTGCTGGCTTCCGCCCTCCACCTTCCCGATGGTGAGTGCTCTCAGTGATAAACAACTCCATAATTGGCTAAGGCTAAGAATCCGGCTTGCTTCCGCGTACCTGGGTCTATCGGTAGTGCCCAGGTGGCGCACTAGGGTTGGCTGCCCAGAGGCTATTTAGGCTGCGAGCGGGTTTCCCCCGGGTGGTCCTCAGTCAAAAGAAGTCAGAAGTCATCAGAAGATTGTTCAAGGTTCCTGAATAAACTGCTGAAAGAAGAGCTCGGTGTTGCGTCTTCCTTGCTGGTCGAGGTGGTCACGACAAACTGGACCAGGAGAACATACCTGGCCATTGAATGGGGGTGGGGGGAGAGAAGGACACGCCTACTCCTACTCCTAAAGTATGGAGATTTTTATAGTAGATTCCAAGGAGAAAGCAGACATAGTGAAAAGTGCAGACTGAACCAGACCACGGGAGGAGAGAAGGAGGGAGAGGGAGAAGGGCCACTGGTCAAGTCTGGAAGCCTGGGCTGAGAGGACAGCATAGCCAAAGTGTCTGAGTTATACAGGGGGCAGACTGGAGGCAGGGCAGGGAAGCCCAGTGTCTGGGAGACAGAGGTTCAGGGTAGGGGTGGGGTGAGACGTGCTGGGAGGAGCCACAGGTACCAAGTGAGAGAAACTTGTGGGTTTCTTTAGGTCCTGACAAGGCTCACCTTAAGTTCCAGGCCAGCTTCAGTTAGAGTGAGACCCTAACTCAAAAAGCGAAACATAAATACCAGACATAAATATGGTGGCCCAACCCTTTAGCCCCAGCTCTCAGGATGCAGAGACAGACAGATCTCTAGAAATTCCAGACCAATCTGGTCTACAGCGTGAGTTCCAGGACAACTAGAGTTACACAGTGAGATCCTGTCTTGAAAAAAAAAAAAAACAGAAAACAAGAATGATTTTTTTTTTTTTGGTAGTGGGCTGCTAGGGGTATAGCTCATTGGTACAGTACCTGCTTAGCATACCCGAGACCTTAGTCTCCATCCCTAGCACCATCAGAAAATGAAGCCAAAACTCTACTCCTTATTTTTGAGGAGATGGAGTGGTGAAAATCTGAGAACACTGTTAATGTGGAACTTTCGTGTTGGGGAGATATCTATTCAGCATGGGAAAAAAGTGGTTGGCACCAAAGGGGCTGAGGTACAGTTCAGATAATTGTTAAGTAAGTCTGGTCTCCCATTGTAATTTTCTCTTCTAATGCATACATATACATGTATAATTTGATATATACAACACTTCCTCCATCTTTAAAAAGGTACTCAAAAAAATATCTTGCATTTCTCACAGGTAATATAGAAATATGATCAAATGATATTTTTCTCTGCTTTAAAACACAGTTCCTTAAAACTCTTTGTGCCCAGACTATGGTTCCTTCTCCCTATTTTTTTCTCCTTTAAAATAGGTCCTGGTGGTGCACACCTTTAAACCCAGCACCCAGGAGGCAGAGGCAGGTGGATCTCTGTGAGCCTGAGGCCACTGTCTTCTACAGACCCAGTTCCAGGTCATCCAGAGCTACACAGAGAAATTCTGTTTCAAAAAACCAGCAAAACAAAACCAAAACACTGAAGAAATGCCGCCTAGGAAAATAGCAACAGACAGTCAGGGAAGGAAGCAGGTGAGGGCTTTTCTCAGGAAGAACTGACAGGTCTTGGTGAGAATTTATGTAATCATGGTGGGAACAAGGAGTAGAATTGGTAAGCAATACCTCTAAAACAAGGTTTATATCACTGGAAATTTAAGACAGAGGATGAAAAGCATAAAGAAGGGTACTAAGTGGTACCCAATAGTAGGTCCCTTATAGAATTGACTGTCAGAACGGACACATTAGGGTTTGGTCACAGTAAGGCCCCAGGGAGGTGTTTCAATGGTCAGTGTTGCCTATTGGTGAGAAGCTGAGTTCAGATTCCTAGCACCCACATAAAGGTCCAGTAAAGGTGCACTTGCCTGTAATCCTAGAGCTGGGGTGTGGGGTAGGTAAAGACAGACAGATCCTGGATCCTCTGTATTCACTAAGCAGTCAGCCTGGTGCAGTCAGTAGGCACCGGGGTTAGTGAGAACTGATCTCGATAAATATACTAATCAGGTGAAAAGCAACAGTGGAGGGTGCAGGAAGTGGACCTCACCCACATGCACACCTGTGTACAAACACACACACACACACACACACACACACACACACACACACACATTATATGGGGACACTTCTGAAAAGATCTCTCTGCTAAGGCTGCTTCTGGGTTGTAAAGATCAGGGAGATACACTGGAGGACCTCCCAGTTTATTCACTTGTAAATATTTGCTGAGTGTCTACTGCTAACTGGGCTTTGTGTGAGTACAAACACAATAGGATTGACTCCTAGCCCTCTAGGCTTTTGACAAAAGAAAGACTGATAAAGTCACAAGAGTGAAGTGGTCACAATAGAGACCCTGGAGAAATGTTGGTGGGCTATCCCATCCAGGGAGAGTTGGCAATTACAAAAACAAAAAAACCTGAGTTGGGTTGTGGCAGCATAAACCTTTAATCCCAGCACTCCTGAGGCAGGGGCAGGCTCTGAGTTCAAGGGCCAGTCTGGTCTACAGAGTGAGTTCCAGGACAGCCAGTGCTAACAGAGAAACCCTATTTTGAAAAGCCAACCAACCAGGCTGGAGAGATGGCTCAGCGTTAAGAGCACTGACTGTTCTTCAGGAGCATCTGAGTTCAATTCCCAGCATCCACATGGCAGCTAACAACTGTCTGTAATTTCAAAATCTGACATCCTTACACAGTTTTATACATGCAGGCAGAATATCAGTTCACATAAAATAAAGATGAATTTTTTTTAAAAAAAAAAAAAAGAAAGAAAGAAAGAAACCAGCCTACCAACCAACCAAACCAAACACAAGAGTGTTGGGAAAGACCCTTAGGATAGAAGAAAACAGGTGACAGATGTCATCACACATCACATATTCTGCCTTCCCCTTTCCACAATTCTACGGGGGAGGAAGGTGTTTAATTAAGTTAATGAAGTCCCAAATGCAATCTGCAACCGACTTGCACAATTGAATTAAACTCTACAACCCCCCTTTGCTTTTGTGTAAAATGGGAACACTTTCTTAGGGATTTGCAAGGGGTTGGGGGAAGAGTACTTAGCACAGTGACCAGCACACAAGTGATCAATAAACTCAGAACTTGTTATCTAGTCAGTTCCACACCAGGATCAGAGAGTGGTGTGGGTGGGCAGACCGTATGAGACAGCAAGTCCAGACTGAGCCAACTGCAACTGTCCAGGCCAGAGACCAAAGCCCAGAGGGGCCGTGTCAGCATGAGCTCTGATGATGGTAGGCAGACTTGGGGTCTGAAATCATTGAATGACTTGTCTTTTCTTTTTCAAGACCATACAATATCCTTTTATTTAGAATATTCTATCACTTCCCTACCTTTGAGAGCAGTATTATTTATAGAACAGACTTTCAAGCTAAGTCATATATATGTATATATGTGTCTGTCATTTTAAGACCAAAAGAGATAACATTTTGGGAAAATAAACTTGTTCCAATCTGAACATAATTTCTTAAGAAAAATGAAAATGTGACCGGCACAGTAAATAAAAATGCAAATCCTACAAGACAGTGATGTTAACAAACTCAGCAAACTACAGAGGGTTTATGGAATTAACCCAGAGCAACATCTTACACTTCCCTTTGGATTAATCTCAGAAGGAGAGAAAGCATCTAGTCGTGTGTAACAAGTGGTCACTGAATATTTATGCTGCAGAGTACTGGTCAAAGGGTCATGATCTTCAGCATAAGGTCCAAGTTTATTATAAAGATTTGTTTTTGTGCTAAAGAGCCCCCAAATGATGTACAACTCTTCAATCTAAAGATGTTAGAGCAATTGAATTCACAAGCAGTTCTAAAACCTTAAACACTGAGTCTTTTGAAAATAACACCTAAAACCAAAACAAACACAAAGTTGAATTTTACTTACTCTTGTGTCACTGGGAGAAACAAAATGAAGCCATCAGCTTGCTGGTGCTGGCAGGGCTACCTGGGGATGGCAGAGAGGTTGGATCTCATGAGCATCTGTGCCTTTGATTTCTCACAGTTCACTTGGAGCTGGGGAGACACATATTAAAAGAAAAAAAAAAGATACTATAGTTAATGTAGCTTCCTTTGAGTCAAAACCTACTATGAGCCATGTGATCTGATGATGCTAGACAATAACCCTCATATATGCACATCACCACATCCATTTTTACATAAGAAATGAACTGTGCTCTGAAGTGAAATTCAAGGTCAAGCTGACATTTAACTCGGTACTGACCCTGTAGCTCAGGCTTTTTCTAACTCATTGGTGGCTTCTTGCATCACCTGATTGGCTACCCTGAGCACTGATTTTTCTTTTTGTTATGAAAATGATTATATTTGGGGGGGTGAGTTATTTCCAACACTCAAAAGGCAGAGGCAGGTGGATCTCTGTGAGTTTGAGGCCAGCCTGGTCTATAGAGCAAGTTCCAGGACAGTCAGAGATACACAGAGAAACCCTATCTAAAACAAAACAAAGCAAAACAAAACAAAACAAAAAACCAAAATACACTCCCTGGAGAAGATTTGGAGACAATAGAAACATAATGAACGCTTGCTGCTTTGATCATGAAGTCCAGATTAGGTTGCCACAGTGAAACTGCCTGCCCTCCCTCCAAGGTGATGCCAGCCTTGTAAATTGAACTAAGAAAAGGAAGCAAGGCTTGTGAGAGAGCAGAGTGGTAAAAGTGCCCATCATGTAAGCATTAGGACCTGAGTTCAAAGCACCAGCACTCACATCTCACACACACACACATGCAGACACACAGACACATACACATGCAGACACACATATACATACACAGACACAGACACACACATATATACACACAAAGACACAGACACACATGCAGACACACTCAGACATATACACACATGCAGACACACACACACACAGACACACATGCAGACACACACACAGACATGCACACAGACACACACACAGACACACATGCAGATGCACACACAGACACACACACATACAGAGACAGACACACACATGCAAACACACATATACACACACAGACACACACTTGCAGACACACATACACACACACAGACACACACATGCAAACACACATACACACACACAGACACACATACATGCAGACACATATACACACACATATACATATATAGACACAGACACACACACAAACATATGCATACTGACACACACACATGCAGACACCCATACACACACATAAAGACACACAGACACATACACACATATAGACACAGACACACATAAACATATACATACAGACACACGCACATGCAGACACACACACACACACACACACAACAATAAACCAGCACTGAAAGGTAGATAAAAACAGCAAGCTCCTAAGGGCTCAGTGGCCCATCAGCCTAGTCGCTCAGTGAGTTCCAGGTTTGGAGAGAAACATTATCTCAAAATGAAATAAAATCAAATGGTAGAGAACAATAGAGGGTAGCACTTGATGTCCACATCTGGCCTCCACATGTGACCCATTCACACATACACATATATACATACATACTCTATATACACACCAAAATTACTCAGTAGCAGAAAACAAAGTAGTAAAATGGGCTTGTTTCGTTTTTTTTTCCAAATTGTATGCACAATGAATTTAAAAAAAGAGAGAAATAGAAAGGGAAGGAAAGGAAAGGACGTGACTGCTCCTAGTTATGGTGGAGGAGAGAGTTTATTGTAGATAAAAGGGAGAGCATAGGAAGAGGCAGGGACATCTGGGAGAATCCAGAAGGGACACGATCAGACTGAGCTGGCCCAGATGGGGAAGGGGGACAGGAAAGAGGGGAACCAGGTGTGGCCGCCAAGAGGCCTAAGGTACAAGAAGATAAGCAAAATGTCTGGATTATATGGGGAAGAAACTGAGGGAACGGCAGCCCAGCCCCCGGGCTGGAAAGTTCAGGGCAGAGGGTAGGTTATGCCAGCTATAAACTGTAACAAGTAAGGACTGAGGGATGCTGGGAGAACCTGGCATCCTGGTCCAGCTTTGATATGTTAAATAGGCAACTCAGCTTTTGTCTCAAGTTTGAAACCCAACATCATGAACAGATGAGATATTTTCTAAGGACAAAAAAATTATTTTTCCTAAATAAGAATGAAAGATGGATGGTGACATATGGGAGAGAACATGACAACTTAGATCACACATTTTAGGAACCCATGGATGTTGCATGCGCATTGCAACATGTAGATTCTAGCCTCCTCTTCCAGCTTTCTTCTTTGCGGAAGGGTGGTATATTGGTCATAAGCTAAGGATGCTTGCCCCCTTTGGAATCTGGAAAAGAGGAGACAGAAAGCTAGGCAGAACATAGAAGTCACAGAGGACTAGATGCCCAGAATGTTCTGTGCCCCCAGGCCTCTATGGGCTACTGGAACCTATTGGTTCTGATAGCAACAGCAACCATGGAGGCAGCATCTCTTCCCTTTTTACCAAGCCCTCATAGCATTTTTCTTTCTTCTAGAATTCTTAGGCTACACTGCCTGCACTGGATCGCTTCCTGCATCCTGAGAGGTGGTGTGGAGCCCACAAAGATTCCAGCTGATGGTTTGCTTCCATCTTGATTCAAGATCAGAGAGTTTGAGAGCTTATCTTGCTTTCCAAGGCTGTACTGGCAGGATGTTTGGCCATAGTTACCAGGTGCCTTGCTCTCCAAGGCTGTTTAATGGGATGCTATTCCTTAGGCCTGGCTACTAGATGATTTGTGAATTAAGGAGGTGTTTATACTTGTCTGTACCTTGAACCACAATGTCCTTGAGAGGGGAGGTCTCTTTCTGTCTCGGAAATTTCTCAATCTACACTTCCCCATACCAAGGACCCTTCAAAAGTTCAGAAAGACAAGGATTGGAGAAGGTGTTTTTGTTTTGTTTTTTTAAGTTTGAATAGTGCATCTGCAAATTTGCATCAACATTTTAAAATTGAATGTTTCATACACTCCAAATCTTAAGTTCTTGCTTGTCTTGTGAAGTCCTAAAATCTGGCAATGCTGGGGTAGATGCTTTTGACAGCAATAATGACTAGTGTTGTAGTCTCTTGAGATAGGATACTTCTTCCTTCTAGGTGCCTCCCACCTCCCCAGGACACTTGACTGTACATTGATTTCATGGCTTCCATTCTGTTGTATTCCTTTACAGTTGGGAAACATTTCTTTGTGTCTATTGCTCTGTCTGAGGCAGGAGAATGACAATAAAATAACAAAAAGCAGGTGGCAGGCAGTAGTTTCTGGAATAAAATCCAGGCAGTTTCACGTGAGATTCTGTCTGATCCCTGTAGCTCTCATCTGTGTTTGGTGCTATGATGCTCTGCATCCCAGCATCCTTTGCTCCTTCGGTGGTTCGAATCACCACTCTTTCTCACACTACTGGTAGGCCCTTGAGCAAGGCATTATATCTTTGGAGCTTCCTTCCTGCATCTGTAAAATAATACTTTAGGCTCCAAAGCCTTGTCTCTCACCTCCCAGGATCTGCCTCCATGCACTATCCTACCCTGGCAGGACTCCCTCCATTCTGTTTTTGGACAAGAACTGCTCAGGGTTCTGTGAGGTTTGGGGGAGGCAATCCTGACTGAAGATCAATGAGGAACATCTATGACTGGAAGTGAGAAAGGAAAAACCACTTTCTTAGGAAAAACAAAAAATCAACCCAGAGATAAGCAGAGGGGCAAAAACCCAAAAGTGGATTTCAAAGTTTGGATTCAACACATCCAAGACTGAAAAATACACTATCAGAATTTATTTTTTAACATTTTAAGGAAAATTGCATTAAATATTAAAAATAGTATTGTGCCTTTCTTATTCTTTCCGTTCTCCTTCCTCTCCTTTCCATTTCTAAAGAAAAGGCTGTCTTGAAGGATCTTGAAGAAAAGGCGGTTGAAGGATCATTTCAGAGATCCTTATGTATTCTTTCAATACCAACAGGAGAGGGCTATGGAAGGCTGGAAAGAAGGTCCCATACAAGCTGATGCTCAGCAGTTTTTCTGACAACAGCCTAGACACAGTTCTCATTGAGCTTAGGTAATCACTTTTTTTTTTTTTTAAAGGAAAGATAAGATGTGATTTAAAAATATTTGTAAATTTGAGAGAATACCCACCAAACTGCCAAAGTTTAGAAAGCACCTGTCTGGAACTCTTCTGGCTGCTGAGAATCGTGGGAGGGGGTTAAGGAGGCCAGGCCCTCTGTGTCGCAGGGAACTTGCTGGCAGTTCAGTTTCCCTGACTTTCAGATCTTCAGTCTTATCCAGCAGAACTAACTCCCTGCCTCAGTTTTTTCTTTTTCTTTGCTTTGTTTTGCTTCCCCCCCCCCCACCTCCTGAGAATACTGAGGCCTGGGGCATGCTTGTGAGTCTTCTTAAGATTTAAATGGCATCGCTTAAAGAGTTAAAGATCTGTGAAGCCCCAGTGAAAGGTTGATAAGGTAAACCACTCATCCCCCGGAGATGAACCCCCCATGTCCTTTTCCAAAACAAGGTCTGAGAAGCATGGAATGCTTTCACCACTTTGGGGAATTCTATTACCTCTATCGCGGAGAGGCCAAGATGAACAAAAGGATTTTACAGTAGGAAAAGGTTCTCGCTGCAATCATTTATCTTTGAAAGTAGAATTTAATTTCATTTATCAAGGGCTTTCCGTTTCCTTCTTGAGAAAAAAAATGTCTTGGAGGATATATTATATCGACAGAGACTATAACAATGTATTTTTATTTTGTCAGTTCAAACAGATAACTCCTCCTAGGGTTGAAAACATTTCCAGTGTGGGGACATCACCTTGCCTGTGTCCACGAAGGTGATAGATTAGGACTTGTTTACCGCTCCAGGAGCTGCTTTAGCTCTCTGGACAAGGGGAAAGGACCCTAAAGAGAAAGGCCTTCTAAAAAAGGGGCAAACAAGGGTCATGTCCATTTCACTCTAGGCGCAGCTGTATCCACACCTCGGTGGATCTGATTGTTCAGAAACGCAAGAAAGATGCAATTCTGTCTAGTAGTAAGTACTGAGGGGAACTTTAAACCTTTGATTATTTATCGGGCTAAAAAAAAAAGGAGAAAATGAGGAAAGAGAGAGATGGAGAAAAACACACTCTTTTTTTAGCAACTGTGGTTACACAGCAAGATATATCTAAATTGTTTGCATCCTGATGAAATAAAATTTGGCTCGCCAACATCTTGAATTTGAATCCCTTATTGAAGGCTCAAATTATAAACAGGTTGACTCAAGATTTGGATAGTCATTTTGGGAAGAACCTGTTCTCTAAATAAAATGGGTGGGTAATTCTACTCAGTCTCTCTCCCAGAAGTACTAGGCATGCAACACTCTTTTGACTTCATGGTACTTGCTCGGTTTTTAAATGACGTCCCCCACGAGGAAGCTTGCGCTGCGGGGATTGCCCTGTTGGTGGGAGGTAAAGCTTTCTGCAAAAACATTTGAAAATGAAACACTCCCAGTGCGTAATCCCTTCCTCTGCTGCGCAAGATGTTTAAAAGAGTGAAAAAGAGAAAAGTGCATGTAAGCCCCTGCCTACCAGAAGGCCGTGCACATGAATCTCCGGGCTCCAGAGTGCTGACATTTGACACCGCTCTGAACCCTGGAGGCAGCTGGTTGTTGGCCTCGGCGTTCTCTCCCACCCTGTTCAGACTGGCTCTCTCTTCCGCCTCTGGCCCAGTGCCCCAGCCTCTCCTACTACAGAAATGGCAGGCAGGGGGAAGCCTAAACCAAATCCCTGCCAGTTCCATGAGTTTTCCACCCTCGTCGTCAGAGGCCTTTCGGTCATGTTCCTCAATGATTGCCAAAGGCTCTCGATGAGCGGGGTAGAGATTATTCTGGTAGAACCCCACCTGCATCTGCGAGTTTGTAAATAGTCGTAATTAACGAAATCCCAGCCACAGTGCTTCCAAGAACTCCTTGGGTAAAGGAACAGGACTAGAGACGACAGGGCTTCCGCGGAGCCGTAGTCATGGAAGCCTTAGGGTGTGGTGAGAGATTAGGCAGCTGCAAAGCCATTGTACCTTGCCAGATGGAATTCTGCTTTGATGTATACTGGGGTCTTTCCTTCCTTTGGTACATTTAAAATTAAGATTCCGTGTTAATCCTAATTAATTCCAAGATCAAGCTCCTATTTTGGCTACTTGAATGAGTGATGCTGGAATGCTTTTAGGGAAGCAGAACCATAACAAAATATTTTCCAATTACATTAAATACCTTGGGGGCATGGTTATTAAGCATGGCTGAATTAAGTGTGGGATTTTAAATCATAATGACATGATTTGAAATCAGAAATCATTTTAAGTACTTTAGGATGGAGTAGGACAGTAGTTATACAAAGAATGAAAAGGACCTAGAAATTGCTACTTAAAAAAAAAATTCTATTTAGTACAAAATATAGAATCATGGATTGGAAAACGTTAAAAGATTAAATATTAAACACTCACTATAAAACAAGAAAGAAAGAAAAAAAGCCACAAATGGACAAGGTAAAAAGGGTGTAGATGGGGATAGAAGCCTGTCTGTGGCCTGGAGCTTTGTCCACACAGCCAGCTGCAAAAATCTTTGGACTTACCTTACGGGGACTTTCGCAGCTCCAGACGTGGGTCAAGGACAGCTGACCTGGGCTGGATCCAGACAAAACTATGAGCTTATTCAAGCATAATGACTTACTCTTGTGGGCAATTATTCTCAGCATTCTCATTTCAGCTCATCAGGTGATTGTGTCCTAGCCCATGGAGAGAGTAACACCTTCGTAAGTGCTAGCTAAATGCTTTGGGCGATAGGCATGATTCTTTATCTCTCCAGACTGTGAATCTGAAACATTTGGGAGGGGAAAATTGTCACCATTCTTGCATTCTTGTGAGAATTCCCCCACCCCCACCCCGTGTATCTAAATCTGTCTGTCTGTCTTTGGGAACGAGCTTTACTGTTGAGCTAAAACCCCAGCCTGAGAACAAATTCTGTAATTCGGTCTTCTATCTGGACTCAAGGAACAAACAGCCACATCGTTATGCATATTTGTCTTATCTTGTCTGTTCTCATTTCCTGGAAGTTTGGTGGAATTGATTTCCTCCTTTTCTTTCCCACTCCTAATCAGGAGCCTAAATCCCCTGAGGTAATATGTTGGGGGTGCTCTGCCATTATCAATGGGTGGGGCATTGGAGGCCTGCACCTAATTCTACAACAGCCCAGTTCTCACATCTGTAGCAGGTCCCCCAGGGCCCTGCACCTGCTCTATAGGCTGCTAAGTATTTTAACATCTCCTGCGGGCAAAGACTTTGCTTTATGAGCTCCTGGTCAGCCAGTAAAGACACCCAAGGCTCTATGAGACACACACATTAGGCTTGGGTTCAGCTGGGTGTGGTGTCACATGTTTATAATCCTAGCACTCTGGAGACTGAAGCAGGAGGATTGACATGAGTTCAAGGCCAACTGGGGTTATATGATGAGATTTTAGTTTTTGTTGTTTTGTTTTCCTTTTAAAGGTTTAAGCACTCTTATTGGAAACCTCAAAGCCTAAACTATTCTTAAAGTTTGACATGGCCTTGATAAGGGGAGAATTCGACTGTTGCCTCATGTGATGTGCCGTAATCAAACCACAAGGTCATCATCACAGCTTGCCATTGAAGCATGAGGACCTAAATTTGGATCCCGGAAGCATTTAAAAGTAAAACCTGTACTCCCAACACGGAGGAGGCGGGCCTAGGAGGATGCCTAGGGTCATTGGCCAACCAGTCCAGGTAGATCTATGAGTTCCAAGTTCAATGAGGGACCCTATCTCAAAGAATAAGATGGGGAATAATTGAAGACATTTAACGTCTGGCCTCCACAAGCTGGCGTGCACACATACATGTATATGCATGCTCATATACAGGCATATGCACATGTATAAGCAAATACACACAACACATACACACAGACACCCAAACATGTAGAGAATGAGAGCTAGAGAGAGAGAGAAAGAGAGAGAGACAGAGAGAGAGAGACAGAGAGAGAGAGAAAGAGAGCCACTAAAAACATTGTATAAACTTACTTTCAGGCAAATAAAAAACATCCACACATTTTGTTTAGGTATGGGTCTTAGTCACAGGATATCCCATTGTATACATCACATGTAAATATTTCCAAATCAAAAAAGATCTCAAAACCGAAATGCTTCTTGTCCCAAGCATTCAGAGGGAAATCACTCTAACTGTACCATATGTGAACACCTATGGCAAGGTGGACGTGCTCATCTCAGGTACAAATGAGTAAGGGGACTCGTCAGTTTAGCTCCTATGATGAAAACACAGGGCCCCAGCAGAGCCTTCAGATGAAGACAACCAGTCTCCAGTGACAATGATGTTTAAGCCACAAAATCCACTATGGTCTCATTGGTTCAATGTTAAAATGTAGGTAGATCTTAAAGCTGTTGTCTCTAGATCCAAAGGGTTTTAGATCTCCTCTTACTGATCTGGCTGACAAATGAAGATTTAAGAATGCAAGGCTCTGCCCAGACCTGCCAAGTCAGAGTCATGCAAGGCCAAGAGTTTGCATTTTAAACACCGAGGGAGATATTAATAGACTAACCTAAAGATGAGAACCTTGGCTTTAGGATTCAAACTGTAAGCCACTCAGTGCTAATGATGATACCTACTCTTGGGGGTCCCTATCCCCCAGACTCTATCAACATAGTCAGTGGAGAGATCACTAGAAAAGTATCTGAGTGTGTGTGTGTTTGTGAATATTTGAGGCACTGTGTCTAATAGGGTATGTGTGACAATGTGCAGAATCATGTGTACATCTGAGAATGTGAGTGCTCAGAATGACTGTCTGAGGCTGTGACTATGTTAGGAACTTGTGTGTGTTTGTGTGTGCTTGTGTGTGTGTGTTCATGTGCATATTTGCACTGAAAGATAAACTTCTTGGGTCAGATTTTGAAGATTTATGACTACCCTACAGATTACATCTGATTTCATGGCTTTGCTTGGTCTTGCACATGACAGAGATGAACATACACACATGTCAATTTAAAATTCAAGGGATTAGAAGAACAAATGAAACATAGGCCATTCTGGTATGTGTGTGTATATATATATATATATGTATTTGTGTGTATATATATACATATATATATTACATATGCTGGCTTTAGCTTCCATAAACACCTACATGTCAAGATGCACAGGGTGCAGCTTCATAGAAATTTCTTAAGAGATCTTTGCACATGCCACAAACTACAGCTGTGGACTAGGATATGAAGGCTGGCCAGATCATATTTGCTAAAGAATTATTTGCACCCAAGTAGACTCAATAAGCTTTTGTTACCTCTCAAATACAACTGCAGGGCTGGCTTTCACTCAGATACAGGGCAGTACATCAGGAGCCTCCTCCTTTCTCCTGGGTGGGCCCAGTGTTCACATTTCAATTCAGTTTGGCCCAACTTAACAAACAAGGCTTTAGTGCCAGCCAATTTCCCAGCGCTACCCTGACTGCCACTGAACTTCTCTGCAAGTCAGGGAGGGTTAGGGAAAGGCCAAGGAGAAAGATGAACCAGACCCTATCCCCGTGTCAAGGAAGTTCTGAGATGTTTCCACACAGTCTGCTCCCTACTTAAATATCAAGACCTTTAGTGAGAGCAAAGGTTTATTCTTCTGATTGGCAGGTCTTGAAAAAGAGGGTCTTGAAAAAGAGTCAACATTTAGTGCTGCATTTCCTTGGGCCTTGAACTATCTCATACTTGGCTTTGTTTTTGTATTCACTTTCATATGTGTGGGGATTCACATGTGTCTGAAAGAGTGTATGTATACATACATGTGAATGTGTGTGTGGCCTGAAACTGACATCACATTAACTCTCCATTTTTATCCAGCAAAATATCACTGGCTTTGCCATTCACAGGCTGTTTGCCTATTTAATCTCTTTTTGCATATTAATTTATCCTTCTGTGTGAGGGAATAAGAATACTTCCTTGGCAGAAGGGAAGTATGTGTGCAGGGTGTATGTGTGTGTGTGTGTGTGTGTGTGTGTGTGTGTGTGTGTGTGCACATTAAGTAATGTACATTTATAAAATGCTTTACATAATGTCTACCTCATAGCAGGCAAGCCAAAGTTTTAATTTTGAGATTTCACTTCAGTGGGGGAAAGTGCATGATGTTTTAAGGACTTAGAGGAAGGGATCAAAAACAAAGAATTCAGAATTAAAGCCTGAAAATTGGGCCCTGGCCTTAGTTTCTTTGCTTCCATCAGAATCAATGTAGTTTGGCTTATTGTGTTCCTCTGAAAAGAGGTCACGTAGAAGAGGAGAAGCTGGATAGCTGTGGAGCTGGGGGCTGACACGGGCCCCTTACTCCAAACTCTGTGCTCCATCCCACACCCAGCTCAGCTCTCCAATCAGCCTCACCCCACTTCTCTGAGCTAGGAGGGCCTGACTCCTCTGACTTCTGTTTGCATTTTACTGGCCAGAGATAGCAGCTTCTCTGGGCCACACCCTGTCCTGGCCTCTCTCTGAGGTGTACCTTCCCCTTTGAACCACAGGTTATTTGAGAATATGTCTTCTAATCTCCAAATATCTTGGAATTTTCTGGATAGCTTTCTCTTTTACATTTTCATTAATTCTGCTATGCTCTGAGAACAGTTTTTAAGTGATTTCTCTTCCTTTAATTTTGGTAAGATTTGTTTCATAGCTCAGCACCATCTCTGTTAATGAATTTAAGGGTTTGTACTTCTCTCCTGTGATAGATGTCACAGATGCTTATAGATGTCAGGCTGCAGTGGCAGCCCACGGAGTCTAGTTGACATTAGGGAATTAGTTCTTTCCTTTCAGTGTATGGAATGAACTCAGGTCAGGAGGCTTATTGGCAGCTGCCTTTACCACTGAACCATTTCCCCAACTCTCTTTTATTTCTTTCAGTTTTCGTCTTGCTTGTTTTGAAGATCTGTTGTTAGGAGTGCACAGTTCAGTAGTTCAGTATTCTTGGATAACTGACTTCTTTGGCATTATAAAAAATCTCTTAAAGGCATAGTGGCACGTGCCTTTAATCCCAGCATTGTGGGGAGGAGACAGAAGCAGGTCAGCCAGGTCTACAAAGTGAGTTCCAGGACAGCCAGAGCTACACAGTGAGACTCTGTCTAAAAGAAAAGTAAGTCACTTTACATTTATTTGTTTATTGACTGAGAGAAGTTCTTACTGTGTAGCCCAGGCTGGCTTTAAATGTTTGACGCTCTTGCCTCTTGACTGCAGAAATTACAGTTGTGTTTTATCTTGTCCCACTGTTCCTGTGACCTTTAATACTCTGGAGTCTGTTGGTGTGAGGTATTGTGTCTGGCCACCCAAGCTGTCATTCAGTGTTCTCACATTAGATCAGAGTCTTTCTTGTGCTTTCTATCGAGGACTTCACATTTCCAGTGGGTTTATTGCCGAGGTATGCCATTGGGCCTTATTTTAATCCACTCCACTCTGTAAATGATGTATTTGCAGGCTGAGGGTTGCTCTGTGGTTAAGAGTGCTTGCTGCTCTCCCAAAGGACCCAAGTTGGGTTCCCAACATCCATTTCGATGGCTCACAATCATCTAACTCCAATTCCAGAGCACATGATGCTCTCTACCGGCCTTTGCATTGGCATACACTCACACAGACACATCCGCATCAGTTCGAAAAGTAAACCCTTAAATGGTGTGTTTGGGTTACTTGCATTTAGGTTATTGATATTACTATGTTAAATTCTCCTGCCCTGTGAGCTGTTCCTAGTGACTGTGCTATTGTTTTTGGTTTCTACCACCCTTCTTGCTTCTGCTAGGCTTAAGTGAGCATTTTAACATGCATTTTATCTCTTCCATTAACTGTTCATCCTGTTTCAAAGGTAGACTTAAATAACTGACTACATTTTTTTCAAAAGATTTATTTATTTTATGTGCATTGGTGTTTTGCCTGTATGTATGTCTGTGTAAGGGTACCAGATCACCTGGAACTGGAGTTACAGACAGTTATGAGCCACCATGTGGGTGCCGGGAATTAAACCTAGGTCTTCTGGAAGAGCAGTCAGTGCTCTTAACCACGGAGACATCTCTCAAGCCCCAAATGACTGACTAGAATTCTTGTCTACTTTTCATTAAGCTAAAGCTTGGCCCATTATGTTCTCTAAGCATCATCTGGAAAAGGCTGAGAGGTTGTTTCCTTCATAGAAATCTCTGAGATTCTTTGTTTAAAATATTTTGAAACTTAATAAAGCAGAAGATAATGTTTCTATTTACGCAGGGATTTTGATTTGTAACCAGTAAACTAGTTCACATAGAATATGGAATATTAAATTTGTGTGTGTGTGTGTGTGTGTGTGTGTGTGTGTGTGAGAGAGAGAGAGAGAGAGAGAGAGAGAGCGCTGTGGGAAATCAGTTCTCTCCTTCCGCCATGTGAGATCTAGGAATTAAGCTCAGGTGATTCAACTTGGTGACAAGTGCTTTTACCTTATAACTACTTATCTTATCAACCTATATTCTGCTTTTAAAATTTATTTTTATTATATGAGTATGCCAAAATATATCTGTATACTATGTGCATGCTGTACCCAAGGGGACCAGAAGAGGGCATTAGATCCCCTGGGAGTAGAGTTACAGTTGTGAGTTGCCATGTAGGTTCTGGGAATTGAACCTGAGTCCTCTGGAAGGACAGCCAATGCTTTTAACCATTGAACTGTCTTTCCAGCACCTCCATGTTCTGCATTTCTACATAATAAAAGATATAACGAAGTAATAACCTGTCCAACTTAATTCTGAAAAAAAAAGTAGCCCCTAAAAACTATGATGTTTTGGTTACTGGAAAAGTTCTAGGAAGTTTCTCTTCTAGAAAAATTCATGTGTCTGGGGATGACAATGCTTTGACAACCTTTTGAATTATACTCTAGAACTACATGGATACTTTCTACATGTTAAATTTTGCTTATAATTTCTGAGGATCTGTGACTTTCTTAAGCAAATTCAAATCCTTCAGTAAGACCCCTGTCTGCCCTGCACTGCCTCCATAGGACAATCAAACTCTCGTGTCCACCTACGGTTTAACTATCCCTGATCTACGTCACACCCAGAACCAGCTTCCAATCTTGTCACCTGCTCCCATCCCTGTGCCTTAATGTGACAAAGTTGTGGCCTCTTCACTGGCCAAAGGAAGTTGAGACTCTGAGAAGCAGCTGGCTGGTTTAATGACCAGAATGCCTGGTATGTGTTTATGCCTTTGCTTAACAGAGTTTTCCACACACATCACAAACAATGCTGAAGCTGAGATCATAAATGCCAGACAAATCTGTTGGGGGGAGAACTTTGACACTAATATGAAACAATCCTGAGGGCAGAAAGGAACTTGAGTAATTTGTTTGTGAGTTTAAGACAAGTCTTTCATCTGTGCTTACAAATAAAAATGACAAAACGTTTAACAGCAACAAACCCCTTCAGATCTACCACCCATTTTCCCCTATTCTTTCAGGTTCAAAATCTCCCTCCACCAAAGATACCTTCCTGGGTCAGCAAAATGCATGTCTATATACAAACCTTCCTTGATGAACCCACTTTCAGATTTATTCTTTTTAACACCCCAGTTGGTTGTGTATCTTCAAGAGAACCATCTCCTTTCTCCCAAGTCATCATCCTCTTGACAGCAGAGATCAGTTCATTACAGAGGTCCAGTTTAGGTACCAGTGAGCATTTCCACAGCATATCCTTGCTCTTGGCCTCTGGCTCCCATGCTGTCTGTGGCTCACACACACTTACTCCGGTTGCTCAGCTGATTTCACCAATCTCACTCTCTTCCCAGCAGGTGGAACACCATGCTGAGGTATTTTAAAATAGAGAATTTAAAGTTCCCATCTCCAGTGGTTATTATTATGTTAACTTTCTAAAAGGAGAAGTAGTAGCAGGGTATCTACCATAGGCCAGTTGACCGGCAGCTGTGGCACTGTTGGTTTGGAACTGCCTAGCCTGTGGCCCAGTGGCTTTGATAGTTGAGAAGCGGTCTGGGGCTTAGCAAGGTCAGGGGTTCTCTGAAGTTCTCCATACAACTGGACTGTCTCCTCCTTCTTCAGCAACTTTGAATTGTGTTGATTTTAACCTTCCACATCCTTAAAAAAAAGACTATCAGTATTACATGTACCCTTGCTTACAAGTACATGGAAAAAAATAAGTGATATTTTTGATGTACTAAACTTCTATTTTTCAGAAAGTATCAAGTGCCAAAGGAAAACAGCTCTCCCACCACCATCATGCACCTCTGCCTTCCCCTCCTCCTTCCCTCCCTCTCCCTCCCAGGCGCCCCCATCTCACTCAGTGTTCTGTGAAATAAGCAGCCTGCCAGGCCCTTGGCACTTCTACGGGGCCATTCTCAGGTACTCTGGGTGATAGTTTTCATTTCTCTGTAATAGTTTATACTCCATAAAAGATAAGCTCTCTATTGACTATTCTTTCCTCTTGATAGGCAATGATGCTTCTTAATGGACTCCTACAGAAACAAAAATTGACTTAGATCCATTTCAGCCCTCCCTATTTATACCCAAGTTTCCTACCTCAAGGATACCATCCAACAGAGCTCTTGTATTCACCCTTGCCCCCCCCCCAGCATCTTCTCTGTAGACAAAAGCTCTTTTCAGTTGCTTGGCAACATGAGGAAGACTTGCATTTTCTCTTGGTGATAAGGGTGGGGGAGAAAATAAAATAATGAAACAAAATAAAACATCTCTGGCTTGATTCTATTTGATTCTACCAAAACATTATTAAAAAGTAAAGGAACACTGAAAACTCCCAGCTCTCTCCACCCACCCACTACAGCTCTCATTCTAAAATGAGGCATGTTATAACATTCTCATGATCCAAAGTTTCCAGGATTTATAGGCTGCAACATTCTGATGGAATTCTTTCTCAGGACCACACCCAACAGGCTGACCTCAGGGATGATCAAAGCTCAGCCACCCAGGGCTGTGTCCATATGAACCATGGGTACCTGCTGTAAGACTGAATGTCTCCCAAGGCTCTTAAACCCTGACTAGGTGCTGTTGGGAGTTGGTAGAAGCTTACAGAGCCTCACCCTTGAAAAGGACTTTGGGACCCTTGTCTACGGATCTCAGTTTTGTTTGTATCCTAACTAGGAGGTGACTGGTCTCATCTTGTGCTATCACTATAATCCCCTGTCATCCCACAGGCCTGAGAACTGGGAGGACAACATGACTATGAACAGCTAAAGGGAGCCCACATATTTACCCTTTAAGATCCATATCTCAAATACTTTATTGGTTCACAGAAAGTACTTAACATAACAGCTATGCACTCTGATACACTCAGGCTTCTCAGAAGCTCAAAGCAAGCCGTTTTTGTGTTTTCTTAAATCACTACCACAGTTTGTTAGTTTTTGTATATTCCATACTCACAGTGTAAGCAATCACAGAGAGAAGCCAGAAAAGGAGGAACATACAATTGACAGAATTCAAAGGGGATCAAGGTAGAGAGCCCTGGTTGAGTCCACAGGAATAATTCACAAATTTTAACCACCTTGGGATTTGGGTCAAGGAGAATGTAAGCATTTGTCATCAGCTCAGATGGAAAGGTATCCTAGCAGTGGGAAGCCAAGGAATTAAAAAAAAAAAAATCACTGTAAACATAGCAGCTTAAAGCTTTGCTGCGGAGAAAGGTTTTCCTAGTGCAAGTGTAACAACTATTCTCCAGCAGGGGAGGGTTTCCCCAGCAAACTTGTTACAGCCTCCTCACTCCCTCTGAAGAAGCGTTACAGCTCTGTTTAGGACGGCAAACTTTTAGACTGTACAACAAACTCCACTGAAGAGGTTTATTGGGCAGGAAAAAAATCCAGGAGGGTGATTGCCTCTACGGTGAAAGCAGCAGGGAAGTGAACAAGGTTCAAAGCTTATATAGGGCTTCTTGGGGGAGGGTTCCAGGGGGAGCTGGATGGAATTGGTGGAGTCTTGTCCTGATTCTAGGGCGAGCTCAGGCATTGGTGGGATTTTAATTCCTGGTCCTGGGGTTGAGTCAAGGGTAGAATGTTCTTTCCTTGACCCTTTTTACCCTACAGGGAGAGTGGCTCATCTTGACTTGTATAAGTTCAGAAATATAAAAGGTCTTTCCTATAGAGTCATTTAAATTTTTACTCACCTTCGACAATTTAGTTATCCCCCAACCCTTGCCTTGTGACCTCTGCACTCGTATACCATTGTGGACGGCAAGCTCACTTCACTAGTACATGGTTATGAGTCTATGACTGTGGCAGGTTTCACTATTCATTTTTAGGCATTTTAGCACTTACTCTCTTTTGGATTTAGTTTATGGTGATCTGAGGTATGGGTATAGAAAACTTACTTCTTTAGGTAACTTTCTGCAGCTATCTGCAAAAGACCCACAATTGTCACACTAGAATACAAGATGTGATGGTTGATTTGAAAGAAATGTACCCTGTAGCAGGGCAAACAAGTAACACCCAAGATGGTTCTAGAACCAGCCATCACATAATTAAGGACTAGACTCTCTGTCTTTACAAGGAGAGGTCTACTAGGGTAGAGGATGTCAGAGCCACTTTGTAGACAAGGTAGATCTTGGCTTATATGTGCATCTCCCTAAGTGGTAAAACAGAAACTACAAACTACAGTGTTGTGTGTGTGTGTGTGTGTGTGTGTGTGTGTGTGTGTGTGTGTGTGTGTGTGTGTGAGAGAGAGAGAGAGAGAGAGAGAGAGAGAGAGAGAGAGAGAGAGAGAGAGATGATTTGAATTCAAGTTGTTCCCTCTAGGCTCCTGTTATGAACATTTGTTTCCCAAGTAGTGGTGCTATTTTGAGTGGCCTGGGACACTTTGGGGACTTTGTGCTTGGAATGGAGCTTCAGTCCTATCTGTTCACTTCCTGGTCTGATGGTCTGTCACCACTGAATTTCATCATGCTCCTGCCTCCACAGATTGAACCACTCCATGGTGCTTCACTAGCTAGATGAGCTGGAACCATTAACTGAGACAAGTCCTGTCTCCTCTAAGGTGTTTTCTGTCAGGCATTTTGTCATTGTGACACCAAGTAACTAATGGTGTGTGTGTGTGTGTGTGTGTGTGTGTGTGTGTGTGTGTGTGTGTGTTTCAGGTGACACCTAGTTGTTACAAATCCACTCATCTGATGACAAACAAGCCTATCACAGATTGTACTACAGATCTAAGAAAATTGCTAATTTGAGACAAGGTTTTAGATGTAGATGTGAATAGCAATGTGCTGAAGGTGGAAGAGGAGAGAGAGAGAGAGAGAGAGAGAGAGAGAGAGAGAGAGAGAGAGAGAGAGAGAGATTGATTCAGAGAAGGGCAAGAGTCTTCTCATCTTCTCACTGCCCAGGTCCCTGCTGGATGCTCCTGCCAGCAGCATGGAGTCCTCTTAGCATTTCTCATCCCCTGATTCTGCAGCAGAGTCTTCTTAAAGGTCTCTTTTCTTCAGCAAACAGGGGGCCTCCTTCCTGTCATTGCTGGAGACATCTATACCAACTGCCCCCACAGCTAAAGGAGAATGATCAGCACCTCAGGAGGTAACTTCTGTGTCTGTTGGAAGAAACAAAAATGGAGGCTCGGGTTTTATACGATGTGAGAAATGAGGATGAGGGGTTATTTGGAAGTCTCCTGTTTGTTTTTGTTTGTTTTGTTGGTTGATTGGTTTTTCCAGACAGGTTTCTTTGTGTGCAGCTCTGGCTGTCCTGGAACTCACTCTGTAGACCAGGCTGGCCTTGAACTCAAAGAGATCTGCCTGCCTCTGCTTCCCTGGTGCTGGGATTAAAGATCCATCACTGCCAGCAGGCCTCATGCATTTATACATTCTTTGATCTAGTCTTTTGATTTCCAGAAATTTTCTTTATACTCATTTAGTAAAAATACATTGTTTTCTACATGTCAAGGATTACTTTAAGTGATTTTAAAGGGTGTTGCTACTCCTTTGTTATTATTGTTTTGAAACAGTCTCATTCTGTAGCCTAGATCAGCCTAGAACTCATTATGTAGCCTAAGCTGGCCTTAAATTTTCAGTCTCTACCCAGGCCTTCCAAATGCTGAGATTACAGGTTCACATCACCTCACCTTTAAATATTTTTAAATGACCTCAATTTTCTATAACAGCCCCATAGATGAGTATTATTATTGTCTTCATTTGATAGGTAGGAAAATCAGGGTCAGAGTAGTCTAGAAGCTACTGTTCATCAGTTGCTATGTACAGCAGAGCCAACATTTACCATGTCATCTCACTTCAGAGTTTGTAGAGTTGACACTGTGTCATTGAAATAGTCATTAATGATGGGCACAAGGATCTAACACACCCATGCTGCTTGTCCACCAAGCACAGGTCTGTTCCATGGAACACTGACTCTCACGCCATGGTAGGAAATAAGAGTAAAAAGCTCACTGTGGGTCAGAAAGTAGATCCAGTGGTGCTTCAAGAGTTCTTTTTCAATAAAAAGGATAGACTAGAAACCACCAGAGAATTTTGTTTAGACTTTCTTTCCAATGTGGTATGTGTATGTGCATGTGTGTTCGGTGTGTTTGTGTGTGTGTCCTGCATATGCTGAGCACACAAATGAAAGTTAGCAGGAGGTTTCTCTGGACCTCTTGCTGTGATACAGCAATGTTTTAGGAAGCTGTAATTATATCAGAGATAAGCATTTAGTAACATAGAAAGATGTTAAGACACAGAAAATGAGGAAAGTGAAATATAGTATTTTTATGCAAAAACACAAATATACTTGTATAGAAAAAAACATAGCCATTGTTGTTTCTAGTTAGGGCCTGGAACCATCAACCTCATTGGCCATCAATGGATAAGTGGACAAAGTAAACGTGTGCATAAGCAGAACAAAAGGTTATTATTTTATGTATAATAAACCAGACAGAGAAAGACAGGGACTGCATCTTATATCAATAAGTTAAGACAAACAATGTCAACTAACAGTACTACAGTGATTGTTGATACTGGTTAGAAAGGCAGGATTGGGGTAAAGGATGGGTTTGACCAATTCTACCTGTGTGTGGAAATGTTAGAATTCTACTAATATGTACAGTTTAACATTTACTAATAAATCATTTATTTTAAGTACAGGTAACAAAAAAAAGTTTTCACTTGTGAGAAATACTATAAATATTTTTTTCTTTTGTTTCTCTGTATTATCTTTCAGAAACATTTTTTATAAGATGAATTTTTTTATAATTTTTTTATTTTAAATGTATTTTATCATTGATGTGAAGGTGTAAGATCTCCTGGAAGTGGAGTTACAGACCGGTGTGAGTTGCCATGTGGGTGCTGAGAATTGAACCCAGGTCCTCTGGAAGAGCAGCCAGTGCTCTTAACCACTGAGCTATCTCTCCAGCCCCTATAAGATGAATTTTTAAAACAGTTCATTTTTATTTTATGTGCATTGGTGTTTTGCCTACACAAATGTCAGTATGAAGGTGTCAGATCTTGAAGTAACAGGTAGTTGTTAGCTGCCATGTGGGTACTGGGAATTGAACTCAGGTCCTGTGAAGAAGCAGTCAGTGTTCTTAACCACTGAGTTCATTTCTCCAGCTCCATTAGATGGATTTTTACATTAAATAAGATATATCTTTGTATATGTGATTATATAACAAAGTATCAAGCATATGTAAACAATCCTTGTAAATAATATAACTAAATAATTATTGATATTAAATAAACAGCTATGGACATAAAGGCTACAAACACATAAGGTAACAAAAATGCTAATTAAAAATGTTAACTAATTAAGGCAATTAGATAATATTAAAAAGGATACAATGCCCATAACAGCATGGGCAGAGGCTGGGAATAGCTAACTGGCAAACCCATCAAGACCTATGGTCAGATGCAAATTCAAAGAACTAGGTAAGAATGTAACAATTATAGTTTCAGCTTGCTGCTAGCCTGACCTGTAGAGGCACTTTAAAGAAATCCGTCCTAAAATGACAAGGGCTTCTCCGGGGAAATGAGCAGGTTCCCGTCTTGCAAAGCAACAGGCTTGCTCTAAGTAGCATATATCAAACACCAAGCTGGCCTGGTCTAATTAATATGTGGCTTTATTTGTGCTTCAGCTGCCCAGGCAAAGACAGGGAAACACTGGCACCGATTAACCCAGTGATGTCACAAAACAAGCCATCAGAAGAAATCAACAAAAAGTACAGGAAAAATCTTTAAGATGGGAAAATAGTATTTATAATTATAATTACTGGCACTTTCAGTACTTATTCCTCCCCCGCCACACACACATTAATCTCTTAACATACAATATCTTATTTAATCCTACAGTTCTATGAGTGGCAAGAACTATTGTAGCTCCACATTTTCCTGTAAGACAACGGGAGTTACAAGAGTTTATTTATCCTGCCTGGCGATAGGTAAGAGACAGGATCTGAGCCCAGAGCTTACCACCTCTGCAGTTCACCTCTCAGTCACTTGGAAAGTTTTGTGCGTATTGAAATCTGGCAATTAGTTCTGCATGACGCTAATTACAATGTTGTTTTTGAGATCACAGGGTTTCAAAGTCTTGCCAGGGAAGTATTGGCAGGGAGATAGAGATTCCCTTGAGTGGAAAACTTCCTTTTGGAGTGTGCTGTTTCTTCCTTCCTTCCTTTCTCCCTCCCTCCTTCTCTCTCTCCCTCCCTCCCTTCCTTCCTCTCTCCCTCCCTCCCTTCCTCCCTCTCTTCCTTCCTTCCTCTCTTCCTTTCTTTCCTTTTGGTTTTTTGAGATAGAGTGTCTCTACATAGCCCTGGCTGTTCTGGAACTCACAATGTAGACCAGTCTGACCATGAAGTCACAGCAGTCTCTGCCCTCTCTTCCTCTGAAGTGCTGAGATTAAAGGCATGTGCCAACAAGCCCCATCAAGCATGCACTTTCAATATGGTTAGGACTAGGTTCTTTTTCTAATAAAAATGTTACTATCAAAAAAAAAAAAAAGAGAGAGAGAGAGAGAGAGAGAGAGAGAGAGAGAGAGAAAGGGAGGTAGAGAGAGAGAGAACAGACAAAGGAAAAAAATCCCTGCCCTGGGTTTTCTAAATTGGGAAGCACTCGACTCACAGACTACTGTCATGGAACTTATGACCATAAAATAATGGTGGAAATTGCAATGATAATAATAATGGTAACATACTAAGTGGAGTAAGTGTGTTTACTGTAAACAAAAGGTGAATTTTAAGTTTGTTTCTTTTATAATTTCTGGAAGACAGAACCCACCTGCTGACTTTAGCCACAGGAGGATAATTTGGGATGTGAGCCATGCTGTGGGGATGCATCCCAATGGCTTCCTACAGTACTGGCACTCAGCAATTGTGTCTCCAGCTCCTGATGGCTGCCACAGTGCTGACAGATGGGCTGTGGTGATCGGCCCTTAGGGCCATCGCTCTCTGATACTGTCTTGTGCCTCTCACCTCCACCCTTCCTTTGCCCCAGCAGCTGCTTTCTTGTATTGATTTTCTAAACCACCTTACAAGAAAGATCAAGATACATAAATGCACAAAGGGTCAAACTTCTTCATCTCCAGAGTCCCTGTGAACTTCTCTCCTTGCTGAGACACAGTCCCAAGCTAAATAGCTTTAGCTAATGGCTTCTAAGTGGCCTGCCTCAGAGCCGCAGCAGAGGATTAAAGGTCTCAGGAGCTGATAGGATCAAACTAGGTCACACCTTTGCCCTGGCAGAGAACTGAATAATTCTCTTTATTTTCTACTTCCTTCTTTCCTTGGTATGAAGTTGAAGTCCTTTTTAATCAGACCACATATTCTGGTCACTGGGGAAAGCTGATAGAGAAGAGCTGGAAACAAATGTAGTCTCAGTGCTATGCAATGGTAACTGTTCTACCAGTCTCTAGCTTTGCAGTTAGTATGTGGATTTCTTAGTAATAATGACTGCGTACGATGCCTGCCAGGTTATCACATGGATGATATCTAGTTTTTCAATACAAACACACCTGTGTACACACAGAGAATCACAGTTAAGTTACAACTTACTTAGATGCTCCTGAAAGACCAACCCACTCAAGTGCCTAAGTAGCTACTCTATGCATTTTAAGTGACTCTACCAAGGCAAGTGGAATATTTTAACTAACAATACATCATCGAAGCAGTTGTTAAATAAGCTGAACCAAAATGAGATGAAATAATGTAAAATACTGACTGTATTTTCACCTAAGCCTTCAGCAAACTCATTACTCACTGGGTCCTGAATGGTTCAGATAGAAACTCGGTTTAAAGCAGCTGTTGCTATATCTGAACTGAAGTAGAGGGGGCAGGTAGGAGTGAGTGAGTGTGCGTGTGTGTGTGTGTGTGTGTGTGTGTGTGTGTGTGTGTGTGTGTGTGTGTGTGTTGTTAAAGATAAAGTTTCACTCTGCTTCCCAAGCTGGCCTTGAACTCACAACACTCCTCTTGTTTTATCAAAGCTGGGACTCATCCCAGGCTCAGACTGTGGCTTTGATTCACATCTTCTCTGTGGCCTAAGAAGACAGTGAGCCTGACTTAAGGAAAGAAGCCTCCTTCTGTTCTGGCTGGGTGGCTTTCCAGAGAAGTGAAGAGGCTCCCTTCTCCCCAGCTCTAACTGGTTTTGATCTTTTCATCAGGCTCTCAGACTCCTCAGAGCTGGAACACAAATTCAGCTCTGAGTAATAGAGAGAGAGAAGGCAGGAGGTTAAACCAAACTGTTAACTGTGTCGCTTCAGAACTGACATTTAATACAGGGTGTAAATCACTAGGGGGCCTGTTATTCCTTCAGGAATGCAATTACATAGGGTCAAATAAAACATGAAAGAAACCAACAAGTTTTAAAATGTAGTATGTGCTCAAAAGCAGGCAGGCAGGAATTCGAAGCAGCCCAAAAATGCTAACACTCACTGCTGTCCTGAGAGAGGGCTGGGAAGAGCTCTTTACCGTAGGATTATGTGGGGGAAGCCTGGGGAGCGGTGCTTCTCAATTTCCAGTCCCGCAGGCCCTGCAGCCTTTCCAGGATGTCACTTTTATCCCCAGAAGGGGTCGGCTGACCACCACCACAGAGCCAGGCCAGCACTGCCCTCGGGGGGAGCACTTGCTGAGTTCACAGGCTATGCAGAGTGGGCTTGAAAGCTGGTTCTTTCTGTTTCTCTTTCATACTAAAATTCAAAAGGCCTTAATCTGTGAGTGGGAATATAAATGTTGGATGTGTGTTGAAGGCTCTCCTATGGCTACTTGTTGATTGTGTAGGGCTAACTTTGGCTGTGGAGAAGTTTAAGCAATTGAGGCAGATAAGTGATTTGCCTGAGGCCAGTGAGGGAGTGTGGGTGAGGTGTTTTGATTTTTGAGACGTGTCTGTTAGTGGTTTGGTGTGTTGTGAACAACTCCGAGACCTTATAAACTTGAGTAGCTCTCTTTTCATCTAAGGTCCTCATAAGCCATGGCATCTTATCTCTCCTTTTGGGGACTTTGTACTTTTTAGTGCTAGATGCCCTGCAAATCCCCAAATATCCTCAGGTTCTACAAACAAGATGGTGTTCAGACTGTCCTACAGGTTAGAGATTTCCCAGGCAAGGTATATTGCCCCTTTGCTGCTGGACTTCGGTCAAAGTGTATGTCATAACTTTATATGTGTGAGTAAACATGAAATCTGAATTCAACCAAGAGAAATTGTTTGTAATAGATACTCCAGCTGGATTGGTGTGTGTGTGTGTGTGTGTGTGTGTGTGTGTGTGTGTGTCCCATGTGCAAGCTAAGGAGAGGAGGTGGTTGAGAAAGGACCCTGGGATTCCAGCTGAAGAAGCCATTAGAACAAACAGCCCAGCTGGGTTTCCATTCCCATAGAAGTGTTAAGTTTTGGAACCTAGTTCTTACTTCTGAAAGCAATAAAGTCATTTCAAATAAATTGTGATTAAAACTTTTATTTTTAAATCTTGCTTACAAAATGAACCAAAAGCTAAATTTAGCTTCTCAGAGTCTAATTAAAAGGTTTAGAATCTTTGAGTGGTGGTGATGGCACATGCCTGCCTCCTAAGTTCTGGGATTAAAGAACCTTTGTGAGTTCAAGGCCAGCCTGGTCTCCAGAGAGAGTTCCAGGACAGCCAGGGCTATACACAAAAAACCTTGTTTTGGGGGAAGAGAAAAATAAGATTTAGAATTTGTTTTATTTGGGTTTTCTTGGATGGATGTTGACAGCCCCCTCTCATACCCCCCTCATATACTCACAGAAACTGGTGCCCAGTGGCTGGTCCTTGTGAATCCAGCTTCCAGGAGCTACTGCAGAGACCAGGCTGGACCACCTCTTGCTTTAAAGTAGGCTTGTTCCATGATAGTCTCAGAGAATAATGGTTCATAAACTAAGGAAAGGGATATGGTATAGGGCAGGAAGTTGAAGAGATGGCTCAGTGGTTAAGAGCACTGACTACTTTGGCAGAGGACAGGGGTTCTATTCTCAGCACCCACAGGGGGGCCCACAACCTTCCGTAAGTCCAGTTCCAGGGGATCTGATACCTTCTTCTGACCTCCATGATCAATACCAGACATGAATGTGTTGCACTACATACATGAAGGCTCTTCTACACATAAAATTAATAAACCTTTCTTTAAAAAAGAAGAAACTTGAAAGGATAGAAACTTACCTCCTTGCAATTTAAAACAAAACAAAACCAAAAACATGTTTTTGAGCTGGGATGGAGTCCAGTCTTGGGAAAAAAGCTGATCTGGGTTTGACATCCAGCCCAAATGCTTCTGAGCCACGTGATCTTTGCTCCTTGTACAGGGTCCTTCACTCCTTGTAAATCTCAGCTCCACACCTGTGCCGCAAGGATCACTCTAGATTTACTATGAGGAGTGGAACTCATGCACACACAGAGCACATTCTGTACCTCGGAAGTATTTAATAAGTGGATCAGTTATGGCAGAGTGACAGATCTAACGGGAGAAAGTGACCCTCCAGGAGGTGCTCCAGAGTGCCCTCGGTACTTCCCCTGCTTCTTTCTAAGGCACTAGGAACCCTGAGCTGTGAGCCTCAGCCCTCACCCACACTCCCTCACAGGCCTCAGGCAAGTCACTTATCTGCCTCAATTGCTTCATCTGGAAAGGGGAGGAAAATAATGTTTACCTTCCTCTGAGGAATGTTGGGAGAAGTAATGAATACTTGCAAAGAACTCCGAGATCTACAGATGAAAGGCTCGGTGGAATTGCAAAGTATGATTATAAATATTAGTGTTACTCTGACACATTTGCATGCCTGCGTGTGTGAGCAAATTTGCACCTGAGAGCATGTGTGAGCAAATTTGCACCTGAGATCTCTGGAAGAAAGTAGGTAACTTTCAAATAGGATTCTGTGGGTGCCTCTGGCAGCTCATATCATAGACTTTTGTATCTGAGCCTATTACAAAACAGTCCTGTAGTGAGCACTGACCCAGACTGGAAAGTCAGCATAAAGTTAACCACAGCCTGGGGTTAAGTCCTTTCTAGATGCCTGTTGGACCAGTGTCTCTGATGCTTCTACCTGAGATGTGACTGCATGTCAAGCTGCTAGGGAGGCTGAGGAAAAGTTCAGGGCCTGCTTGAGCTTCAGAGAGAGTGTAAGGTCGGTCTGAATACTTTTAGAAACCTTATCTCAAAAGTTAAAAAAAATATGTGGCTTTTAGGGGGTGGTGATGTAGCTTGGTTGTACTGTGCATGGACAGTGTATGTGCATGAGGCCCACTATGAGGTTCAATTTCCAGCCGAGTGTGTGTGTGTGTGTGTGTGTGTGTGTGTGCAAAAGTCTTGAATATGTGATAGCTTCCTAAAAACAAGCAATGGATTGTAATTCTTCCTCGGATTTTTCTATTTCCCAACTCAAAACATCTTATTTTAATCTTTGGAGTTTGTTTCTAAATTAATTTATTCATTTGCATTAAAATGACTGTTAGAAAAATTACATTGCAAAGATATCCCTTCTCTGAGGTCTTTTTGGCTTCCCTGAGCAGGACCAGGCTCCGCTCACTCCCCCCTCCTCCTCTGAGGCCCCTGTGCTCCCATTTGCCCTCCTGCCCAGGAGGTAGTGTGAGATAATAAATACTATCACTCCATCTGCGATCATAGCCTACTATTGCTTCCAGGAGACCCACAGTGCTTCCAGGAACTAACTAGTGACAACTAAAGGAAGTTACAGGAGGAAGTTGGAATCTCCCATGCCCGAGGACGACGCCTCAGAGTAGAGGTGAGGATGTGGCCTCTTCCTCCAGAGGAGCACAGGACTGTGAACATGGTCTCCACTACATACCTTCATAGCCTCATAAGGAACCCCAAGGCGGATTCCAGATCAGAGTTCTAGCATAATAAACAGCTGCAGAGTCTAAAGAAGAACAAAGCTGTGATCCTCCTGAAAGAACATTCAAGAACCCCAGAAATCATGAAGGAGTAGGAAGTCATCTCTTGCGGAGTGCCATCCTCTTTGCTTCTTAGCCACATAGGACATTGAGGAAGCAGGTGACTGACCACTTCTGGTGGGGCTATGGCTTAAAGTTCCCATAGTTGTGGTTAAGACACTGTCTCCTGAGGTGGTATCTGCAATGGAATAAGATGCATGGAAATAAGCTGCAATGTCACATTACATTGATGGCTTGAAACCAGATACAGGGGCTTTGAACCACCAAACACACCAAATCAGAAATATGATTTCCTGGAACCACTGACTAGGCCCACACTCCCATTATCATTTGATTGCAGATAGGTGTGTGCCACTGAGAAGGCATAAGGCCTGGAGTGGCTGGGAAGTAAATAAAAAGGTAGACGGGATGGCTCAGAGGGTAAGAGCACTGGCTGATGTGACAGAGGACTGGGATCTAGTTGGCAACACCTACAAGGAGGTTCACAACTGCCCTTCACTCCACTCCAGGAACCCAACAACCTGCACATACAAGGTGCACAAATGGATGCTTTTAAAAAAACATTTTTTTAAAAGGGGGGATACGAGGTAAACCGGAAGCAGAGGGAGCATCACTGAGAAGTTCTGCAAGAAGCCAAGTTCTGGGTGTGTTGCGGGGAAGACCCAGCAAAATACATTTTAGCAGCAGGAGAGGTAAGGTCAGCTCTACCTGCCCTAAGATTCTAACAGAAAGAAACCTGAGTTCAGGCCCCTTGTTACCCTAATGCCCTGTGTCTCCCTGAGCCCCAGTTTCCTTCATTATGAAACAGGCACAACAGATCATCAGGAAAGACTCAGTGGAATGGCCGCATAGTCCTTGCCCTTGGCCATGTTTCTAAAGTGGATGAACCTGAGGTCATAGCACCGCTCTCCCCTACAGTGAGTGCTACGTAGCAGTTCCCATGGCTGTGTATGTCTGTATCTGAACTTGGAGCTTCCACAGCCTCTGAAAGCCCAGGCTCTATTGATTTTCTTTCCCTTTCTCCAATCCCATCCGCCCCCTCCCGGAATCTGTTTGTTGTCTCTCTTATTTCTCATTAGGCTATCCTGTCTAGTCCCATGATTATCTTTCTGTTGATAACTCCTGGAATTATTCCCTGTCTAGACCAGTGGCTCTTAGAGTGATAACCCTGGGGGGACAGCATCAGCAACACTTGCAAACTAGCTAGAAATGCCAAATTCCCAGGACCAACCTATGTCTTCTTAATCAGAAACTGTGAAGGTAGGTCAGATTCTGTGTTAGCCCTTTGGAGGTTCTGTTGCTTATTTGCTGGGGCCTGGATATGGTTTGAGGGTGTTCCCCAAAGGTTTTTATGCTGGGGCCTTGAGTACTAACGTAGTGTTGAGTTATGCTGGGTTCTCTGGGAAGGGGTGGGTAGGATGTGTGGAATTTGGAATATTCTTTTACATTGTGTAAACATATGTTGCTGTGATTGGTTAATAAAGAAGCTAACTGACCAATAGCTGGACAGGGTAAGGTTAAGCAGGAGAACCAGACTAAGGACACTGGGAAGAAGGGCGGAGCCCAAGGAGTTGCCAGCTAGATGGAGAGGAAACAGGAACAGCAGAAAAGGTAAAAGCCATGATCTTTGCCAGAAGAGATGGGTGCAGATGACTCGGGGCTCCTGCTAGATCCTATGAGAGTGAATTATTTGGAAGAATAAGCCTGGCCCCAATTCTCTAGGCATGTGCCTCTGCAAGGGTATGACATAGTCAAGGGTAATGTCATCAAATATCAAACAATTGGAGCCACTAAATCCTGGACTTTTAGCCTCAAAAGTATTTAACTAGATGAATCTTTTTGCCTTAAAAAGTTCCAAGACTTGAGTATTTTGTTATAGCAATGGACAATGAACTGATATAAAAATGAAGTTTAAGAACTGCCACCTCACACAGACACACTAAAGTGCTCTAATTAATATTTCTATTTGTATATCTTTCAGAAACATCAGGTTTAACACATCCACACTTCATTAAATATTTTGATTCTTCAAACTTTCTTGGCCCACATTTAACCAATTAGCAAATATCTTAATTAAACAATGACTAACAAAGAAGTATGTGTTTTCATCAGACCATCTGGGCGGCAATTGAAGGAGAAGGAGGATGTTGTTGTACAATGTTGCTCAGCTCCCATTCTGAGCTGAACTCAGTAAAACACAGCTTTGTTTCATTTTGTTTAATCATTGATATTGTTTAGATGTGTCTTGAATGTCCCTCTCACCACCAAAAACTCATGTGTTCGATTTTAATTTCCATTGTAAGGTTTGGAAGAGGTCTGACTATGTGTTTGTAAGTGGTTCTTTGGGAGGTGGTAATGGTTAAATTTAGCAGAACAGAACCCCCCATGATTAACTATTACTAAAACTTCATAAGAAAAAGAATACACACACATACATGCACACTGCCCCTCCCTTGCTATTGTGGCCTTGCACCACTTTGGGACTCGGCCAACAAGAATGCTGTCACCAGCTGCAAGGCCCCTACTCTCAGACTTCCAGAACTGTGATCTAAAAGAAATCTCTTTTCTTTATAAAGTTCCTCAGATTGAGGGATTTTATTATAGTAAAAAAATTAAACTTATATAAACTCCATAACAAAATCACAAGGCAGAAAATAGATTCTCTGCTTCTCCAAGTCAAGGTTCTCCAGAGAAACAGAAAAACCAGTAGGCTATGTATATATGAAGATACATATATATGTATATATGAAGATACATATATATGTATATATGAAGATGTGCAAATGGTTCATGACTTGTGGTCCTTCTACTTGGAATTTTTCAATTTTAGGCAGAAACAAGAACGACATGCATTCAGTGGAAACCACCCTAGCTGGTGCCTGTTCATCTTCTTCCGCGTTAGTAAATAATTCCTGTACTGTGTTGGGTTGCCCAGTGCGACTGTCTAGTTAGTCAGATGAATTACATACAGTTTTGGTTAGGCTATTTTCAACACTGATGCTTTTACTAGGACATAATTCCACACGCAGTCAGGGAGAATCTAGCTACCTATCACTTCAAGCACACATGAAGAAATCAGTTACAAAGAGCTGAAGCAGGAGATTGATCAGGTTGAGAAGACTGGGGATATGTAAGGTGAGCCATCAAGCTAGAGATCCCAGAGCCAACTGTACTCCAGGATGAAAACTGGCATGGAAGAGACTCAGAAAAAGCCAGTGTTTTGGTTCACACCACAGAGGCAGAGACTCAGGATGACCCAGCCAAGGGCCCCACTTCCTTGGGGGAAGTCATATTTTTGATCTACTAAGACTCTACTTATTGGGTGTAGCCTACTTCCTCTAGGGGGAACATCTGCTGTATAGGACTTATTGATTCGGATGCTAATCTCAACGACAAACACTGTCACATACAAACACAGCCAGGATGATTTTGACCAGCTGCTCTTATAGTATGGCTTAAACAGACACATCCCATTCACCAACTCACCAATCTACTGACAAGATTCAGAAAGATCGAGAAATGAAAATGAAATGAGCATTCCAATTTATATTGATCTGAATTCAAAGCTTCATTCTTCCAGAATTGCTGGTGAGCTTGGGTCGGACCCTCAGCTTCTGTCCTGGAGTTAGTGTTTTGATCAAGGTCAATCCAAGTACACATAGGGGCATCAACAAGTGCTAGGAATGGTGATGAGAAGTGGTAGGACCTTTAAGGGGAGGTTCCTTTACTTCCTTTTCTTCATGTATTTGATTATAGAAATAAATCTCTCAAATGGTTCTCTTCAATATTTGTTTAAAAGTCAGCAAACAAGAAAATGCATGGCAAGAGGATGATGCTAGGCTACTGTTCCTGCTGAAACACAAAGATACAACAGCAACACAGTTCCATCTTGGGAGGAGCTTGCTTTATAACTCAGAATATGCTCACCCATAATGAAAGGGGGGCTCTGCAATCAGGAGGGTCTCAAACATTGGCATTTGGGACAAATCATAGGAGAGTTCTTACATGGCACCTTTGAGGAAGGGGATTTCTTGGGGTCCACTTCATCTGTAATTGCCACTTCTCAGCCTTTGAGCCAGTAGATTTGTGGAGATATGGTGGTAACTCTAGCAATCCTGGTCCAAAGGAGAAAGAACCTAGAAAGCTGATTGATGGTTCTCCCAGTTGAGTGACAGACAAGACTATTGCAGCAGCAGGCCAACCACTTGGAGACCCTCACAGGGCATTAGTGAAACCCACAGAACAGTGCTGAGCCAGCATGATCAAGACAGTCTGCCACTGTTTGAATAAGTTGCCTAGGATGCTCAGAAGGTGGTAGAAAGGGCACTTGATGCAGAAGCCAAGTGGCCTTTACAATGGCAGCCAAAGACAGACTTCTGTCCATACAGAGGGAGCTAACCTTGGAAAGTCCTGGGGGCCTGGGAACAGCACACAGCAGAACTTATGGAGAACCAGAGGTGATGCCAACTTACAGAAGCAGTCTTCAGGCAGAAATGTTCTTGGACCCATTTTCTTCTTCCTCCTGTTCATAATTTATATAGCAGTCCTGGTGAGGAGACAAAGGACCAGGTGGATGCAAAAAGTGCTGGTCTGTTCTTCCTCCACCTGGGGCTTCTACTCTGCAGCAAGGCTCAGGCAGCGGAGAAGAGATGGTTAATAGTTTACCAGTTCAGAGTTCTTTTTTATTTTAATCATTTTATTTCAAGTATATTTTAAAAATCATAAATGGGGTTTGTAATCCAAATGAAACATATATTCTTCAGGGTCTGACAGACAATCCCAGACCATAGTTTCCAAACCTACATTCTTTGCTATTCTTCAGAGTTCGGGGCCTCCATCCTAAATGTGCTTTACTCTCGTACACTTGCTGATAAAAGTTTTCCGAAAACTGTCCATCAAATATAAAGAATGGTTTCCATCCAAAGATTATCAGTGGAAAAACATTAGACATCTATCAAGGATTCAATTCTGTCAGAACCAGTGCTGTTCTCCACAATACAAGAGAATACGGAAGACTCGGTTAAATTATGCTCACAGATTTTGGTAAATACAGACCTCTGTTCTACTTAATCATTTGCAAAGTCATCACTGAGATGTCTCACGCAAAGAAAAGCACAAGAGCACCCGAGAGAGGAGCAGGTTACTTCTGAGGGAAAGAGCTGCCTTGGTAACTTCTCTCAAATGTATATTTTAAATAAAAAGCTAATGGAAACAATTTTTTTAATGCTTTGGGTACTATATAGAAGACCACTCATCACACAAGGAAATCAAAACTGTCCTCTTAGAAAATTTTCCATCTTTAAGATGATCATTTATTTACTTTTTTTGGTTTTTAACTGCCTAATTCAATATTTAATCTTTTTTTGTACTCTGTACTACAATATTGTAAGATTTCAGAGTTCTTTACAGAGGGCTGCACAGCAAATGACTGAACTGAAGCCACACAAACAAACAACACAAGGGCACGGCAGATCTTTGTTTCTTGAGGGATCTGCTAAGTACCAGACCTTCCTGGGTTTTCATGGGCAGGCCAGTACAAAACTAGGATGTTAAGAATCCCAACGGCAACAGTAGTGATAAATGCTCACAACTAAACAGAAGCCCAGAGGCGACAAACCAAATGACCTATGCAGGGGACACAATTCAGAATCTTATCTTGCTGGTCCCACCAGACAAAAGCAAGGGGGAGAAAAAGCAAGAAAACCAAAAGAAAGTATGAGGGTTTGTTTCATTAATTGTTTAGCCTAAAGTTAAAAAAAAAGAAAGAAGAAAGAGGAAGGGAGAAAGAGAGAAAAAAGAGGTCCGATACTTAATGAGTTAAAAAAAATCACCAGTGTTCTCTAATATTCCTACTCAATGCTCCTCCAAGATGCCACTCAAGAGTCAGCAGTTTGTAGCCTTCTCTGCCTTTTGTCAGCTGTTGACATAGATATATAAACATGGAACCATATATGCATCAGAGTTCTATTTACAGTTTTGAACTCTCAGGGTAATTTTTGCTAACCACGTGATTTTCTTTTGAGTGTGTTTGTGTGTACAAGTGCACATATGGGGAGTGGGTTCCTCAGGAGCTATTGTCTTTTATTTATATATTCATTTGGACAGAGTCTCACAAGCCTGGAACAACACTATTATTAGACTAGGCAGGCTGCCAGTGAGCCCAGGGCCCACTTATCTTTTTCTGGAGCATGGAGATTCTCACCATTGCACCTGACTTGGGATTTGTATTTCACATGGATGCTGGATCAGACTCAACCCTCATTTTTCGAGACAAGCTCTATTTCTGGAGCCACCTCCCCAGCCCATATTATGCTTTTTTATTGAAGACTCATTATTCCACAATAGTCTGTAACTTGAGCCACATTTCTATCATTGGACTTTAATATGACATTCTAAGGTGACATGGGGGATATTTTAAATGCCTCTGCTGACATGTGTAACCAGTTTTTCCAACGTAGATTTTTGAAAATGAAAACTTTGGGTCTAAGATGTATTTTAATTTTTTGACAATAATTATGTCCAGTGGGACCCTCTATGATGTAGAGATTTATGTGGGTCTTATGAATATTGTAGCAACAATGTCTTACTTCAAAATCTCAAATGGCCTTTTTAAAAAAATTTATTTAGCTTTATTTACGTCCATCGGTATGAAGGTGTCAGATCTCTGGAACAGGAGTTACAGACAGTTGTGTGCTGCCATGTGGGTGCTGGGAACTGTACCCAGGTCCCCTGGGAGAACAGCCAGCACTCCCAACCTCTGAGCCATCTCTCCAGCCCCTCAGATGGCTGTCTTGTTAAGAACATCTTTCCTTGGAAGGAGATGAAACGAGAAAAAAAAAATGGAGCCTTTCATGATTGACACCTTCCCCTGGAAAGCAGCTTTCTAGAAGTCTGTGTTTTGGAATTTCTTCCATACATCATATAATCAAGATGAAAAATAAAAGAGAAACAAAACATTAACACAGCATACATTTTGAAAAGTGGAAACATAATTCTCTAGCAAATCTCTCATTGATGGTGTTCAGGTACAAGTACTTGAACTTTCTAAAAAAAATTTTTTAAAAAATCATTTTTATTTTATGTATATCAGTGTTTTGCCTACATGTATGTAGGTATGTATATCATGTGCATGCTTGGTGCCCTCACAGGGAGGGCATTGGATCCAATGATATTATAGATATTTGTGAGCTGTCACATGGGTCCAAGGATTGAATGCTTGTCCTCTGGAAGAACAGTCAATACTCTTAACCACTAAGCTATCTCTCTAGCTTTCAAGCCAGCATTTTGTCACCATAGCCAATGCTACAGAGAACACCCCTCTATACATGTTGTGTGCTTTTACTCTTCATGACTGAAAATCAATTGTAAGGTAAGAAATTTAGTTCTGTAGTACTTACACCCAAGCACAATCCATACATAGAGTAACTGTTTTAACTGATAGTCTTCAAAGAAAAAGTTCTTTCGATTGTACAAGCCTTCTGAGTTCCTAACAAATTTCCTTATAAAACTATTAGTTTAACCTAAAAGGGCAGGTTCTAGAAATTTCTTCTTCTCTCTTCTTTCCTATTTTCTTTTATCTTTCCTTTCTTTTTTCTTTTTTCCTTCTATTTTTTGTTCTATTTATTTATTTATTTATTTATTTTTTGAGACAAGGTTTCTCTGTGTAACATCCCTGGCACTTGATCTGTAGACCAGGCTAGTTTTGAACTCACAGAGATCTGCTTGTTTCCATCTCTTGAGTGTGGGACTCAAAGGCCAGTGCGGCCACCACCACCAAGTAAGGGAAACTCTTTTGTTCCTCAGGGTCTGGACTCCCCTCTTTGTGTTTGAACATATGCTCTCAAGAAGGTGCTTGGGAGACAAATAACTGTATACATAGACTTACAGCTATAAGTCTACTAGGCTGGCATTTTTTCTTCTCTTGGGGAGAATGAAATATGTAGTTAGTTAAGGACATCTGTTTCCTCTATTTGACTCTGAGTATTAAGATACTGCTGCAATTTAGATATGATCTTATTGTTTACAGTAACATTTCATATACTGAAACCTCGGTCCCCAGTATTATGTGGTTTAGAACCTTTCAGAGTTCTAGTTTTGGAGACACCGACCTTGGCAAAGATTGACACAGTCCTCCAAAAGAGCTAGGTCTACCTTTGGCCATGTAACCTCTACTTCCAAAGCATACACACAGCTTGATGCTGTATGCCATCCTGTGATAGAGCAGAAGATCCTTATCTAGCTTTTTTTTGTCTTTAGATATTACTTAGAAATTACAATAGAAAAAGCTATTTTCTATATTTTCTGACTGTTTCCTTTGCATTAAAGAGCAGCATTTCTTTTCAAGGTAAAACAGGGTCAGTCTTCTCTTACTGTTTCTTTCTGATGGTGGTGACCCAGCATGCCTGCCACATTTTAAGGGTCCCTTGGTCCCTTTGCTTGTAACATGTCAGTTTCACTAATCAAATCACAACTCACCTGAAATATATACGGATAGTGTTCAGACTGGCTAGGGTTCTGCATGTCTCAATTTAGAGAACTGTTATAGTAAATTTTATTATGTATTCATAACATTTTAAAGCTTAATGTATACTAAACAAAATATTTGATGTGAACATATATTAATGATATTCCTTAAACATCAGATTGTAAAGGACTATATAGTAAAAAAAAAAAAAAAAACCTCTTCTGTAATAACTATTGTTGCTTTTTGGACTAGAAAAGGAAGTAAAAAGATAAGAAAGTATATTTTAGTTTAGGCACTCAAATAAGAAAGTTTCATTTTTGTTTAGATATTTAAATTAATATTAGTATGTGAAGTACACATTGAAATAGTTCTTTATTAGTCATCAAGCTTTGAAATGAAAATTCAGACTTAGATGAAAAAAATAATTTCATGTGACATTATAGAAAGATTCATAGTAGCTTCTTACCCAAGGTTACATGCAGACAATTAATCTTCCTGGGTCTTGGGCTCATCAATAAATGTTGAACTTAGCAGTTTCTAAATAGCCCTCTCACCCCAAATTTCATGATTCTGTGTATTTGGAATGAGATGTTTTATTGCAGTGTGAGCTATATATCTCAGTGAGGAATGCAAGGAGTTAACGGAAACATCTCAAGATATAAATATGGACTTTTTGTGAACTGCCAATAATCTGCTTACTTGCAAATATCTCATAGGTATCATTTGTGCTATTCTTGCCTTGCAGAGATTCAGTGTAGGAGGAAGCCATATCTCTAGTGATGGCTTTAGCATGGCAGGGGTTAGGAAGGAACTGGAATTTTTCCCCAACTGAAAAAACGCAAGGAGAACAAATCAGAAATACTAGAGAAATCTGCATGCGGTACACATGGACCAACCAGTTTAGTCAAGTATGAGGCGATGTATAGTGTGTTCCACTTCATTTCTTTTGCCCTTTTGATGTAATGCAACATTTTAAGTGCTGTTTTAAAGGTTGAATTTTGATAAAGCTGCTTATTTATTGGTTTCCTCCCTTCCATGATGCTAGCATATTTTAAACATTACCTGTATGTCTTCTGTGGGAGACTGCGTGTTTTAGGTCCAGTCTGAGCATATTGCAATGGTACAGGGTCAAATGAAACCAGAAAGACCTAGATTATAGGTTTGATTCTCTGACTGTGGAGAATAGACTGAACCTCTGGGCTTCAGTTTACTCTTGTATTAAACAGAAATGGTGAATTTACTCAGGCTTCTTTCTTTATAATCTAAAGCCCAGGGTATGGTCCTGTCAAGGGTTTTTTTTAATGTCGTCTGTTGTAATTGTAACTCTAAGAAAGTTCATTTGCAAGGGCATTCCTTGTTTTCAGCTTGAAATGACGATGTCAGTAAAGAAGCAATCATTCCCTACCTCTTTTGGCCTTTGAATGCCCCATTCTCAGATAGAAGGAAGGACATTGAAACATCGATTTTACACTTAAATAAGAGGGAAAGGAATCAATAAAGGTATTTGAATATATGTGTCATGAAGCTATTACCCCCTCAAATGCAGAAAAATTAAGAGAATTAACATCAAACACTAGAAGGTCCCAAGGGTTTCCCCAACTTCATCTGGTTCCTCTGAGTGAAAGGCAACGAACGGCAGTACTGAGGCTCTGTCCCGCTTCCTGGTTCTTCAATAAGTCTATCTGGGTCACCAACATGACTGGTGGAAATCAAAGAGCTAAAGTCTATGTGAACCCCAGCAACTTTGGGAAAGAATCTCCAAGATGAAGTCTAGTTCATAGGTCTGATTACGTGCTATTTCATCACTAACCAACAGGGTCTGTGAGGTAGGTTGGCTGGTTTATCCTGTTAGCCTAGGTGACATTTATGCTCTGAAGTTGGACACAGAAGCATAATCAACCCCAGTAATCTTATGAGCAACGAGTTACTGTACTAGCAGAACGGCTAAAATAAGAATGGCCTCCAGAGACTCACAGATTTGAATGGTCACCCAGGGGCAGGCCCTATTTACAAGGATTAAGGGGTGTGGCCTTGTTGGAGGAGGAGCATCACTGGGAGTGGGCTTTAAGGTTTCAGAAGCTCAAGCCAGGCCCAGTGTCATTCTCTTTTCCTGATGTCTGTGATTCCAGATGTAGAAATCTCAGTTACTTCTCTAGCACCATGTTTGCGTACATATTTCTAGGCGGTGGTGGTGTACACCTTTAACCTCAGCACTTGGGAGGCAGAAGTAGTTCTCTGTGAGTTGAAAATCAACCTGTTCTAGAGTGGGTTCTGGGTCAGATTCAAAAGCGACACAGAGAAACCCTGTCTTGAAAAACCAAACAAACAAACCAAAAACTAAACCAAACCAAAAAAACAGAGTTGCTGTGGTTATTGTTAGTATTTCGCATGTGAAAGAACTCGCCAGCACACTGCCAAGGGAGCCATATTAGGTTTATTAGGAAGGGGGAGGGGGAAGAGAAGAGAGAGAGAAAGAGTAGGGTAGGGGGCAGAGAGAAAAAGAGAAAGTCTCCCACGTGGTTGGGGGTTTTAAAGGTAGGCACACCTTAAAGATGACGTCAAAGGCTCTTCTGAGCCCTTACAGGCAAGAGCATGGCCACAGCAATGAAACAACCTAACAGTCATGTCTTTTCAGAGCAATAAAAACTCAAACTAAGAAAAGAGCTCAAGTTCATCATGGCAAGGGAGCCTGAGACAACTAGTTAGATTGAACTACAGCCAGGAAGCATAGACACATCAATGCTTGTATGCAGCTTGCTTTCTCTGCTCTTCCTTTTAATTTCTGTCCAGGATGCCAGTCCATGGTATGGTGTTGTCAACACTGGGTAGATTTTCCCTCAGTTCATTTTCTCTAGAAACACCCTCACGGGCATGAAGAGAGGTGCATCTCCTTGGTGATTTTAAACCATTTCAGGCTGTGGATACAGACCAATTTACACAGTTACTCACAAGAAAGAAGAATTGGCTCTGTGAAAAAGGAGGAAAAAGGCACTAGAAAAGGCCACAGATGAAAGGCCATATGATTTGACATGCCTGATCAAGTATGGATGACAGTTAAAATGGTAACTTGTAATAAAAATGATTCTGAACCACAGGAGAGAGCTTTTCAAGAGACAAAAAGATCTTTCAAAGTCTGCAGTGGATGCCAGGTTAGGAGCTTAAGGTATGCCAACCTTGTATTTCCTACCACTACTTCAGACAAAGTTGAGATTAGAATGAAATCTTTTAAAATCTACTGTTTGTTTGTTTATTGTGTATGTATTTATAGTGTCAGCAGAGGCTGCAAGAGGGTACCAGATCCTAGACTGGAATTACAGGTGGCTGTGAGTGAGCACATTGGTGCTGGGAACTGAACTCAGGTTCTCTGGAAGTGCAGCCATTAACCCTTGAGCCATTCTCCACCCATGTTCCTATTTTCAAAGGCAATCTGTAATGCTTGTTTCAGTAAGTCTACAATACCCATCCCAGCAAGACTGTCTTCCCTGAAACTATTTTGGTTACAGGTTCCTGAAACAGCACAGCAAACCTTTTAAACTCCTTCTGAGCTAACTTGCTATTCTTATTCTCTAAGGTGATCATGCTGATGGCTCACAGTCCTCTCAGAAGTTTCCTGTGCATATAAGTATATAGATATAGGTAAAAATTCACGAATTCAGAGCATATGCTTAATGAAGATGTTTCATCTCTTATATGAGGAAAATCACTTAGATCTAATTCACAGCCCTGTACATGATAGGAATGCACCCTATCACTGAGCTCCACTGAAGCCCTAATTATACAAGCTCTGTCCTGCAATTTGCTTTAGTCAATTATCTTGGCCTCTTTTTCATATATGCAATGGGTTTACCCATACTAGTGTAGGGTTCACCAGCTTTTAGCATCTCCAGAGATTTTTTTTAGCAGGGGGGAGGGGCTTCCAAGACAGGATTTCTTTGTGTGGCTTTGGAGCCTGTCCCAGAACTTACTTGAACTCACAGAGATCTACCAGCCTCTGCCTCCCTGGTGCTGGAATTAAAGGCGTGAGCCATCACTGCCCCGGCAGCATCTTCAGAACATTTCAAGACTTTTCCTACTTGCCAACACAACTCTGAAAGGAAGAAGCCATAATGACCTGTCAGCCCCTGGGACCACATCCATCTGAATTGATTCACCATCAATTGAATTCACCATCTGAATTGAATCCCATCACCAGCATTGGAAGCTGGAAACTTTTGAGACTGTTGATAATTCTAATACTTTAGATTACCTGAGTCAGAGTCTCTAGCCATGAGACCAAACTAAGTTGTAATTCTGAGACTAAAATATGCCTTTCTCTCTCTTATCTCTGAACTTCTTTTTGGTCAGGGAGGCATGCCATTTTGACAGCTTATCAGTAACATAGGCAAAGCTGAGCACATACTAAGAGCCAAGGCATTTAAGAATTTCTGAAAAAGCTTTCACCAAGGACAAAGTGAACCCTAGGTATTTTCTGCAAATGCAGACTAGAGGTGGGCATTTTCTTGTAACACACAAGGTTCAGCAAGTTGACAAGGAAGGTGGTACTTTTTTTCAAGCTTGGATCAGGGTAACTAAATTGAACTTATAACATTGGATATGGTCAACTTCTGATCCATGGGAGAAAGAAAAGGGTACATAAACTCTCCAGATAATCCGAAACACATCAGCAAGCAATGTAATGTGGGCACTGACAATTTTGGTTGCAGGAAACAAAAACACATCCAATTTAAGCTGGTTTAACTAACAAAACAAAACATGAATAAATTATTATAAAGACATGGTATTTCCCTCAGTCACCAAGAGCACAACTTTCAAAAGTGGCAAGAACGGAACCAAGCAAGACAAAGCCACAGAGCCAGGCAATGATGGCCTAGACTCCTAGCTCTGGTTTGTGCTTAGCTTATCTCACCTCCTCCATGTCATCTCTATAGATTGGTACTCTCTACTTTTCCAGTTTATATGGTATGACTGACATTCTGTTGACTTTTGCATCTCTTTTAACATAGGACATTAGATCTAAAAATGGTTTAATGGGCATAAAGTCCCATTAAACCATTTTTAGATCTAAAATTCAAATTTTTGAAAGAGTGAATCCAGCTGGTCCATCTTGGATCATGTGCCCATCCTGGTTTATTCTACTTTGGTCAGAGAAAATGGGTTCCAATAGTTGTAGCAAGACTTTCTTTGTACTGCCAGCCAGCTTCCAAATAATGACATGGAGACTTCTTATTAATTATGAAAGCTCAACCTATAGCTTAGGCTTGTTCTTAACTAGCTCTTATAACTTAAATTAACCCATATCTATTAATCTACTTTGTATTATGTGGCATTACCTCTCTTCCATGTTGCACCTCCTGTTCCCTCTCTGTCTCCTGTGCACCTAGATTCTCCTCCTCTTCCTTTCTTTCATTGGAAATCCCACCTATACCTCCTGCCTAGTTATTGACCATTCAGATTTTTATTGCGCCAATCACATCAAATAAGTCTTCACACAGTATACAAATATTCTACAACATTTCCCCTTTTTGTCTAAATATAAAGGAAACACTTTAACTCTAACATAGTAAAACTATATACATTAAGAACAATTATTAGGTAAGAAGAATTACATTCACAATATTCAGTCCATTTGTATTTGGTAAATTTAGAGAAAATACTTTATTATCTGTCATATTTGAGTGAGTCCAAAATTCTATATCTAATTCACTTTCTATCCTAATTTGTATTACTAACTCCAAACTATCATTTTGGAACTCAGAACATTGTTTTAATAAATAATTTAAGCTTCTATACCTCTCAACCTTAAATACTTTATATCTCTTTCATAATTTTTTTGAATTTGGTAATAGATAAAACTGTAACTATAACTATCTTGTCTTCAACTCCACAAAAGACCCCAGAAGGCTAAATAATATTACCTGAGTAAACAGAAAGTATAGAGCAAACAACTTCCAAAACTATAAAAATGACAGCTGGCTGCCTAGACAGTTACCCAAGTTTCTTCTGCAACATTGGTGTATCTATCTTTGGCCTACAGGCCTATAATATCAGACAGACATTTCTGTGATATGGAAATTTTGTAGGACTGTCTTACCTTATCTTGGTTAAGTTTGACAGTCACTTCTTATGTGTGTTCTGCTTGTCCAGCATGCTGTCAGCAGTTGAGACAAGGGCAGTTTCTTGCCCAGTAGTTAACTTTTGCCACAAAGAAAACAAACTCCATATGGAGGTTCTTCAATTTCCATCATCTTCTCTGAAGTAGATTGGTACTGCTAAGAAAAGACATATCTCACTGTCATGAAAAGCCTTATGTTATTAAAACATCATAAATGCCATAGTCTGTAGGTCTCTGAAATATTTGAAGACCATCTACTTATCTAAGATACATATCTGTTTAACCTTAAAAACACACCTATTATGGCTACAAATTTGATCATTAGATGAATAACCACTAACCTGTATTTCTTAATTATCCTAAATAGTTTGTAATAATAAGTTTCAAGGACTAGAAATTTACATGAGCTGCATAGGCACAATACCTTAAACAAGAGTAGAAACATATGTACAGTATGTTGTGGTAAAAGTAATCTTAAGTTTGTATCAATATACGAAAAAAAAAGCAAGAGTAGAAACATGTTATAACAAAAATAACCTTAATTTTGTATCAATATACAAAAATACTATAATCACAGTAGGAATATATAAACAGTACATTAAAACAAAATAATCTTAAATTTCTATTGATATAAAAAAATTTATACCAATGTAAAATATTTGAGACTAGTGGTCATTTTTTAGTCTAAAAGTAGATTCAATAATCTGCCCTTTCATCTTATCATTTCTATACCCCTCTTTTTCTTTTCAGAGGGAAATATCTGAATCTAATACTCCTTTCTGAGTTTTCTCCATGACTATGACCAACAATAACTTGCAACCAACCCCCCTTAAACAATTATAAACATTTATAATCCATTGAATAACCAAAACCCATCCATCTCACCTCTTGGGAATGTGGGTGTTGTGTTCTTGAGATTGCTTCCTGTTTTCTGAGGGAACAACATCTGTAGGGAACCTTAAGAAAATTGAGATAATTTTTAAGCCCTGGGAGAGCTAGTTGTATTATTTGTTTAGTCTCTATGTGACAGGAAAGTATAGCATTTATCTGAAGTTTTGGTTGGATAGTCTATGAGGCTGGACCATCTCAACTAGCTGCTTTGAAATTGTTCTGGATGCAGAATTTTGAGAAAATTGCAACATGGGCATTCTGAGAGGCCTGATCATCTGGGCTACTTGTCTTTATTGGTTATTTTTTTCTTTTTGAAAATATATAAACTTTTAAAGGTAACATATATCTGCATTAGAACAAGTATGGAATATGTTCTGTGCACAAGTCAGTTAAAGATGATGTTTTGTCTTATTTTTGAGCAGGCAAAAGACATTTGTTGACTTTGTAATCCTGTTTGGATCTTATAACCAAACCTGTACCCATTCCATATGAAAGGATGGCATGTAATTATAAGTCATGAGGACTAATTAGCAAACAGTTTTTATCATGTCTCATCAAGTCTTAGAGCTGTTCCCACAGAAGAGGGGTCAGCACACATGTCACCTGTTCTGTAGTCTTTCTTGGTTTCTTTTTTCATGTCTATAATAAATATTTTCAAGATGTCTCCTCCAATCAAGTGTGATCTTTATTAATTTTGAAGTGAACCATAACTCTGTTTTCTGTGGAATCAAAGGCATAACCTCTCCCCTAATGTAACATATTTTTGACTTCCATTCTGATGTGAGGACATTCTTGAAATACATAGGTCAGTTATATTTAGCAGTTTCCATAATCCAGTGTCTCTCAGCAGCTATTTTTTTATATTAGCATTAAAAAAATTCACAGTCAATAAAGCACCATACAGGATCCAGGTGACCTGTATATTTCCCTTCCTTATGTGGCTTGTTTTTTTATACTATTTTACTCTTTCCTTAAGACTTTATTATTTTTAAAATGACTATCTATACTCCCCATCTCCCTCCTTTTTTCCATATCTGTGTAAAGGGTTTTTTGTCTGGACTGCTTTACTGCATGCCTGTAGTGTTCTTTTGCTGTAGACAAATCTCAAATGTCCATGCCAGTCACTGCCTCTCTGGAGGCTGACTCTGTCCCCTTCAATTTCCTGAGAACCTAGCCTTTTGCAGGCATGTGTATTGTCTCAGCTCTTGGAAGCTGCTGTGTCCACAATGTGGAAGACATTTTTACCTAGCACAGTAGCTGCTCAAGTACTCTTGATGAGTCACCCCACTGTAAGCCAAGCTTACCTGAGAGACTGCTTTCTCAGGCTCTATGTGGATATTTAATATTCAAGCCTTCATGTTGAGTGCCATATGTAATGTCTTTCTCTGCCCCACCAGTTAGCTCTTAAATAATAATACAGAGACTTTCTTCTCATTATTTATGAAAGCTCAGCCTTTAGCTTAGGCTTGTCTCAACTGGTGCTTATAACTTAAATTAACCCATTTATGGGTCATCTATGTTCTGCCATGTGACATTATGTCTTTTTGACTGTGCACCTTCTATTTCTTCAGAGTCTGGGTTGTGATTCTGCCTTTCTTCTCCCCAGAGTCCTTTCTGTCCCCAGAAGTCCTGCCTAACCTCTTTCTGCTTAGCCATTGGCCATTCAGCTCTTTATTTAAATCAATCAGAAGGCTCTTTGGCAAAAACACATCTTCACAGTGTAAAGAAATATTCTGCAACAGATAGTTTACAATGTAACAGCTGCTAAAATTTATTGGGTGATAACTACACACATTTATTTTGTACATGTACATGTATGTACTGTATGTGCATGTCTCTATGGGACAGCATGATTCAGTCACTAATATCTTAAGCTTTTCTCTAGGTATTTTTCAGGCCAACTGTACAAAAGCCTCTTCTGCCTCCTGAAGCTGAGAGGTGTAGCACAGGCCAAAGATGGGATGGCTTCAAGATTTCCAGTATGACAGATTCCCCTGTTTATTTCCCATGTTTCCTTTAATTAAAAGTTCCTCATGAGAATTAAGGGACCGTGACTGTCCCTGATCGGTGTGTGCTCCCTAAGTGTGGAAGAAAGAGCTTGCCTCATTTAGCTTATGACTTGCAGGATTTACTTAACAAGCTCTTAGGAACTCCCCAGGAATAAACAAGGGTGCCAGGTTAAATCAAGACAGGTTTTTCTGTTTGCACTTGTTTCAAATTGATCCAAACAGCAGGTTCAGAAGATACTCTTACCGCCACAGCAAAAGCTACATCAGCCACAGCCTCTTGAAAACAGTACATTGCTATAGCAACCAGTGAGGTTTATAAACACTGCACCGTACTGTCCTTTTGCCAGGTTTTTACCTTAAAAGAGTTCCAAAGAGCACTGCATTGATAAATGGCTGCCTACTTCTGAGAGTTAGGTGGCACAGTCACAGATGCCATGGGTTGTCATCCAACTCTTGTTCTTAAACATGCTTCCTTTAACATTCCATTAGAGAAGCTAGAAAAACTAAATGTTTGCTTTGCTGAAGTGTTGCAACTAGGTGGGTCTTGAGACAGATTGGTCCAGGAGGCAAAAGTGGAAGTCCCCAGCCGGCTTCCCTCAGACATCAAATTTCTTTATGGATGTTACCACGGCCCTCCTGCTGCTATTCTCCCTACCTTAGACACAGAGTTTGTTTTAGAGCGAGGGCTGTTGTCATTTTACAATTAGATGATGGAGAAACCGCTGCCATGGGGATTTCTGAGCTCTGAACAACAGATGTTTCCCTCTAGAATGTTTGTTATGTGAGCTTCTAAAACTACCCTGACTCAGGTTTCCTAGTGATATCCAAAGGATTTCTATTATATAAGTCAGTTACTGCAACAGTCTAAATTGGTCAGGAAGTTCTACAAGCATCTGAAAACAGAAGTAGTACATGATCCAGCTTCACCACTCTTGGTGTACACCTGAAGGGTCGGTGTCAGAACACAGGAAGAGTTGGCTGCACCGGATGGGGATCTTAGCTCTAGCTGCTATAATCACATTACAGGATCGATCCAACTGGGTACCTTTTGATAGATGCTGAATAAAGAAAAGTGGCATGCCTGGCTATAGTGGTGAAGGACTTTAATCCCTGCACTCAGGAGGCAGAGGCAGGTGGATGGATCTTTGTGAGTTTGAAACCAGGCTGGTCTACAGCTGGTCCAGGACAGCTAGGGCTATTACACAGAAAAACCAAGTATCTTGAAACACCGAAACAAACAAATGAAACAGTGGCACATACACATAACATGGATTTAGTTAGCCATAAAGAATAAAATTATGCTGTTTATATGGGAATACATTGAACTGGATGCCATTATAGTAAGTGAAGTAAGCAAGACCTGGAACAGCAAGTGTCATATATTTTCTTTCATATTAAATCTAGAAAGAGAGCATACATACATACATACAGATGCACACACATACACAAGCACCCACACCCCCCCCCCACACACACACACCAAGAAAGGAACTATTAGGGAAAGGCAAAGTTAATGAAAGAGGGTGATAGGGATTATGTTCAATGTGCAGGAAACCATTGCAATGAAATCATTACTTTGTACACTTGCCATACACTAATAAATAAGCCTTCCTTTTGGTACCATGGTGGCAGATATTTTAGCTCAGATTTTTATTATCTTTTAATTCTATACCTGTTTGTCTATTCCTCTGAAATCTCCTAGGACTTTGTTGAAAGAAGTATGACTCAGTTAAATGGAACAAAATAATCAGAATGATCTTCATCATTATCCCCCAGTTACAAGTGATTAAATCTAACTCTAGAATCACAACCTGAAGAGTCTAAGAACCAGGAGGCTGAGTTTACAACTGACCAAAGCCTTCTGGTAGCACAGCACACATGAAGTCCACATATATGGAGCCGTCCTCGGCTGCATGTCCAGGTTTTGTCTGTACTTTTTGAGTCTACGGTTGAGAGAAATGTGAAAATTATATATTTCACCCTCTCCTTCTCAGCACTTAAAAGCTCCTTTTTGCTAGACCCTCCCTCCCTTTCCCCATACTTATATAGATGGGCAGAGGATTAGTGAGATGAAAAGAACCCCATTGAGTCATACCATGATGTGCGCCATTAGCGCTCACTGTTCTTACCAAATGAACTATTGTAAAAGGATGTCCTAAGCAAGATAGTGGCTTCTAGAAGTGTCACCTCTAGTCTGTGGTCCTAAATAGTCTTAGACACTATGAGATGATCAGGTGGAGAAGGGGGGTGAGCAAGCTGAATACAACCAACAGCATCAAACAGGGCACCTTAGATGAACAAAGAGTAATGTGCTGCAGAGGCAGAGAAGAGTGTGGAAATCAATGCATTGCATGATTATTAATCTTGATATTAGGGTTAGGGTTAGGGTTAGGTTGTTAATAATATCAAGATATTATTAATCTTGATTGTTAATTTGATGGGATCTGGGAGAGCATCTGTGAGGTCATTGTCAGGAAGGATTATGAAGGGACTGGGATCTTCCAGTGGGAGTCAGAGAAGTCAGAGAAAAGAGCTGTCCTGCTGGTCTGGTTGGCCTGCTCTTTTGAGTGACTGAATCTATCTCAGGCAGCTTCTGCTGCTGCCATCCTTTGGCCTTGACAATTCAGTCTCTGGGGCTCCCAATCCTCCAGTCTTCAGCTCCATATTGAGACTGCTTAGACATCTGGACCCAGGGACTGAGTAGCTAACCAGATGCTTGGCAGACAGCCATTGTTAACTGCCCATTCCTTACCAGTAAGCCAATCTAATATGTTTTTTTAAAATTTATATTTTGTAATATATTTATTTTTGATCCTATTCCACTATAGAACCCCTAGTGCACAGAGTTGTTGGCAATGCAGAGATGCTGAGGAGTTGTGAAAAAAATATTTCAGAAAAAATAATTATTTCAGAGGCCATTCAAGATGTAGAGTTTGGACAAGAGAATGGATTTAACGGGAAAAATAAAAGACTTACTATGAGTTCGCAGAGAAACAGCTGGCCATGGTGTTTAAAACTAACTAATCCACTCCCCCAAAGTATTAAGCACAAACATTAACCCTACAATGTACTCTACAGTGTTGGCTTGCAGTTCATCCCTAGTGACACACTAGCCAGGAAGTGTGGGAGAAGCTGATCTCCAGAACACCGGACATTCTCACAGAAAGAGAGAAGACAAGAAAGTCAGGTAAGGTAGCTTAGCCCATGTGGCTGAAACCAGCCTGTGTCTAAAGCTCTGAGGGAGGACTCTCTGCCCCAGCTTTTTATCCCTTATGTCCAACAGTCATTCTGAAGCTTGAAAGACAAGAGCATTTATCAAGATCATGACCACCAGTCAGGAATATTCTCAGTGGCTCCTCATCTAAATATTAAATGTCTAAACTAGTTGCATAGAAATTGTTTCACTGAAGTCAAAAGTAAAATACTCATTTGCTCTCTAAACAAAACAAACAAAAAACCCAAACAAATAATAACAACAAAACAAATAAACACTGTATTTCAGGAAAATGACACTGAATGCAATGAAACTGTTAATTTGGGAAGCTATAAAAATATGGCCCTCTAGCTCCACGGAAAGCTGTTTTGTCACGTGACAGTGAACCTCAGGCTCCGCCTCCTCGCTGCTCTCCTTGGGTGCAGCTGAAGCAAGAGGTGCAAGATGCTCCATTTAACAGCTGATCTGCTGGGACCTGCGCCTAAGAAGTTAATTTCTAGCTTTGAGATGGTTTCAGGTAATTGTAGGTAATTTAAAATATAATTGCAATTTAGTTGGGGGAAAAAAACCTCTTTGCTGTGTTTATGCTCATCACTCTAATTTAAGGTCTAGAAGGTTGGCTGAACTGCACCTCGGCACACACCCTCTTTGCATCTCCCTTATTTCACCACCAGTGATTATACAAACAGCCTCAGCAAACCTCAGTCTGCGCTCCAAGACAGTGCTGCCAAGCTCCAAGGTTCCATATGGTTGCCAGGACAACTGCTGACAAATTCATGATTACCTAAAAGACAAGGAAAAGCACAAAGCTCCGAAATGCAAAGTCCCTCAAAAAGATGCTCAGAGGCCTTGCATTTATGTTTACTTTAAGAAACAATTGGTTTTTTAATTAAATATGTACATATGCATTTGTGTGGACATGTGCATATGAAAGCAGTGCCCACAGGGTCTGGAAGAGGGCATGAGATCCCCTGAAGCTAGGCTGTTGGTTGAGAGCAGTCTCTTGTGGGTGCTAGGAACTAATCTCAAGTCCCGCACAAGAGCAGTGGGCTTTTTTTTAAATGTCCACTCCAGTGGCATTCAGTACATCCACACTGTTCTGCAAAGTACCACCATTATTTAGGCAGTCCCAGAACCTTGCCATTACCCCAAACTGAATTTCTGTAGGGTACATTATTAAGCAACACTCTGCTACTGTCCTTAGCAGTCATTAGCTAATTATTCTCTATTTTTGTGATGTTGATGATTTGGACATTCGTGTGACTAAAGCCAGTCAAGACTGTCCTTTTCACATCTAGCTTGGCTCACTGAGCACATGCATTTCTATTACAATGATTTCCTCCCTTTTAGGCAGTCCCTAATTATATATAGTCTGAAGATATGGCTCAGCTGATATGATCACTGACTGCCCTTTCTGTAGACCCAAGTTCAATTCCCAGCACCCACATGATAGCTCACAGCTGTCTGTAACTCCAGTTCAGGGGGATTCAACACCCTCACACAGGCATACATGCACGTAAAACGTAAATGCCATGAAGTACAAAAATAAAAAATAAAGATGTATACACACATACACACACACACACACACACACACAGTCTATTTGTAGAGAGCACAACACCTTTATTAATGTTACATTAGTGGAGAGCAGCTTTTCTTGTTGAGAAATGAATTTAGGCATGGTCTCCTAAGAGCTGGGCCAGTCTCAACATAAAAGCAGTCCTAGAAAGGCTGAAATGATCTCTAAGCTGACAGAATTCAGGGCTCCCAAAGAGAAGGTGACATTTGGACCTGATGTCCCTTGAAGGTACTTATGGTCAGCCCACCAGCTCCCTAACAGGCTGAGGTGTTTCTGTTTGAGAGCCAGCAGCTTACAGCCAGCCTTCCTGATTCTCTAACATTCCTAAAGCTAAAATGCTATTTTAAAAATCTGGCTCCCTTAGTTTGGTGACAGAGAGGTCGAGTGGATGGTTTCTGTAAATTAACAAGGAGGGTCATGTGGCTCAGATTAGGTTTTTTTTTTTTCTTCTTTTTTAGAAATCTGCTCTCAAAACCCATCAATCATTTCTAAAGTAAGCACTTGTATTTTATCCCACAAGTATTGAAGGACAGGAAGTGAGAAGGCCATTTCCATTTCCTTTATAGTATTTTAGGAGGTATATAATCAACCTGTGATATGTTTCAAGAAATTTCAGAAGAGTCACAGACTGCTTATCTGACATGGGGCATGTTATTCAACAAGTCGAGTCTTGGGGACTGGGAGACAGCTCAATGGACAAATTGTTTGCCTTATGAGGACCTTTGTTTAAGACCCCCAAACCAAGTGCGGTGACAACTACACACACACACAGGGAGAGAGAGAGAGAGAGAGAGAGAGAGAGAGAGAGAGAGAGAGAGAGAGAGAGAGAGAACTAAATTTCCTAATTGTTTTTCATTTTGGAAGTATGAATGATAAAGCTTACATAAGAAGACTCTGAAAAGAACTGAAGATCGATCATGTCTATATCGGAGGTCTCCAACACAGCTGTTATTCTTCTGTGCTGACGTCCCCTACAGTGGTGACATGCTTTGTGATCATTGTATTCAGCACAATTTCAAATTTATTGGCAATGAAGTTTACAGCTATTGCTAGAGAGCATTTCTAATAGCATATTACTGCTTTGAGTTAGAGGAATAACAAATGTGAGAAAGAGACTTGTCTGTTATTCAAGAAAAACATATGCTAATGGGAGAAATGGGGTGAAGATGGGGGAAGGGAGTAAGAAAAGGAAGTGGTTTAAAGTGAAGTCTAGTCTTCCAGACTGATGCTAAGTACAGGGGCAGGTGTCCAGAAAGGGGTATCTCATGCCATCTAACTAAAAACATCTACATAATAGATCCTCTTTAATCGTCTCTTAGCAATAATTCACCACAAATTATCCAACATCTTAGAGCAAAGCATTATAGCCCATGGTAGAGGACTTGACCTTCACAGAATGTGTGTGGCCCCCCTGGGTAGCTCTGAAGACTCTGCAAATGAACACACAAAATAATGTACCTTCCCTACTTATGTCTTTGCTCATGAATTTCACTATTGCTTAATCATGACAAAACAGTGAGTCTCTCTCTCTCTCTCTCTCTCTCTCTCTCTCTCTCTCTCTCTCTCTCTCTCTCTCTCTCTCTCTCTCCTGTGTGTATGTATGTTGCTGTAGCCCTGGTTGACCCAAAACTATTAGACCTGTCTAGCCTCGAACTCCTGGCAATCCTCTTGTCTCAATCTCCCAAGAACTGAGATTACAGGCATGATTTACTTAGCTTGTGTGCAGTTTAAAAATATTTAAAAATTACCAGCTGAATGAAGGCAATATTCCAACAGGCATTCTCTATGACTTTTCTTTAAAAAGGAGCTAGTCTTCTAAAAACTGCAACAACAACCCATGTTCGAGTTTAAACTCTATTTTTGAAAAGAGATAGTCCTAGGTTTTGTTCTGAGCGTCCTTCACAAAGTTAGCGGACACTTCGGAAGTGAAAGCCCTACTTTTGTTCCAATCGATTCATGGCCAGCCATGCAAATCAGGAGAGATGTATGGTACTGGGGTGGGGCTTTGGCAATTGACAAATTGGATGTGCACTGACTGCTCGCCTACAAGCAATCTGTCTCCAAGCACAGAACACATCACTGTTGTCTATGAACAACAACACAGTTTAGATCAGGTAGGAATGGGTTTCACACAACCGCTATTTCTTATTTTGACTTCTTAAGGTCCTGCTCTTGGGTGTCCTTGGTGAGATCAACTAGAAAGGAAAATAGAAGAATATATACACAAGCTTTCATTAGCCATCTTATTACCAGGCCTACATCTGGGGCCAACAGCTGATAGGATCCATAGAGACAAGCAAGGACACTTCTGCTTGTCTTGGCACTCCATTTTTAAGCAGCAGAAATGAACCAAACCATAACTGAGGAAGAACCCTGGCTTAGCAAGAGATGGGTTGGATGCATTTATCTCTTCTTTGTTCAGTCTTCATGGAGATCCATTGGTCTCTACCAGTGCATGCCAAACCTCCTGAACACACAATTTGGCACACAGTTCTGTACAAAACACAACAATGAAAAGCATCATTTCTTTAGCATAAAATCTAAGTTTGCTAGACTGAAGGTGTCAGCAGTTGTAGTAAGGTGGTTTTCCTTAGGTACATGGGCATTTAAAAAGAAAAAGAAAGAAAGAAAGAAACATGGCTCTCCTCTCCCATCCTAGGACTTCCTCTTGCTTTGCCCTAAATGCTCAAGATCAATAGGCTACAGTACATTAAATCCTCCAATGTAATTGCCACCCTGGAGCCGAGCAGAATCTCTCTAGGAAAGGCCACTGACCCACTCCCATATTTGACTGTTCACACCTCGGCCTCCTCAGGCTTTCCAGGTAGAGAGGAACCCCTAAATACCAGATATGTTTGGCTCACCTCACTTTCACTCTGGTGAGCTACAATGGATATTCCATCTCCCTGGTTGCTTTGTTTCTTAGACATTACTAGATGCTTACCTACTCCTTAGATGTGCAGTTCTCTCTCAGTTTCATTTGAAAGTGAGACAGTGAGATGCTTTCTTCCATGCTAAGTTGATTTTCCAGTTTTATCTGTCTGATGAGAAGCCAGGCAGAATTGACACCTTCTCCTTAAGAGATTTTTTTCCTACTTTTCATTTTGTATTGTATTTACTATAATACATTACAATACAATACTATAATACATTGTTTTGTATTTACTAACTAGATTTGAGACTGGCTCAAATCAAAAGCTGTTTAAATTTGAATGCAGATGAATACTGTATGTATAAGCATGGCTCAGATAGAGCTAAGAAAGAAAAGTGTGCTTCATTTGTGTTGTTCCTTTATAAGTTATGCTAGTACTCTGCTACCAGGATCATCCAGTTGTTCACCCATTCGTCCATGTGTAGTGGGATTGTGCTGGTAATGTAAATATTTATCCTGCCTAGGGGTTTAATAAAAAGCTGATTGGCCAAAGGCAAACAGGAAGTGTGGGCAGGGCTACCAGGCTAAAAAACCCAGGAACATCTCAGAGCAGACACAGATACCAGACACAGAAGCCGGAGTCACCAGAGCTGCCAGGAGACACAGAGGAAATGCTGCTCTGAGAAAAGGTACCGAGCCACACAAGTGAACATGATGGGTTGAATTCAGAAGGAGGAGCTAGCAAATTATATGCCTGGGCCCTAGGTCAATCAGCATAAAAATAATATAATCCTGTGTGTGATTATTTGAGGCTAAGAGGAGCTGAGAGTAAAACTAAACTTTTGGTCCTGGCCTAGAAAGTCTGGGCCAGAATCATTTACAACATCCATTTTTATGGATAGCCACCTCTATTTGCCATGTGCTATCCTTTTCTCTAATGGAGAGAGTGGACATTAAGTAGTGATCTCAGAGAAGCCAGCTGGGTGGCATCCATCTGTCATTCCATCACTTCAGGGAGAGGCAGAAGCAGAAGAATCACTGTGAGATCTAGGCCAGGCTGAGCTATTTAGCAAGGTCCTATTTCAAAACAAGAACAGAAAAACCAAAGGAACTGGGAACATGGGATGTTGAAGGGTTCATTGAGATTGGTACAAGCTAGTCAGAGGGCTCCCAGTCACTGACATTGCCTGAAATTCCAGACTCTGAAGCAAAACTGGAAACAGCTCCTTCTAGTCTTGGAAATAACCTACTTCATATTACAATGTCTTTACCTCTTGACTCCTGAGGCAGAGAAAGGGCTGCCTAGTGGAATTTCAGGTGCTTTTGAGAAACATGGTGACTAGGGGCTGGGCAGCAGCAGGTGACTGTGTAACAATAATAGCAGAAGTCATCCAGAAGCTGGGTTTTTTTTTGTTTTGTTTTGTTTTGTTTTTTGCAGCTGGGTTTTTAATCTAAATAGACAGGATTTTGTTCTGTCAGGTGGCCTAAATCTGTAATCAGAGTTTCTGGCCTGTCCAGCCCATGATCCAAACCCACAGACCTGCAGTGCCACAGAAACACATAGAAGTTTATATTAATTACAATATTACATTACATGCTGCTTGGCCTATGGCTCAGGCATATTGCTAGCTAGCTCTTGTACCTTACTTAATTCAATCCATTTCCATTAATCTGACCTGCCACATGGCCCATGGCTTACCTATTTTTTTTACATCTTGCTTTTTAGGCAGCTAAGTCACTTGACTCTGCCCTCCCCCTCCTTAATCTATGCTCAGATTTCCCGCCTCCTTCTAAAATGCCCTGCCATAGGCTCAAACAGTCCCTTTATTAATTAATGATATTCATGGCATACAGAAAAACATCCCACATCATAAATCTTTGGGATTCTTTTTCTCTGCTATAACAGGGTCAAGTCTGGAGTCTGACATTTGCATTTTCTAATGATTATCAACCCTTTCTATCCTTCTTTAATCTGGAACATTCTACAGCCTCTCTTGGATTATGACATTGGCATTGTTGAAGAATGTGTTCCTCATCAGCACCTCTCCCTACACTACCACTGCTTGTAATAAAATACTCTTATTTTAGGTGTGTCTGAAAGTCCATGTAGCTGGGTTGAGTTCTGCATCTCCTGGCTCAGAACTGCTTGGACAGTGTTGTATGCTTCTCTGGATATTGTGTGTGGATTGCACTAGTAACTTTTATCTTGATGACTTGGTGAGGGTGGTCCCCATTCTCAACTACATGATCATTGTGTACTCCTCCTACTTTTGAGCACAAAAGCAGTTCATGGGAAGAGGACGAGCTGATACAATGACTCAAACACCCTGGTTCTCATCAGAATTTCCCTGTAGCACCGGCATTGGCTGAGGATTCTGTGGTTTTCACCAGCACGATTGTAATTTTCCATTGACTCTGCCTGCATGCCTTGTAGTCACCAGTCAGCTCTTACTTATCAATGCAACTAGTTCATTTATTATTTACCATCTATCTATTATTGACATAGACTCAGGAGTGCCTATTTCTTTCTAGTAGTGTATACTTTATTATTTCTCCTATTTCTTGTAGTCCTCAAATTTACATATCCTTATTTATACAAGATGCCAGGTAACTGCAGCTTTGTATAGTTCAGCCATACCTGATTTCTCTCTGCCCCCAACTCCAACCCTTCTGATGTAGAAAACCCTTTGTGTGTTTGTGGCATACCTAGATACACACATACACCTATAGGTTATAGCACAGAAGACTGATAACAAGGCCTGCCTTGAAGAAGAAGGAGATTTTAGGACACGTGCTTGAGAAAGTTGGATGTTCACTTCCCTAATCTTACAAGTTAGTTTCAAAGCAAGCAGGTACCTGTGACAGACTGTCAACAAAGAGAGGTGTTTCTGGTATATCAGGTCAGTTAGCCCAGATCAATTTGAGGACATCCCACCCTTTACGATGTCCAGCCCCATCTAGCTAGTGGCAGAACTCCAAATAAGCACAATTCTAGTGACCACCATGACTTTGGCCCTTCTGGCAGACAGGCTTCTGAATGAGGCTGCAAAATCTTCAACAGTGTGATGTCCTGGAGACGTGGTGTTGCCCAATTCTTTCCAGTCATACTGTTACATTTGCAAAGTAGCCACTGAGGGGTTGTGTGCTAGGGCATTAGACCAGACAGGTTTCTTGTCCTGTTTCTCAGTCTCATAGCTGCACGGGTTTATGTGAGCAATGGTGGTTAAACGGGCCCATGGCGGTACTTTTCATTCGAAATAATTACTGAAGTGCCTCCCATTGAATACTTCTCTCATTCAAAGTGCTGAGAATAAGTGACTATTGAATGCTCATAAATCTTCATCACTCCTCCAAGGCTCAGGAAATATCCTGACAGAGGAACAGAGAGCATGAAAGGGTCAGGGGAAGGTGGAGGAGGCTGAGAGGTGTGAACAAGGAACTCTGTCTTCTGGGTATGATATGGCTGGCAACTATTAAACTCTCAATAGCTTTGGTTTTCAGCACTAGATCTGCACAAGATTGGGCCTGTCAGCATTCTGTCATGAACATGAGAGGGCCTCACAGGGCCCCGCCCTCCTGGACTATCTAGAGGCAGTTAGTAGTTAATGGAGGAGGAAGTGACATTTTCTTCAGTGGTGTAGCCATTGGTAAGATGGGGGTACTTCTGAAAGCAAATTCTCTCCCATATTCATGTTGGTGGGCTACTGCATCTCCTGGGGATACCTCCCCCCCCGCACTGTACATGTACACACAGGGAGACCCACACCCACATACACATGTACACAGAGACATACACACATATACATGGACACACAAACATAAACACAAATGCACATGCACACAGACATACAAGTAGTATCGCTAACCAGAAGGGGATCAGCGGAAGTGGAGGGAGGTAATAAAAAATAGGAGATGGCAGAATCTGACCAGAATACATTATTGTGTAAATTATGAAAATGTCATATTACTAGGAATAGTTGACAGCTGGGAGGTGAAGGTGCATGTCTTTAATCCCAGCACCCGGGAGGCAGAGGCAGGCAGATCTCTGAGTTCAAGACTAGCCTGGTCTACAGAATGAATTCCAGGACAGACAGAGCTACACAGAGAAAGCCTGACTTGGGAAAAAAAATAATTGAATAATTGACAGAAAACCTCAAAATTCTCCGAAAACACAAAACTTCTTAAAATTCTGCTTTTAAAAGAAACCAAAACCAGGCAACAGTAGTGCATGCCTGTAATTCCAGCACTCGGGAGGCAGAGGCTGGTAGATCTCTGTGAATTTCAGGCTGGTCTATAAAGCAAACACCAGGACAGCCACAGCTACTCAGAGAAGGGGTCTCAAGCCCCCTCCCCCGGCAAAAAATAGAAAGAAAAGAAGTCCAAATTGGCTATCATTGTATTCAGAAACCCTGTAAGGTAGAAGTTTTGGTTTGGGAACTGAGCAGTTTAGAACCCACAATCCATAGGGAAGCTTCATGACCTACTCGCAAGCTGCCCCACATAATATTCCTCCACCAGCACACCACGCGCAACCCTAGGGAGCACATCTCAAGGTGCAACACTCATCAGTTATATGGAAATCTTGTTAAAAGATCCTATGCTCATTCAAGAGGTATGTGGGAGCCCCATATGTCACATCTCTGACGAGTTACAGGGGATTGTGGCACTGGCTACTCCTAGACCCCACTACAAATAAGAGGCTTTGGGGAAAAGGATCATTCAGCTTTCCTTTCTTAATGAAGCACTTATTACCATAACGCATCATCAGAGACAGCAATGTCACAGCAGGCTTTCCAACAGAATGGCTAGGACAGCTGCTAGAATGGAAGGGAACACCAAGCTCAGCTGTGTCTACCATAGATTTTTAACTACTCACTGGTGTCCTCAAGTGCAGCAATGGAGTGATATTGACATTTATTTCACTGAGTTATTACATGGCAAGAATGTAAATGCTTCTCTGTTTCCCCAGCTGACTACATAGAATCACCTTGTTAACTCTCCCTCTGCCTCAAGGGCTAACCTATGTCCCTATGGAGAGGCTTCACTCTGAGAACACCTTTTATCTCTGTCCCCAGAACCAAATGCTGGCTTCCCACAAGTTCAAATTTCTATCTCTTAGATGGGGATTTGACTGGAGCTAGGGAGATGGCTCTATGGGTAAAAGCTCTGTTACACCAGCCTATGGGCCTGAGTTCAAATCCTCAGCTGAAAAACCTCGTGGCCTCATGCATAGCTGTGACCTCAGGGCAGTGAGGAGTGAGGTCAGGAGGATTGCTAAGGCTTGTTAACTGCCAGCCCAGCCAGGTTCACTAGGAGACTATGTCTTGAGAGAATAAGGGAGACAGGGAGAGAGAGCCTGATGCCCAACATCCTCCTCTGGCTTCTAAATGTGTAGGCATGTCCCCACTATACACACAAAAAGCATAGCTGATTAATTCACTAGGTCATCATACATTATAGGCTATCCTCAGTAAGCCTATATACTTACACAGAGCCACCTGTTTACCCTAGAGCAGAGAAATTTATGAATTGGTTTCCTTTGATTAGAATGTGATTCATACTGGGTTACAACATAGTATAAGCCATATATGAATCAGCAACTCCCAGAAAGAGACTAGAGCACAGCAGGCAACCTGAGACTTAAAGAGAGAGTACCTTGTAGCAAATATTTATTGATTATCTCATACATAAAAGCATTTATTGAAGTCCCATCCCAAGAGGTTCAGACCATTTGTGTTTCCTGGGGATATATCTGAAAGGCAAAGCATATAATGTATTTTCTCCTTCATGTAGCACAGGCACGTCTATTTTCTAGAACTATAGCAAAATAGTTAAGATTTGTAAGGAAAAGAGGTTTATTTAGCTCGTAGCTTTGGAGACTAAAATTTCAAGCATTGTGGCCTGGGTTCTCATCAGACCCACGTTGTGATGGATGGCATTGAGGATGGAAGATGTGCCAAGGAAAGGAGTTTCAGGATGGAATGAGAAGCCAAGGTCCATAGGTGGGGGGCTAGTGAGGACATGCCCTCTGTGATCTAAAGGCCTCAGAGTAAGTCCCACCACTGTTTACAGTTCCTCACAAGAACCAAGTTTACCACGTGGAAGCTCTTGGGAAAACACGTTTAATCCACAACCAATCCCAGCACATACTAAATGAAAAATGTTAAAAACTTCTGTTCTCTGCTTACAGCTTTTGAGTTTTATTAAGTTCTGTGCTTTGAAATAATCCTTCAAAAGAAAGATAATGTCTCTGACTCACTAAGGGATGCTCACTGCCTGAGTGCTTCCTGTAAACCAGGCTTGGATTAAGTGCTGGGGTGAGGGGAGGCAATAAGTCATTTAAATCTTGCAGCAATCCTGTGATATCAGTATTATTAGCACCATTTGCTAATAGGGAAACTGAGTCTTCAAAAGATAAAGCTGTAGCCAAGCCCTAATTAGTAAGCAGAGGAGCAGAGGGTCAGCCCCAGGGCCTGCTCTAGAGTCTCCCTGTGAGGTGCTAGGCCCCTGGTCCTCTCCAGAGTCTGCCTGGGCTTGTGGAGGCAGGACCCCTTCGTTAACACATACCAGCCTCTTTTTTGCAAAGATGTCTGACAATCAATGACTTTCTCGGGTCCCTATGGAAACCTATACAGTCCCTGCTTTTCATCAGGGACCTAAAACAAAAACGACAAAAAACTTGTAATCTTTCTACTCTTTAGTTCATGTCAATATAAACATATACATATGTTTATGTGTTTGTGTACTACATATATATTATATATACAAATATATCTACAAACTTCAACCTCCTTTTTACTACCTGTTCTCTATCCCATGTTTAAACTGCTATTTTCTTTTTGCATGTTTATGTTGTGATGATTAATTCTGACTGTCAGCTGGGTGAGATTTAGAATCATCATAGAATCGAATCAGTGGCACAGCTGTAAGAGATTCACATTAGGTTAATTGAGGCAGGAGGGTGCATCCTACTGTGTGGGAGATACCATTCTCTGTGCTGGGCATCTAGATGGGCTAAAAAGAGGAATGCACACTGAGCAAGTCTCCATCATCCTCTGCTTCCTGATAGGACAGAATGCGACCACACCCACAACCACCCTTGCTGCCACACCTCCTACCATCATGATGGTCTGAATCCCCAGGAAATAAGAAACGCAAATAGGACCCTACCTTCTTAAATGGCTTTTGTCACAGCAACATGTTGCGGTAACATGATTTGCTTGTATATGTCTTCATGTTTGGTTTTTTTGCCTAGGGCCTGAAGCGGCTTTCCTACCAAGGCTGGTACACACCCCAAAGGCCAGGCTGATGCTTTCTCTCCTCTTGTCAACAGGTCTAGATTAGAGGTATGACCTCAACTTAAGATAGGTAGACACCTCTGTCTAAAAACAATAAGTGAGGTAAATAGGGGTGTCGTCCTGAGGACAGTGACTGGCAGCACCAGGGGCAGTTCTGGCATCCTCCTCAGATGTGACTAGGAATTCTGAGGGCTTCTGCCTATCACAGCAAGGTGCCATAAACTGCATATTGCCAAAGAACAAACACTGATTTGCTGCTAGAGGCTTGACTGTCTAAATCAAGTGGGCAGGCACACATCTCTGAAGCCTCCAGAAGAGAAGCTTCTTTTGCAGTTTCTGGTCTCTAGTGGTTGGTACATGACATGGTAACTCAGGCTCTGCCTCCATCTTCAAATGAACACTTCTCTGGGGGCAAATCTCTGCTTATTTTTCTCACAGACACTAGCCACTATGTTAGGAAGCCTGTAGCCACATTTTAACTAGAGCACATGGCCAAATACCCATTTTTCGGGCAAATCTCTTCTTATTTTTCTCACAGACACTAGCCACTATGTTAGGAAGCCTGTAGCCACATTTTAACTAGAGCACATGGCCAAATACCCATTTTTCGTAGCATGGTCATCTGCATAAGTCCAGGATGAAGACTTGATGTCTGTGAGGAAGGGATAATGCAATCCATAATATGTGCATTTGTTACTTTCTTCAATTCTATGGAAACATACTTGACAGGGAAAAAAAAATGGAAGGAGGTAAGATTAATTTTGCCCCATCGTTTCAGAGGATTTCAGTCCCTTGTAGCAAAAAAGATATGAATAAAGAGGGGTTTTCTCAGTGGCCAGCGGTGGCTGGACCATGAGGCTATCACTTCTCACATGGTAATTAACAGGGAAACAGAGGCACTGAGTAGAACTAGGCACAGGCAATTGCCGTTAAAAGCCTACCCTTACTGTCGTATGTCTTCCAGCCAGGATCTCATCCAGTAAATACTGCAGAGCTTTCAGAGATGCGTCATGAACTGGCGAACAATCCAGGTTCAAACCTTGACAGATACTATGTATGGCCCTGACAACTTTCTGAGGTGGGATTGTCACCCAATTCAGCAGTCTTGTAAGCAACCCAGTATTTTGCTCACAAACCACTGTAGTACTTAAATCAGCAGAATTTATTTTTCTGCTGGTGGCTATAACCTGAATTGTCTCTCTTTCCTTCAGAGCCTTGGAGTTCCTGTCAAGAAGAGCTCCCCGGGAAGAGCAGAAAAGTGACTTTCTAATGACCATTTTCTCAAAGGATAAGGTCAGGATTCCTATCCCATCCCCTGGATCAAACAGACCTGTGTCCAGGACTCATGCCAAGGACCTGTGCCAACCGCTCTCAAACCTTATTCCTGACATGCAGAGGGAGCCTTTCGATACCCTAAGCTATGAGTTTGTTCTCAAGCTGTGTCACACTATAGAGGAGAATTCTACTAATGTTTGCTTCTTGCCAAGGATGGTGTGAGGCCTGTTTGGAGGGAAGACCACACTGTTTGCATTGCTGCATAATTTTCAGCAGCTCATGACAGAGACACCAAAGGGGCTAACCGGTATTTCAATTGTGTTTGGTCTAAAGTTTCCAAATCCTCATCAATGCTATTAGGGACAATAACATTATGAAAGAGTTGCAGAGGAAATAAAACATTATGAGCTTCTAAGAAACGCGGTAATAGAAACCAGCTGGGTTTACAAAGATGTGTCTATGTCACTGGCTTCAAGGAAATAAAAACACATTTCACATTTTTGAATGTCAACCTCCCAAATGGCCACCAAGAGTAGAGCAGTCATGTTAACTTTGCATTGGCTTGGCTTGGCCCCCTTTGGTAACTTTTCCCTTTCTGCCTTCATGGAATTGTGATGGGGATATAGCTCACGTTAGCTCAGAATCACCTGAAGCTATCTATCTATGCCATCGTTGACACCAGGAAAGAAATCTGAGTGACACATGCGAAGCCATTTCATCTGGGTTCCTCCAGCCAGCCATTCCCCAAACATCTATTCACCTTCCAAGTGCTTAGAGCCCAGGAGTCTTCTTTATGTAGGCTGGTTTGACCAGATGTCTAGTCTCACAAATGACAATGTACTACCAAGTGTTAGATCTATATGTCCTTGGACTGCCATTGGTAAGGGAATATTAAAATGACTGGTGCACAGATGGTGCACTGGGATGGTGGCTTCTGGATTTATCCCATCTGAGATTGGGAATATGTACATTCAGAAGCCATCTATAGGGAAGTGTTCTTGATTATCACATGACTATGAGTAAGGGTATGCAAACGATCTGATGGAACAGGAACTCTTTCATCTCACAGAAGACCTGTACCTCCCCACAGTAGCAGAAATTTATGTCCATGTGTTTCAGCACTAGCTGAAGTCTTATCTAAACTGGGATGTCCCTGCGATTCGGCAAATTCATAGAACAGGGAACATGGCTCCCAGCTAAACCAATGCCCCTCTTCTTCTCTACCCAATACAACCTTGCCCAACCCCACAGGAGTGACCTCAAATCCTCATTTCTTCACATGTCAACCATACACCAAACCCAGGGGTGGACACTGAGGAGCTAGCGGTGAAGAGCACAGAAACAGACCTCTGTGTGGCCATCTCTATGGGCATGGCTTTGGGACTGACCTAACTTGGGCAGCTGGAAATGAAGAAACTGCAGACAAGAAAAGCTGGGACCAGGTGGGACATGCACGCTGATAGAGACACACCAGCAGCAACTGGAAACCTCAGTGAATTTATTATATACAGAACGCAGGTGGTGGCTTGGCTAGTCTCAACAGGGGAGCTGTCACAGGCTACAGTCATCCTGGAGGAGGAAGCTGTGGTTGGTAATTTCTTCATATCCTAGTTTTACATAAAGGTCAATGGTTTGTTGACCTCTGTATTTGGACAAGAGGAAAGTTTGCCATTCCCATGGCCTGAGGAATTGGAGTCTTTGACGTGGCTATGTTCATCTCAACAATACACATTTACTGGAGACTTCAGCTCCCCACACCTCGGCCTCAGGAAGTTTGTTTGTTTTTTCCTAGAGAATAAAAGAGACAGGGTACAAGTCAAGTGATTACTTCATACATGATGATATGAGCCATGAATGGGGAGCATACCAAGCCACAGGGACACTATACTCAAAGGTTTCAATACCAAAATGATACCAAGGCCAGATTAGCTGCTATAGAGTACAGGGGTTTTAAAGTGGAATGTGCTGCCGAATGTTTAGAGTATTTATTTGTAAATCATTGTAAAAACTTGAAATTTTATTCAGAGCCAGAATTTTTAAAAAAAGTACCAGAGCCAGGGTTCTCAACCTTTCTACGGCTGTGACCCTTTAATATCGTTCCTCATGTTGTGGTGATCCTTGCCGCCTCCCAATCATAAAATTATTTCATTACTACTTTGTAACTATAATTTTGCTACTGTTATGAATTGCAACATAAATATCTGATATACAACCCCAAAGAAGTCTCACCCTCGGGTTTTGCTTCTGGGAATCCTTGGCATGGATTCAGTAAGCACATGGGAACACCAAGTTAGGAACAAGGAGTGGAGACAATTCTTCTGAGGGCTTTCCCAACATCACACAAGCAAAGGGACACAGACTCCACCTTCCTGAGGAGCCAGAAAGGAGGTTTTACATGTCCTTGACTTTCAGTAAGCTTATGGACCATGAAATCAGGGCTCACCAATATTTTGACCCTGAGATTTTTAGGGAGAAGCAGTAGAAATGTAGCTAAAGGGCTAAGAATTTTGAAGGGAGTCAAGACGGAAGGAATGGATCAAACAGAAGAAAGGAAGCCCCATGTGACTCCTGGGCTATGGGAAAAGCATGGCAGAGTTCATTGGTGGCATCCAACTGGGAACTTTGAACAACACCGTGGAGAGGATCCTGTTTACAGGTTACTGACAGTTAAGGGGAGAGAGAGCTTAGAAGTCAGTAGTCATGTAGAGTTATTAAGATTTAAAACCCAGAAAAAAACAGCTCACAGTTTTAGCAAGAAAAGCACCAAGAAAATAAAAAACAAAAACAAAAACAAAAAAAGAGGTAAATTTTCTATATAAGTTTCAAATAAAATTAGGAAACTTTGACACTTGAAGAATAAATTACTTTCTTGATTCTGCTCTGGACCCTTCACTTACCAATAATGGCAAATTAAGGCCTTAGGAAAGTAAATAGATTGCCCAAGCTCACACACCAACTTAGGGGCAGACTTGTCTAGACATCACCTTTCCTTGATTCTCACCCTGTCAATCACACCTTTCTTACTTCCAGGCATGGGTTTTTCCTTGCATGTACACACCTTTGCTGGTCCTCATTCAGAGCCAAGTTCATTACTTGCTTTCTGTGACCAAGTCCTTTGTCATCTCTGAAGTGTCAGCATCTCATCTCCCCAGTGTCTAAGCTAAATTCACTGTTGATGCTGTAGGATTGGTCCAGACTCAGGCAGGTTGTGTGAGCTGTGCTCACCCTGCAGGAAGAAAGAAGGCCCAGTCATGGAAATACTGTATGTAGCTGATTTCTCAGGACTCAGTGGTCAGCAGCATGGACTTAGGGTGTCAGGGACAAGGGACCAATGTTCTATGGCTTTGCTTTTCTCCTGATGGAAAGGCACTCATGAGTTTTTGCAAGCCACAGATTTGATGTGCTCATTGGGCAAACAAACTCTTAAGTCTTTGCCCTCAGATGAAAATGTCTCTAAACCAATAAGCTGAGGGGAGAGCCTGAAGCCTGCATCCCATCTGAATACTATTTGGACACAAGTGGTTAAAGTTCTTCCAGTGATGGCTTTTGTTATCTATAAAATTAAGACTAAGCCAGAGATCAAGGAATTTCAACTGGAAGCCATATCCTGTCTCCAGTCTCCCATCTTGGTGTAATTTAAGTGAGTTACAGGCCCCTTTAAATTCCCTTATTTAAAACAGATATTCATCCAAAGAGGCAGTCTATAAACATTTGGCACATCTTGATGAGCACTTCGGCTGTCCTTCAGAGGCAGTGGGAACAACCTCAAAACCAATTACTTATGCTCTCCTCCAAGATGTCCCTTAATTGGAACGAGGGCCCTGCCTCTGGCTCAGTGTGTCTTCTCTCCTCTTTCATGTCCTACAGTTGTTTCTTCTGGAGAACAGTAGTAGAGTTCCAGGCAATGCATTTAAATTTGGAAATTATTTAAATACGGTTGTACAGGGTATCAATGGAGTCTAGAAGTTATATACATACAACAAAGGGGAAGGGTCTTATATCCCTTCCTGATTGGAATAACTTACAAGTGGGAAGAAATCCAAAAGCCACAGTGTGTCTACATTGTAGGTAAAATACTGGTAATAGAATACCCCTCACTTAAATAAATCTTATAAATCGTGCCTCTACAACCCATGAGAGATTAGAAAGGATGTGCTAAAATCCTCTTTGTCAACATATTATACCCCAGTACTGCACACTGAAAAATGTAGATAGCATAGCACATATTTTAAAGATATAGTCATGTGTTCTACTTGGAATATGGTTTGAATTACACACACACACACACACACACACACACACACATATACACACACCTGTTTCCGTATCTACATATAACATAGCTATAAATAGGTAATATGCCCATAGCTTCTGATCAAACTATTTGTAGAAAAAAAGAAAAGGCACCCACAAATGGGCAGAGATTTAGCTACATGAGTAAACTGCTATATTTGAATTTTAAACATTTATAAAAACCCATACATAAAAGGGTTGGTCCCCAGCTTGGCAGTATAGGGAAATGTTGTTGACCTTTCAAAGGTAGATACCAATGGCAGATCTTCAAGAGCATGTCAAAGGGACTATGGGGCTCCAGCCTGTGGTGGTTTGTCCTCTGGCTTGTGGTGTAGGTGGTTTAATCTGTCGTGTGTGATGCTTTCACCAGAGGCCCAGTCATTGGAGAGGAATCTCCAAGACCATAAACCCAAACAGCCCTTTTCAATTTATAAGTGAGTTGCATCAATATTTTGTAATAGCTGTATGAGTTTGATGCAATGACAATTACAGCATTGTCTACAATACTTAAAAGGTTGAAAACCACACAATGGAATCTTGGCATAGCCTATTATGAATTGCACTGCAACTTAAGAGGAATTCAAAAGAATGACTAAAACATTCACAATATATGGAATTTAAAAAGTAAAGTATAACAAAAATATATAATGTGTACATAAGTATTCATGAAAAAGTTGAAGTGAAATACTGAGTTATTAATAGATCAATGATAAGTTATAGAAATTTTCTCTTTGTTTATCTCTTTCTTCTTTACCCTATGATTGTTCGTCATTTGGAAATTTCCATGTTCTTGTAACAACTTCCATAAGGGAATGTTCTCAGAAACAGCAGCTGTAAGCAGGAAGACTGGGGCCAGAAAGCAGAAAGACAGAGTTCCTGTAAAGAATCTGGAACCCCAGCACTCATGAGCTAGAGGCAGGCAGTTCTCTGAGTTTGAGGCCAGTATGGTCTACAGAGTGAGTTCCAGGACAGCCAAGCACACACAGAGAATCCTGTCTTGAAAAAAAAAAAAAATCTGGAACTGGGACATTCTTTGGGTGCTTTTCTGAATTCAGGTAGAAAGCTGTGCCTTTTTACACCCATAAGAATAAGTCACTGAATGCAATGTACCCCAGGGAGGAGTAGACCCTGAAATATATTTATTCTGCTGAGGAGAATAATTCATTGCTTGACTATTTGCAAGTGGCATTGAAACAGCTGAGGAAGTGGGTGTCTCTTCAAGAAGGGAAAGTTAGGGAGTGCACTATACACTTGTAGAATGCAAACCAACACACCTTCTTTGTGAATATACCCCACATGGGAATAGCTCCTTTTTCTATGGAAACTTACAGTATGAAGGTTGGTAAAGACACAGAGCTCCAGTCATGACTTTCTAGTTGGTGGATGTTTAATTACTTACTGACCACCACCTGACCACACTAGGCAGGGGAATACCAACAGATGAGTCAGAGAACCCAAAGTATTTTTCTTTGCACCTAATCTACCTAATTCCTAGGATCAATTAGCCTGACCACTGGTGATTCTTTTTGTTTTGCTTTTTGTCTTGTTTCTTGGTAGTATTTATAGTAACCAGCAGCAATAATAACTTAAGTATGATGACTTTTTTTCTGTGTCATTTTGTAGAAACATTCTTCTCTCAGTATCAAAACCTCTGGATTACAACATCTAGAGTTATGGAGATGGCAGATATTGATTTTCCAAGAGGCACTGGATCATAGAGTTTGGGGCCATCCCATTGTTCCTGAGCTCTGTGTATCAGTCCCACAGCACCACATGGTAGGCCATTGCCCATAAATATGTGTTATGGGATTAAGTTTTGATATGTTGTAAATATTTGTTCCTCTTGGTTTAATAAAGCACTGATTGGCCAGAAGGCAGACAAGAAGTGTGGGTGGGGCTACCAGCCTAAGAAAACTCTGGGAAGAAGAAGAGTCAGGGAGAGACTCCAGCAGATACAGGGGAAAGAAGCCAGGATGCTGCTCTGAGAAAAGGTACCGAGCCACATGGCTAAACAGATTAATGGAAATAAATTGAGTTAAGATGAAAGAGCTGCCTAGAAATATACCTGAGCTATAGGCCAATCAGCATAAAATTAATATAAACCTTTGTGTGATTATTTGGGGCATAGCGGCAGCAAGGCCGCATGCAAGTGGGTCTATACCTCAAGGCTAGGCCAGAAAGGCCAAGCCAGAAAGTTCATACTACAAATATGTCTTGCATCCTGGAAGATGGCATCTCATCCTTGTAAGATTATCCCAAAGTTGACATCTGAACTATACTTTCAAAAAGTTGTATTATCTGTCTTCCTAACTAGAAGCTTCTGAATGCTACAGTATGTGATAGGGCCAGTGTCCTCCACATTACTACTGACATACTTTCATCAATGTAAATTTGGTCTCTAGTCTAATGTATAAGCAATGATCCCCTATCTGTAAGTCAAACAATAATCCAGTAAATGAAGCTTACTAGGTAAAAAAAAAAATGTTTATTTCTAAAGTATGTGCCAATTTGAATCAAGGTAAGCCCAGCTAGAAAGAGACTGACGTAAACAATTTGCATCAAGTGACTGTTTTTTGTGAGCCAGATCTGAAGTACTTTCTCTATTAGCATTTAGAGCCAGCAGTAAGTTCTGAATATGTCTTGAGGAGTAGAAAACCACGTGCTAGAGTCTGTGCAGAACCTCTGCAGCTGTACGGTTTGAGAATGCATTGTGTTTACTTGAAAGAACCATCGGCAGGAGCTGGGTGATCATCACTGGCAAAGAATTTCACATATTTGGTCTTTTCAGTTTATTGTTTGTTTGTTTTTATGGTCAATGTTCAGGAATTCTAAGATGTAATGCAAACACTTGCACACTTGTTCATTGCAAAAGTTCATCCACATTTCCCATTGGTCCTGTGATTCTTCTAATCATTCCTTCAGAACCCTGACTATTTAACCCACTTGCAACTGCCCATGAGCCAGTATAAAATCCTTCTTTGAATACTTTTCTTACCACCTAAAGGGAAAACTATATGACACTACCAAGTTCACCACAAAGATTCTTCCCCATTGACTTATATTTTAAACCAACACATCCACAAGCAATCTCAGCCTTTGTTAAATGGTGTTAAATGGTCATAACAGACTATGACCACAGGTACAAGGTGAGAGAAGGAAACTATGGCTATGGGAATTGTATAGAGCCTAATTGTGTCCTCTGGCCTTGCTCAAGTCCAGCTATGTCACCTGTATGTCTAGAGGGCTGCTGGCATGTCCTCAGTTAAGACTCAGTGTGTTTGATAGAGTCCAGAAAATATGATAATTTTACCCACACATTATTGCTTTGAAAAAATTGGGCATGTAAAGTTTATAAGGAGAACAGAAGACCGTGATCCTGAGCCTTATGATGGCCTTGATCTCTACCATTCTTCCTGATTGGAAAGATTGTTTTCCCTTGGTGCCTTGTCCAGGAACTTCAAAGGCCTCTACTGGGTCATTTCCAGTTCAATACCTTAGAGATCAAGAAGCTAATATGGGGCTCAGTCCAATGCCATGTAGTTCTACTCCAATCAGCCACTCAGTGTTTGGGCAAGGAGTTACTATGTGCGTCTCTGAGCCCAGGGAGCCATAGCAAAGCATAGGCCATGTCTCCATGGATTCCCTGGGCTCCACATGCTGCCTCTGTAGCAGGGGAGTCAGGATGGTCTGACAGGTCCACTAGCTATCAGTTTACAACTGCACTCTATATCTAACAACTCTGCGATGCTCACAAGCTTCCTTTGCTCCATTCTCAAGGAAATAGCCTATGAAGAAAATCATCTTTGTTGAGTGTATGGACTACATGTTTCTCCCTCTTGGGGACCTGGCTGTGTCTTCTGGCTATGAATTCGAGTTCAGTACTATACTGGCTTGAATCTGGAAACTGAGAGAATATGACTTCATAAATTTTACATTTCTATGAAGCATTTTTACTTGACATGACATATAATTTATACGATAACCTTCACTCATTTTTAAGTGTACAATATGTTTTTGTAGATCCAATCATGAAAATACCACTAAAATCTGGATCATTGCTATCATTCTTAAAATTCCTTTGTGCCCTGAGCAGTCAATTTCTTTCTGTATTTTTCAGTTTCTGGTTGTCAGGACAAAACACTCAAGAAAATCAACAGGAAAGAAAAAAATGTTTGTGGTGGATCATGTTGAGGAATATTTCTTTACATTGTGTGAAGGTGTGTCAAGGTGATTGGTTTGACAGAGCTGAATGGCCATTAGCTGGGCAGGAAGAAGGACTTCTGGGGACAGAGAGCTCTGAGAAGGGGAGAAGTGGGGGACCAGCCAGACACAGAACGGTGTGCAACAGAGTCAAAGCCACAAGGTGGAACATGGATTAATAGAAAGATGGGTTAATTTAAGTTATAAGAGCTAGTTTGAGGGCTGGAGAAATGGCTCAGTGGTTAAGAGCACCGGCTGTTCTTCCAGAGGACCAGGGTTCAATTCCCAGCACCCACATGGCAGCTAACAACTGTCTGTAGTTTGAGTTCCAGGCAAACACCAATGCAAATAAATAAATAAATAATAAATAAATAAAGTTTTTTTTTTTAAAAAAAGAGCTAGTTGGGCTGAATTTTCATAATTAATAAGAACTCTCTGTTGATTTTTGGGAGCTGGTGGTACAGAAAAATTTGTCTACAGAATCACAGTTCTGATTTTTCATTCCGTGGTCTTCTGGTTCCATTTTTTATGGGCATTTGGTAAAGACAAGTACCATGGCAAGGAGTGGATAGTTCCCATACAAATGTCTTCTTTGCTGAAGTATCTGTTTCGATCTCCTGTCCATTTTCCCTCAAGTATTTGTCCCCTTGTGAACCAGTATTCTTCACGTCCTCTGGGCACATGTCCTTTGCCAGATGGATTTGCACAGGTGTTTCTGCCCTGGCTGGCATCCCTGCATCCTACTGTACCGTGTTGCTGACTTTTGTTTTTTAAAAAAAGAGCTTTATATTTGATAGTCTAATTTGCAATTTTTCTATTAAAATTAACCTTAATAGAAAATCTATTTTTATAAAATTTTTATATTCTACCTAAAAAATATCTGCCTGATTCAAGATCACAAGGATTCTTTTGAGGGTGTGTGTGTGTGTGTATGTATGTGTGTGTGTATGTGTGTGTATGTGTGTATGTGTGTGTGTGTGTGTGTGTGTATGTGTGTGTGTGTGTGTGTTTTCTATCAGTTTTATAGTTGCATGTTGTTTTTTTTTTTTTAAAAAAAGAGTTATTTATTTAAACTGTATGGATAATTTTTTATTTTTTTAGTTTTATTGACTAAAGTCTTTTTTCACCCATGTATCTCCTTGTTCTAGCTTCCTTCTCTCTCCCCTCCCCCTCCCAGTCAGCCTTCAGCCTAACCCCTTCTCTCTAACCCCCCATCCCCTCCCCAGAAAGGGCAAGAGATCCCAAGGTGGATTAGCTCAGCATCCACTCCAGGCCAGTTCAATTTCCTCATCCTAATATTAAGACTGGATTAAGTGTTCCTCTGGAGGAAATGGGCTTCAAGGTGCCAGTCCATGCACAGAAACACAGTCTGATGAAACACAGTCTGATCCCTCCCCTTGAGGCTCCACATACTGCCCATGTCAGTGGGCAGTCGCCTATCATTGGAGGGCCTAGTTCCTTTTCCTGGTGGTTCCCAGGTAGCTGTTCTTGATTCAGTGAGCTCCCCAGAGCTCCAGCCAGCCATGTACAGATGTTTTATATGTATGCATGTCTGTGTACTACTTCTGATTCTGGTGCCTGCGGTGGTCAGAAGTGGCCACCAGAACTCCCAGAGCTAGAGTTAAGGATGGTTGTGAGATGCCATGTGGGTTCTGGGAACTGAACCTGGGTCCTCTACAAGAGCAGCAAGTGCTCTTAGCTGCTGAGCCATCTCTCTGGTCCCTATAGTTGTAGTTTCTGTATTTAGATCTGTGATTCCATTTCAAATTAATCTTTATATATAACATGGAGGAAAGATCAAGTATTCTTTTCTCTTTTAGTGTTTATATCTCTTCCTGGAATCCACACCAAGGTATTAAACCCTGCATCATGGAGAAGTGCTTCCATGAAATAAATTTTCATGACCACTTTTGTGTTCTCTTCTTTCCCTTGATTTAGGCAAATCTCCTGCATCCTGCCAATACATGGTGATGAGTTCCTGCAGCTGTTTTCTTCTTTAATGAAAATCAATCATGTTCCTAGGTGGGGTATACCATGCTTTAGCCATAGTGTGATTTAGGTTCAATTAGCATTAAGTGGCCAGCACAGAGACAGATATAGCTCCCAAGGGTAAAAAGGTCTTTCAAAGAAGAGCACTCTATTTCAGCATCCAGCAATGGAAGGCACTACACTTTAGTACAGAGGCCCCATGGGCTCAAAGGGATCTCAGGTATTGAGATTCTTGACTCTGGGAACCTAGAGTCCTACTCTGCTCACTTGCAAATATTAAAAGTCCAACCTTCTCTGGACTTCTGTTGAAGTAATGAGTCCTGAGCCTAGTGCACAGGGTTTCCCACTCCCTGGTTACATTGTATAACCTTGACCTTACCTCAACATCCCATTGGCTCTAGAAAGATGTCCAATTACATTGCTCTAGCCTACGTTCTTTTCTCTCAGAACTTGATACATGTCTGAGGCACCATACCACATTACTATCCTTTTCATCAGTACTTCATTTTATCTACAATTGAGGAGAGTTTTTGTAATGATATTGTAAGAGCACCCTCAAAACCATCTACCCTCCACCTGTTACCATAAATGGGTCTCATCACTAACCAGCCCATGATGATGGAACTCTTGTTTTTAGAGAGTGCTTTCTGACTGACTCTGACATCATGTTCAGGAGTCCAGACTTTCCACCTCAGGGGAGTAAGGTATTAGGCAGAAAAGAACAGTTGAACCTCAAGGCCTTTGACAAAGTTGACAAGGAGTCTTTAAAAATGGAATGGCCTTTCAGAGATGTGCTGAAGTCAGATGTTAGTGCAGGGCCTAGAACCCACATCTGACCAGCCACCAGATGCAAGTTGCCTCTCACAATGCAGCTCTGTAATTGTTTCCTAGGACAGCCGTATCAGGACACTGCAATCTTGGTGGTCTAAAATCAACCTATTTTCTCAGAGCTCTGGGGTCTAGAAGTCAAAGGTCAAAATGCTGGTTGAATTGCTGCCTGCTGAAGCCTCTCCTTGGCTTACAGATGGCCATCTGTTTGCAGCTTTCCTACAAAGGTATTCCTTTCTACAGGTATATCCCCATGTTTTCAGGTATACCCCCATATCTTCATGTTTCCCCAAATATCCCACATGTAAAGGCACTGGGCTATGTTTAGGCAAGGCCTACTCAAATGACCTCACTGTAATTTAATTATGCTTTAAAGGATCTATATTTAAATACTATATTTTTTTTGAGGTACTGGGGAGTAGGGTTTTCAACATAGAAATTTGGGAAGAGGAGCCTGGGACACAGTTCAGCCAATCACAAGCTCCTATCAGCCAAGGGTAAACTTTGGAACCACTGAGCCATCATCATTTTTGAGTCTGAACTCAAAAGATATTATCTTGGAAACTTGAGTATTTTGGGCTGAAGTAAATAGTAAGCATATGAATCTGACCTAATTCTGGGGAAGTGCAAAAGACCTTCTGTGAGGTATATACTCCTTATACACACACATGAGAAATGAGTACTTATCTCTGAGGTCGGGGGGAATACCAAGATGAATCTGAGTGAATAGGTCTTGCAAAGACTTCCCAGCATGCGGCTCTCAGCTCATACTTCCTCTGCCCATCACATCCCCATGACTTCCTATTCAGCATCCAGCTGAGAATAAAAACCTAAGGCTTAACTACCAGGATCTTCATTTCCTTGTGACGGGCTCTCGTGTTGTACAAATTTCATATTAATACATTTTATGGTTTTTCTGTTGTTAAGTTTTCTTTCATTATAGTGGCTCTAGTGAAAAATATATTAGGATAAGAGGAAAAAGGATCTTTTCTCCCCCCACCACATTCTCCATAGAAATCTAGGGGGAATACCACAGCATCCACAAAGTGCTGTTAATATCATTAGTGAGGAACACCAACCCAAACAGCCATGGTGTGTCAGGCCCTGGGCTAATTCTTTTGTATGCCTGGATGAATCTTAATCTAGACAAATTTTGTTTCCTCTTCCTTGAAATCTCTTCAGTAAAAACCAACAACCTCAAAGACCTCAAAACATAGTGCTGTCTCTACCACAAGTGTTTCTGATCCCCCAGAGTATCCACTTGACCCTGCTTGAGTTACAATTACTCAAGAAAGATCAACTGAGTTGACCTCACTATTTTACTAGAAAGGTATCATTCCTCTATAGCATATAAACCATTCCCAGAGACTCCATACCAGTAACTTTTTGATGACCAGAGAAGAATTATGCACTTGAGTGAGTTCCTGAATCGATAATGACAAATAATAGTAAAGAAAGTGATTTATAAAGTTCTGAGGGTACTGGGTTTTGAGGGGGAAAATATCTTTTCTGTTGACTAACATGGGGAGATCTGATCAGGCCTATTTGGGCTCTAACATATATAATTTTACTCCTAAGAAATCTTCATATTTTTCTTTGATTCAGTTCTTTTTGTTGTTGTTGTTTGAAGATTATTTTTTATTTTATTTGTGTGTTTGTTTACACATATGTATGTTCACCAAATATGTGCCTGGTACTCACAGAAGCCACTAGGGTGTTGGTTACCCTCTAAATGAGAGTGACAGGTGGTTGTAAGCTACTATGTAGTGTTGGGAACTGAACCCAGGTTCTCTGGAAGAGTAGCAAATGGCGAACCATCTCTGTTGCCCCCCAGTTCTATGTATATTAAAGATGCCTACTTGTTTGTCATATTTTCATTGATCAGCTACTATGTGCTTAGCATTTGAGACAGAATAGTGGACAAAACTCTAAATAGAATCCACAGAAGTACTCATTGGCCTCAAAGTTCCATGTAAGAATAAAATATAATAATTAGAATATTATCTAAAATAGTAGGGCCAGAATAGAAATGATAAAAACAAATCTGAAATCTCATCACCCAATGAGGCTCGTGAGATGACTCAGCCAGTAAAGGCACTTGTCACCAAGTCTGATGACCTGAGTGTCATCACCAGGACCTGCAGGGCAGAAGGAGAGACCTGACTCTTGCGAGATGCCCTCTGAGCATCATACACACCATGGCATATCTCCTGGCCCCATAAATAAGTAAATAAATCACTTAAAAATGTTATCACTCAACAGAAAAGTCAACTTGATTCTCGTGCTGTTATCTATCCAAATACATTGCATTCTGAGAATTTTGAAATATCTTAGTCATTTGCTGGAGAGGCTGTACTCATAAAGACTGTCCATTTTCTCAATGAAGTAAAGGTATGAGTGGTAGCTAGGTTAAGACATCTTTTTCTGCTTGTTTAAATGCAACCAATACACTGGTAGGTGTGATCATGCCTATTGAGTTGGATGTTGCAAACATCAAGCCAAACCAGAAGAAGATGGTAGAAACCAAAGCTATTTGAGGTATTCTCAGAAAGTATACACTTGTAGAGTAATCATAGTGGCAAAGCAGCCATAATCATTACATGAGCCATGCACCCACCACTTCAAATCCTTTCATTATTCATTCTACAGAGTAACACTGTAAAGTTGGTATCATTCTTCTCCTTTTTATAAGTACAGAAAGCTAAGTCATAGAAAAATTAATTTGTCTAAGTCATTCAGAAAAAGTAATGTAGTAGGAATTTAAATAAAAATTCATGTTTTTAAAGTCAGATTTTTTCACAGCATCGTAACTCTATAAATTATTAAATAATCAATCAATATTGCTATTAATTCTTGCTTATCATCTAGGGACACCAAGAAAGGTTTTGGTTCATGTAAGATTAAGATAAGTTATGAAAATGGTTCATGTTCCTTTATAATATTTTCAGAAAAGATCAATTTGTGATAATCAAAGATTTCTTCTAGCTAATATCATTTTTGTGGCCAGTTCCTTACTTGAAAAGATAACATGGTGGTATCTTCTGAATGCATGGTATAATTTCACTGTAAAATGAGTATTATTGTGCATATATTATGCCAGCGAGAGTATGAGTCAAGATAAGATAACTGCTATAAGAGATGATCTCCAAATCTCAATGCCTCAATATAATAAAAATTTAATTCCTGTCATTAGGATATTCATGAATGGCCATTTATTCCGAGCAGCTCTCTAAGAAGTGGTGACTCAGGGATCCAGTCTCCTTTCATCTTCTGAAGGCGTCATTCTCACATGGCTTCCTTAAGGCTGCATGAAGGACAGGAAAGGGCATAAGCCAAGTGCATTCTCTCAAAATACAATACACAACTAATAGAACACTTAACATGCTTCACTTGCATTCACCATCTTCCAAAAATTATTAATGGCCATATCAAAATTCAAAGGAGCTGGGGAGTGGACGTTGTCTGTTATGTAACTGTCATTCTACAACTTGACATTTACAGAAGAAGGGTCTGTGTGTTGAAAGGCCATGTAGCTGTTTCTACTGCAGCTGGTATGGAGCTGATCTGAACTTAAGAAAAGCATATAAAAAGCAAGACTCTCTACTTAGTGTCATGGATACTGTAACCATAAATCTTATCCTGGACATCTTATTGGATGAATTAATCATCCTATCATAACTTGAATTATGTTTACCCTCCCTCATCCCCTAAAAAGAGATGTCTACTGGGAAGTTATAATTGTGACCACTTTTGGAAAAAGATGTTTGTTGATACTAAGGATCTTGAAGTAAGGTCATCTTGACAGAACAGAGTGGACCTTAAGTCCAACGACTCCAGCCTTCAAAAGTCACAGGAAGGAAGGAAGTCCAGGAGATGTGAGGACAGGCCACGGATACACTGCCACAAGCCAAGGAATACCTCGGGCTACCACAAGCTGGAGGCAATCAGAAAGCTGTCTCCCCTTGAGACTTCTTCTGAGACCAAAGGCTCAAATGACAACTAATGTTGGATCCTTGGCCTAGAGAACTATCAGAGAAGACATTTCTTCTGCTTTGAGTCACACATTTGTTATGGTATACACACACACACACACACACACACACACACACACACACACACCCCAAGCAAAGAAAAAAATCAAATGCACAGCCTAAAGAGGAAAGCTAGTAACCCTATAAGTTGGAATTTTGCCCCTCCAAAGTTCACATTAGAGCCCTTGACTAGTGGAGCTTATGTCTGTGACAACTTCTTGCTTGTCAACTTGACTACACTAAAACCTCAGGAGGAACCTTGATCCTGATGCCTTGACCCTAGGTTTTCAGCCTCTAGAACTATTAGAAATAAATGTCTCTTGTAAGCATCCTTCTATGGTACCGTTATGGTAGCCTTAAGAGAACAGCATGTGGCATGGCAGAGAGCCTTTCCAGACATAAACTGAGGCACCAGAAGGTCCAGGATATCAGCTTTTGAGAGAACATTTCTTAATAAGCAAGTGAGCCAAGAGCTCCATCTTTCTACCTACTGGTTAGTAGAGCACCTAGAATATGAGCTCTCTTTACTCAAGAACAAGGTGGGGCTTTTTAATTCCATTTTTGAAATGGAAAACATAACCAATAAATGCATTTCTTCTTAAAACCTCATTTTGAAAGGATTTTTTTTCTCATCAATGCATCTTATAAGCAAGTTGATCAAGTGTATAATAGTAAGCAAGCATTTACATGCTCCAGCAAACTCAAAGTGGGGATGCTGTTTGTGGGCTGCTGGTGTCAACCCATTCCAGTTCATAAGAACTCCTTGCACTTCTTTACTAGAGTTGAGGTCCATCCTGAAGTCAGCCAAGCAGGGTATTACACTGTGTCCAGTATCAAGCTATCAGAGTAGGCAGTATTGTCATATGCAAAAGGCTAGAGAGAGGCTTGATGACTTGCCTAATTAATACTAGGCCAGACTGTGATCTCAGATTTCAATGAAGACCAATCCCAAGCACAGGTTTGCAATGCCTGTTCAGACTGCCAACCACTTGAATAGCATTTAAAGGCACAGCTCAGTAGCATTTCTGGCCCTTCTTCAATACCTTAATAACAAGGTTTCCCTTGCACAGTTAGCTTTTATATATTCAGCTGTTACTCTCCTGCCTAGAATACATAGCAAAGTATGACGCCATTACCAGCTAAAATGAACGTGCACCTACAAGTTATGTCACATGATTAAAAAAAAAAAGTTAGAGGACACCATCAAGTTATCTAGAAATCATGTCACAGCTTTCCCTCTATCAGAACTTAGTAACTCTTCAAAAGGAGCTGTTTCGGGCTTAGAGCATGGGCATAGCAGATGAGCTTGTCATTCAGGGCCATGGGCTGTCTGTCCTGTGACAAGGGAGACAGGATGTAATCTACCTTTATTTTACTTCAAAAGAACTGCAACTGTATGGCAGAAAGAAACTGGAGGTGCTTAAAATACCTGCAAGTGCTCATCAGCTAAAAGCTGGGGAGAAAAGCTGCCTTGAGGGTCTCCAACTCCCCCAAAGGCCAGAAGACAGACAACACATATGCTTCTGACCGTTCGCAAATACTCATTATTTAGAAAGATTCGACAAAAGGAAAAAAAATCAAAAAACCACATTAGGATATCCCCATTGTCTATAGTCAGTGGAATAAACTGATCTCAGCCAGTCACTCACTTTCACAAACTGAGAAAAAAGAATGAAAAACATCAAAACACAATAAAAATCCAGCTGATTTTAGAAGAAATGAGAATGGTTGCTCTCTCTCTCTCATCCCTGGCTGGATTCCAGGTCCCTGCCACTGAGACAGGAGCAGAGATTTTTTTTAAAAAAAAAAAAAACAAAAAACTTTTTCCTTTAAAAAGTATGCACAGAAACTGGCTAAGTGGGAAAGGGTGGGAACAAGGTTGAGTGTCATTGGGCACGTGATCTACATAATGCTAGAACCTGGGTAGAGGAAATGTGGGATCAGCCACCCCTGACCCATTCTGTATTCTTAAAGTTCTCTTGAAATGAAAACAAAGAAATCCAACTAAAACCAACCTTCTGATGAGTAAAGTGTAAAAGAACGAGAAACAGATGGGCTTGGCTTTCCCGGGGCAGAGGGAGGGGGATCTCTAAATGAAGGGCAAGGTGTTCTGGGGCATAAATGCACTTGGGGCTTCACTGGAAAAACCTTTGTGCCCTTCGCACACCCAGAACACCGGCAAAGTTCATGCACCCACATCTCCACATGCTGGCAAGAGTAGGTTTGAAAGGATCTCTGTGCCAAAGGAGCAGGCTTTGGACCCCCAGGACATTGTTTGGCACCTCACAAATTGCATTTTATAGGTGCCAAAGGCACTTGAAAATCTCACATGTGCAGCCAGAAGTTTTCATTCAAGGACCCAACCATTTTGGCTTTGATCAGAAACCACAGGACGGTGTAAACATTTCTCCTGCCACGTTTTATGATATTTACACATTGCATGGATCCCTGAGTCTAATGATCACAAAGTGTTCTGTAGGCAAAGGCTGCTGAGACATAGTCATCTAATCTCTGGGTGGGGGAACTAGGTAGGGGCAGGAAGGGTGACATGTCAAAGGTCATTCTCTAAGAGGGGCAAACTCTTCTTGGTACTACGTACAGATAAGCCTGAGACCCTACTTCCTCCCAGGCTCTCTCCTCATCCTCCTTGGGATCACTGTCTTCAAATCATTTATATATCAAATTACAGCTCAGAAGAAACACATTTGGGATTTTATCATTTGGGAGAAGTATAGGCCCCCCAGATCACGATTGTTTGAAAACTGTCCAGGCTGACTTTAACGTTTTTAAAAATAATTTATTTGGCAGTCTTGAGGACTAGGGTTTGCCCATTTGGCCAAAGTCACATTCCTTTCTGTGCAAATGCTGCAATTAATGGGCCACATCATGCTCCTCTCCGAAGCAACAGGAGGCCAGCTGTTGGCCAGCGAATGAGCACTATGTCTCCAGTGTAAACGCTGCTGATATCATCACCATCAGAAGGTCATAAAACTGATTGATTATAAACACAGCTCTCATTTGTTTACAGTTGACATTTTTGGGTTGGGGTAATTAGCACATTAACCATCTCTCTCTGGGGGTGAGGGCTCACAGGTGTTGGCAGGAGCCTTGAAAGAGAAACCAAGCCAGAAAGGCTCCCAGGGCCTTACCCAGCAATCACAGACCTTGAGCAGAAACAGGTTGAAGAAAATGCTGATTTAATGGTGGGGAGAAGGGTGTAGTTTTGATAACACCTGCATGGGATCAACTTATGTAGGAGGTTTCCACTCTGAGGTAATCTCTTCTAACACAAGGTAAAATAGGAAAAATGTGAGATATGTCAGAAATGTTTGGGAGAGTGGTCTTCTATGAGGAGCCTACAGCTGGTGTGCACCTTTTAAGATTCTTCCCTTTCTCAAGGCCAGGCCCTCTGAGAAGTCAGATAAGGATTATCCTTGCTGTGGTAATCAGTATTGGGATTTTTGTTTTTTGTTGGTTTGTTTTACTTATAGTTAAAATAAACTTTCTCTGGTCATCTGAAGATACTGCTTCTCAGACACTCACTTGCTTATGGTTAGTGGAGTGAGTCTGGCTGGACTGTCTTCCACAGACCAGATTCTTTTTGTACCTTGAGCCCCCAACAGTCCAGTATCTGGGGCTATAACTGGACAGGCGAGGTAGTGAGGACTGAAGAAGAACCCAACTAAGGAAGGCTGCAGTAAAGGTTTTTCTGTTAGTTTCAGTGAAAACTCCAGAAAGCCCTAAAGCATCCTAAACCCCTGAAAAGCTATCCCTTTAAATATGTGCCTTGAAGAAAGGATTAGGCTGGGAGTGGTGGTTTTAAAGTGGTTTTGTGCAATCGCTTAATCAATTTACCCAGTATGAGATCCTTCTCAATATTTGAATCAATTAACTGTTGAGCAGCCAACAGAACTAGTGTTGAATATAGTTTATCCCTTGTAGACCATATCCATACTCAAAAGTTTGAATTCCATTTTCTCCTCATAACACTTTAACAATTAACAGCCCTATCATTTGTCTTTGGCTTTTTAAAACTTATTTTTAGGGTTGTCTCATTTACATAATTGCTAGCTCCCTTCCCAGCAAAGGCAGACATCTTGATACCTGAATTTTACAGGTTCAGAACCAATCCCAGGATTGCTTTATTCCAGATCACCAGCTTCCATGCATACCACCTTTGTGGAAGTTTCAATAAGAAGCCACATCTGTCAACTCCTATCTCGTTCCCAAGTTTTGGTCCATAGTGCAGGAGATTTGGTGGCCCGCTCCTTTGTGGTAGATAGAAGTCGTTGCATATGACAACAAAGTGGTCCCCAACCCAGTAAAGCACCAGAGCTGCTTCCCGGAAGCTGGAGTCAGAGCAGGTACCCACCTGGTTGCATTGCTAAGGCTCGGCTTCCATTACTAGGTAGTGCTGAAGGTTCCTGTTGATGGCTTCAATAGGCTTAGTTTCTGCAGGAAGGTTCAGTGACTTCATTTGCTGAATGGATTAACTGAGAGTTCACATGAAAATTTTGGTATTTATGAAGCTTTAAGCACAAGTAAATCCAGGTGGGTCAATGGCTCTTCCCAGATAAATTGATTCTCTTCTCCGAAGGAAAGAATTTGAGGCAGAACTTCCTTTGACACTATCATTTATGCCTTTTCCTCCATCCCTTCCTCCCTTGACCTCAAGGAAGGCTGGTTTTCCTAGGCAGATCTTGAAAGCTCATGATTCTCCTTGAGCCTCCTCAGTGGCTGAACTCGCAGGCATCATCACTCCAGGCCCTGGATTTGATGATACCCTTCTTCTTTGTTCTGATAACGTGGGTGCACAGCATGTTCTCACACTACACCAAAGAACATCTGTGAACTGAATCAATGATCCGCCTTGTCTACCGTGGTGATGTCTCTAGTCCTTGGCAGCCTGATTGGCATGCAGTAGGTTTAATACATATTTGAATAAATCTTATTCATGTTGTGTTAGAAACTCATGCCAAATAAGAAAAAAAAATAAAGGACATTAATATGTAACCTGAGGGGGTGATCCTTAGTAGAGAAACCCCCTTGTCAAATCTTTCAGGACCACAAGCACAAAAAGATATATTTTGTAGTTGTAATTGGGGGAACACTGGACAGTTTTACAATTCATTGACCTTCTCTTTTCTTAAATTCCTGGCAACTGCCTCCCCCCCACACACACCTTCTATCTCTTTGCTGTTTCAGTGTTAGGCTATGCTACTTTTGCCCATTGCTAATATTGTAGCTTCACCTTATGGCCTTTACATATTCATTCCCATCCTTTATCATTGTTTTAATTTCTTTTCACACACACTCTAACTTTGAGAGAATGGATATCCAACAGCAAGTGCTACAGAAGTTCTTCTCTGCCTATGCCTGTCAGTACCTCACAGGGAGATCATAGATAAACAAATTATATAGTATTAGGAAGAGGTAAAACATGCCCTAGGTTTTCCTGCTGGTTTTTTTGTTTTGTTTTGTTTTGTTTTTTTTGTTTTTTTTTTTTTGTTTTTTTTGTTTTTGTTTTTGATGAAGTACATTATAAATGCTTTTCTTAGCAAGCTCCATGAAGAGCATGAGGTGTGGCTGAGGTTTGGGGCAGTTGAGCATGTAGACAGGCAAGGTAGATAGAACTTCCTCTAGGACTAGAGCCCAAAGACTAGGTCAATGTTATCAAAACATCTAGAGTTCTAAGACCTTAGGCTGTCAACCACTTCTAAACACACGCCAGGGATCAAATGCCAATTGCTGCCCTTACAATAAGAACCACAACTGCTCACGGCTGGCTTTTCAATTGAGTTTTCACCTGTGGGCAGAAATGCTGGAGAAGCTAAGCAAATATAATTTACTCAGTACAGAATTAGAGCAGGAAAGGTTGATTGGATTCAAGAGCTCTCTATTTTCTTTGAAAATTGAAGAGATGAAAACTATTGAGGGAACACTTCTTTTACACATGCTGTCACGGATGACTTCTGTCGACACAATCTGCTTCCACATAAAGATCGGCATGTTCATTCTTCATCACTGAGGATGACCCACTCTACTAGTTTTGGATTTGCTACACAAGTATCTAATGTGCACCTACTAAGGACTGGGGACCATGCTGGGATTGGGGATACAAAACCAGTTGAGACAAGACACAGATCCTTGAATCCAGTAGAGGGAAATGGCTGTAGAAGCAAGCACATGTCTCGAGCAGATCCCAGAAATCCTTTCAGGGAGTCCAAGTCCATGCTAGCTACAGAATTCACTTATAGCTGACTCAGAGTGGAGAGTGGATGCTGAAGAAAGGTTTATTATCCACAAAGCCTTGGGCTTGTTAAAGGAATCAGACTGAAATGAAAGTGCAGAAAACATTCTAGCCAGTGGGAAAACCAAAGGCAATGATCATCATTAAACAGCCTTCACCATTTGTAGACTGTCTACTGATTTGTTCAGATGTCCAGAAACTGATGCAGGTTCGATGTGGGAAGAAACAATGAACTAAATCTTTAGATGGACAAAAGGTATAGCTGGAAAAGGAGTCTTGGAAAGCTCCTGAGGCACACTGAGTTACAGCCTGGGCAGCAAAGAGCAGTAAATGGTCTAAAAGAGCAGGTACAGAGGAAACCAAGAGGAACAGTGGGGAACGCTGTGAAATCTGGCAACTGGAGAACAATGTAAGAAGCAAACAGAAAGAAAGATAGGCTTGATGAAGGGCCAAGGGAATTCCTAAGCAGGGGCCTGTGCAGCACAAAGAAGATCGCCGAGAGGGCACTGAGAGAATTACAGAATGGGTCCGAAAAACACAACTAGGCAGAACTTGTTGGATTTTTTCTCTAAGGTTCGTTAGTAACCTTAACAGAATGGTTTTTATAGAGTACCGAAGACAGAAATCCATACTGGCAGGTAAAAGGGTAGATGGAGGCACATAGTTAAGCAAATGATATAGACTTATTCTTTGAGGGGCTCAGCTTTAAAAGCAGAGAAAGAATCAGCCAGAGATTTAACTAGCTTCTCTCATTCATAAGTTCCATTTACCACTGAACTGTATACCCATGTATTATGAAGTTATTCGAGGAAAGTCCAGCTAACGATGAATTTGGTCAAATAGGCAATTGTTGTTGGCCCTAGTTTTAATACAAACAAACAATGGCTGATGGAAATTATATCATAAATAAAAATTGAATGAAAGGCTTCAGGAAAATCCAAATTTCCCAGTGGGTTCAGCAGAAACTGTTGGACTAGGGAGATTTGATTCTGGGTTAGGCCCACAGGCATTTGGGACACTCTGCATCTCCCAGGTGCTCTAGAGTGTTCTGCAGACTGTGAGTGGCCAAGCTGGATTAGGCCTCATTGGTGAATGCATAGGCAGGGTTCTCAGGATGAGAATCAGATCCAACTCTGAGTTAAACTCACATGGTCACAGGAATTTCTGCCTCTCTAACCAACTCTAGAAGTAGCTGAGAAATCAGGGTGAAGATCAAGTCTGATTCTGAGTGGGACCAAAGGATTTTGGAAAGTTCCACAATTCACAGGGAAAGCTTGCAGACCCAGGTAGGAGGCCTTAGCTGACTCACATAATACCTGACCCAAGAAGACTTCTAATAGATCATCCTGACTGAAATATTAGCTCAGCAAAAGAAAAGTAAATCCAAATCCCAAGAGGACCTGACCATCCACAGATGCAAATGCCACCACTGAAAGAAAAAAAAAGTGGTTATAATTTTGAAAATAAAAAATATAAAAGAGAGAAAGAAAAGCTCAGTGATAGAAGTAACTCCAGTTCAGAAACAAAGACAATAAGAAAAATCAAGACATGTTTTCTCCACATATCACTAATGACACAACACCCAGTGAAAATGACTCAGAAGAAATACCAGACAAAGCATTCAAAAGAGTGATTATAAGAATATTCAAATAATTCAGAGTCATAAATATACTCCAAGGGAACAAAAACAAATATGCATAAAATGATGAAATAAAATTATATTCTAAATGTAGAACATTATAACTAATACGTGAAAAATACTTTCAATAAAATCCTTGAAGGAAATTTCTCAAACCTAGAGAAAGAGATGTCTATCAATAGAGCAAGAAGCCTATAGAAGAACTCCAAATAGACAGGGCCATAAAAGTAACTCCCTACAAGTGAATAAATTAATTTTTTTAAAAAATGAAACAGAATAAAGAAAGGGTATTAAAAGGTAGAAGAAAAGGGTCAAATCATTTATAAACTCAGAACTATCAGAATAACACCTGACTATTTGACAGAAAATTTTAAAATCACAAGGGTCTGGAAAGATAAATTTCATGTTCTGAAAAACAACTAATAACTTAGAATGATATACATAGCAAAACTATCTATTAAAACAGGAGGAGAAATAAACACTTTCCATGGTTAAAATACATGGAGCTAGAGAGATAGCTCAGAAGTTGAATTCATTGCTGCTCTTACAGAGGACCCAGGCTCAATTTCTAGCACCCACATGGTGGCTCACAGCCATCCATAACTCTAATTCCAGAAGACTTGATACCCTTTTATGACCTGGAGGTCATAAGGCACCAGGTAAGAATGCAGTTACACATACTTACAGGCAAAACACTCAAACAAACACATAAACCTTAAAAAAAAAAACAGATAAAAGAATGAATTAGCATTAACGTAGCTCTACAGGAAACATTGGAAGGAACAATTCACTCTGAAGACAGGAATGAACATGTCTGAGAGGAAGGTCACAAAAAACAAGTAAATAATTCCAGAATAGTTAACAAAAGGAGGTCTAAGAAAACACCACAAAACAAAAAGGCATGAATTAATATATATCTGTTAATAATAACTCTCAATGTTAAGGTCTCAATTTCTCAAAAAAGAAACATAGACTACAATACTGGATGAGAAAACAGGATTCACCTTTCTGTTGCCTCCAAGAAACACATCTAGGCATCAAAGATAGGATTGAAGAAGGCATTGCAAGTGAGAGAAACCATGAAGCAAGCTGACACAATTGTTCTAATACTTGATAAACTAGGCTTCATAGTGAAGAGGCTCAGTTCATAATCACTAGAGGAATAATCTACCAAAAGAATATTTTAATACTTGACATAGGTACACGTAATTTCATAGAAGAAATTAGATCTAGAATTACAGATTAACAACCCAACACAGTAAAAGTGGATGACTTCAATGATCCTTTGTCATCAACAAACAAATGGACAAAGCTAAACAAAGAAACACTGGAGTTAAATAATATCACAAACCAAATGGACCTGATAGACAACTATAGAACATTCCAACTAAAAACTAATTATATTTATATTCTTCTTAGCAGCTCATGGAACTTCCTCTAAAATTGACCATGTATTAGGTCACAAGGCAAGTCTCAGCAAATAGAGAAAAAAATGAAATAACATTTTGCAGTCTATCTTATCACAACAGAATAAAGTTAGCTAATGGCAGCAATAAAAACCCTAGAAGTCCTTCTTATAGAGGTTAAACATGGCTGATTGACAGTGGAATCAAGGGAGAAATCAAGAAGAAAAATTAAAAATTCCTAGAATCAAATTAAAAGCAGAAGAGAACATGTCAAAAACCTATGGGACACAATGAAGGCAGCTCTAAGTGGAAAGTTTATGACATTGACCGCCTATACCAAAACATCAGTGAGATCTCAAATTAATAACTTAAGGATGCACCTGCAGGCTTTGGAAAAACAAGACTGAACAATACCCCCAAACAGAATAGAAATAGTGCTAAAATTAACAAAATTAAAAATTATAACAAATCCATGAAATAAAGAGTTGGTTGGCCCTTTAAAAAGATGAGCAAGATTGACAAACCTGTAGTCAAACTATCAAATGAAAGAGAAAATGCAAATTAATAAACTAGAGATGAAGAGAAGGATCCCAAATAGATCCCAAAGAAATTCAGAGAACCATAAGAACACACTTGAAAAAAATCAATATTCCACTAAAATGGAAACTCTAAAAGAAATGTATGACTATATGACCTACAAAAATTAAGCCTATATGAAGTAAGCAATTTAACCAGACCAATGAGATAGAAGACATAATTCAAATTTCTCCACTTAAGACAGTTCAGATTTAGATGAATTCAGCACAAATTTCTACCAGACTTTTAGAGAACCAATAGCAATACTATTCAAATTATTTCACAAAATAGAAAAGGAAGGTTCTCTACAAAGCCAATATTACGAATACCCAAACCAGACCAGAAGCAGAGAGAGACAGAGAGAGAGAGAGAGAGAGAGAGAGAGAGAGAGAGAGAGAGAGAGAGAGAGAGAGAATTATAGGTTAATCCCTATGATAAACAAAGATGCAAAAATTCTCAAAAATTTGCAAGCTACATTTAAACAGCGTAACAGAAAGATTATACACCATAACCAAATTAGCTTCATCCTAGAGAAGCAGGCAAGGCTCAATGGACATAAATCAATAAATGTAATTTACTACATAAATAGAACTCAGGACAGAAACCACATGATCATTTCATTAGATTCAGAAAAGATTTTTGAAGAAATCGAATATGATGAAAGTGCTCAAGAATCTGAGGATACAGGAGCATATTTCAACATAAGAAAGAAAGGTAATACATGAGACTGGAGAGATGTCTCAGTAGTTAAGAGATCTTCCAGAGGATCTAAGTTCGATTCCCAACATCTACATGGCAGCTAACAACTGTCTGTAATTACAAGATCTGACACCATTATACAGTTATACATGCAGGCAAAACACCAATTCACATAATAAATAAATAAATATAAAAAAGAAAGAAAGGCAATACACAACAGGCCCACAGTCATATTATGCTAAATGGTTAAAAAACAAACAAACAAACTCCTTGGAAACATTTCCATTAAAGTTAGGAATAAGACAAGGATGCCCACTCCTGTTCAAACTGGTGCTTGAAGTATTATATACAGTAATGAGAGAGAAGATAAAATGAATGCGAATAGGAAAGGAAGAAGTCGGAATATTCTTATTTTTCAATGACAAGATTCTATATATAAGAGTATGATGACTCTCCCAGAAATCTCCTAAAGCTCATAAACACATTCAGAGAAGTATCAGGATAGAAAATGAACACACAAAAATCAGTATCCTGCCTATATACTGACAAACATGGTGAGAAAGAAGTCAGGGAAACAGAGTCATTCACAGTAGCCTCAGAAAAAAAATACTGAAATAAATCCAATGGAGAAAATGAGAGGCCTGTACAATCAAGAGGGAAGAGATTAAAGAAGAGAGCAGAGGGTGGGAAGACCTCCCGTGCTCATGGCTTGATGACGTTAATAGTGTGGAAATGGCCATCCTATCAAAGCAATCTACAGATTCGATAAAATCCCCACCAAAAGTCCAAGGAAATTCTTCACAGAAATTAAAAATCAACATTAAAATTCCTATGTGCAGGAAGTGTGCAGTGAAACAGAGAGACCACTGCATGGGTAGAAAGGTTTGTTGGGATCAGACTGCCAAGGACAGCTCCTGGGGATGCAGAGGGGGAGAGGGGGAGCAATATGGCAGAGAAGGAGGAGGTTTGATTTAGTCAGCGGGTTGGGGGGTTTTTGAGTTGATGCAGGCTATCAGATGGATTTGGAGGTAGATTGACCTTGAGTGAAATAGAGTGAGGGCAGATCAAGAGAGATTTCCTGTAATCAGAAACTCACCATTAGACCTCAGTTTACCCAATATCAATCTTCTGTTTATCTAGCCCAAATCCTTCTGTTTAGGTTATTATCACCAGCACTGACATCTGGCTGGTGTGTGTGTGTGTGTGTGTGTTTGTGTGTGTGTGTGTGCACGCGCGCGCGCACACACATGTGCATGTATGTATATGTATAAGCTTTTGATTTAACAATATGAAAGCACAAAGAGCCAGGATAGCCAAAAGCAATTCTAAACAATGAAAATACAGCCAGAACTATCACCATACCTGATTTCACATTATACCACAAAGCTATAATAATAAAAATAGCATGCTAGGGGCACAATAACAGAGACACTGATCAATGGAACAAAATTGAAGACCCAGATATAGGTATACATACCTATTTGATTTTTGGCAAAGATGCCAAAAGCATACATTGAAGCAAAGACAGACTTTTTTTTAACAGATGCCCTTGGGAACTGGGATATGATCCATCCCTCTTGCCCTAAACACAAGTCTATTCTAAACGGATCTGAGACCTTAATATTAGACCTGAAAAAGCAGTAAGGAGTACTCTTCAGGACGAAGGCTCAGGTAAGAGCTTTCTGAATAAAACTCTAGCTGGTCAGGAAATATGAATAATAACTAACAAGTATATCTTCATGAAATTAAAAAGCTCTGGCACTGCAACCAACCAACGAACAAAACAAAACAAAACAAAACCCTGTTCAATGACTGAAGAGGCAGCCTACAGAAAGGGGGAAAATATTTGCCAGCTATACATCTGACAAAAGATTGGCATCTAGAATATATAAGGAACAACAAACAAACAAACAAACATCTAAACACTAAGAAAAACAATCAGTTAAAATGTGAGCAACAGAACTGAACAGAAACTTCTCAGAAGAAATAGAAACAGCCGAGAAATAGTTTTCAAAGTGTTTGCCATTCTTTAATCATCATGGGAGTGAGAATTAAAACTTTGGACATTTCATCTTATACCAGTCTGAATGTCTAAGATGAAGGAAAGAAAGACAACAAAAGCTGGGGGAAATCTGGGGAACTGGGGACCCTCATGTGTTGTTGGCAGGAGTGCAAATTGGCATCACACTGTAAGAGTCAGTATGGTGGTTCCTTAAGAAGCTAGAGATAACTAAACAGCATGACCCAACTATCCCACTTCTGGCCATATTCTCAAAGGACTCTAATTCCGACTAAAGAGACACATTCTCATTTATGTTTATAGTTGTTCTGTTCACAAAAGTTTGAGCAGGGTGTGGGGAGGCATGGGCGACAGCCAAGTTGTCAATGAATCTTTGACTGGATAATAAAAATGTGGTAAGTATATATAATAAAATTTTAATTAGTTGTAATGAAAAGTGGAATTTTTAGGTAAATGGATGGAGTGGAAAGCATACTGAGTGAGGTACCTCAGAACCAGAAAGACAGATGGTATAGATTCTCACTTGCATGTGGACCTTAATGTCAAATTTTAGATTTATGTGCTTTAGAATACCTGTAGACTATAGGGACCATGACAAGGAGGGAAGAAAGGCTTAAGGAAGTGGAATAAACCCAGATGATATAAAGGGAAGGGGGGAATAATGGAGAGGAATGCCTGAACTGAAAGGGTACTGAGAAAGGGTTTGGGACAGATAGCTAACTCTAATTAAGTTTAGGGAAGTGTCGTGGAGGGTTGAGCAGCTGGCTAAGCAGTCAAGAGCACTGCTCTTCTAGAGGACCTTGGTTTGATTTCCAGCACCCACAAGATGACTAACAATTATCTGTAACTTGCGTTCCAGGGACCCAATCTCCTCTTCTGGCCTCCAGGAGCCAAGAACTCACACAATACACAGGCATATATGCAAGCAAACCACCTATACACATAAAATAAAAATAAATGAAATTTTTAGAAAGCATTACAGAAATCATCTACTTTTTCATAAGCTTCCTGAATATATATTCACATAAAAGTATTTAATTGGATTACTCTACACAGTAAATTATGCTTTTCCCAGAGGCCATATGTCACCAATTGAAAAATCCAGTGTCAGGTGTGGTACATTTCCCTTCAAGTTACTAGGCAAAAGTGCCCTAGAAACCTTACCCACAACAGTACAGTCTGCAGTCATTGCTCTTGGTGACTTCCAGACCTTAATGGTAAGACCCTAGTGATGTGGGATGTCTTTGCATACATTGTGAATATACTTTGTTACCATTTGTTAATAAAGAGCCTGTGTTGGCCTGTGGTAAGGAAGCTTAGAGGCAGGCAGGAAATCCAGGCATAGATAAATAAAAAGGAGTACAGAATCAGGAGGAGACATGACCCAGTTGTCCATAAAGCAAGATGTAAAAGTGAGCCACGAGCCATGTGGCAATATATAGATTAATAAAAATGGACTGAGTTCAGTTCTAAGAGCTAGTTGGTAATGAGTCTGAGCCATAGGCCAAACAGTTTGAATTAATATAAGCCTTTGTAATTACCTGGGACCAAGTGGCTGGGTCAGGATCTTGGGGCAAGGCCAGACCAGAAACTACTGACTACCCTCCAGTGCTGAAGATATTACATGTTGGTCACAGGACATGGAGAAATCAAAACGATACTAACTAGGCGGCTTCCTCCCTACTAGCTAGCTCTCATAGTACTGGAAGGTGCTGGACAGGCTGCTGGGGGTTGTAGGTGATCACTAAGAGCCATACCCAGCTGTGACACTTTTATGGTAGCTTGAATAAGAACCTCTCCCCATGGGCTCATGTATTTGAGTGCTTACTCACCAGAGAGTGGCACTATTTGTTTGTTTGACTGATTGGATTGGTTGGTTGGTTTTGGGATTTTTGAGACAGGGTTTCTCTGTGTAGCTCTAGCTGTCCTGGAACTCCCTCTGTAGACTAGGCCTCAATCGAACAGAGATCTGCCTGCCTCTGCCTCCGGAGTGCTCCCGAGTTGTGTATCACCACTACCCATCAAGAGTGGCACAGTTTGAAAGGCAGTATTTGAGAAGGGTTGTGAGATGTAGCATTGCTGGAGTGGGTGTGGTCTTGCAAGAAGTATGTCACTGAGGGTGGGCTTGGAAATTTCAGAAGCCCATGCCACCCCACTCCTCCACCCCCGCCCCTTTCCCTGACCCCATGTCTCTTTCTCTTCGCTTGTGTATCAGGATGTAATTCTCAGCTACTGCTCCAGAGCCATGGTGCTATCATTCTCCTCACCATAGTGATAATGGACAAACCTCTGAAACTGTAAGCAAGCCCCCAATTAAATGCTTTAACAAAATAAGAGTTACCTTGGTCACGGTGTCTCTTCACAGCAATAAAACACTGACTAAGATACCTGTTAACTACAATAATGACTGGCATGTCAAGGTGTGCCAACAGTTGCAATAATGGCACAAATGTCTTAAGGCCCCTTTCACATTGTGATTCTGACAAAACACCTGTGGTTGTTGAATTCATAGGACCCACAGATGCACCTACTGCTATTATTTTGCTAAATGGGCATAGTATCAAATTGCCCTCTAAACTCATATCTCTGTGCCCATAAATCAGAGCATCTCTCAGACCTCATCAGATAAGTTTCTCTGAGGTGCAATGATTGGTGAGGAAACAGCTGGTCCAAGCGTAGAGAATAAGTGACTGTGGAGGGTGAGCCACAAATGGGATATGTATGTCACACTCTGCCCTGAGCAGGCTCAGGCACCATCGAAGAGGAAGGAGGAGAAAGACTGTGAAAGCCAGAGGACAGGAAGACAGGAGCTGAAGAGTGTCTTCTGGACACTGCACCCAGGAACCCACAGCAGTCACAGTTGCCTACACAAGACCACACAAGATCAAGCTGATCAACAGTCTAGCATACTATGGGAAGGGGCTAATGAGACCCCACGGCTAACTGAGGACCTACTGTCAGTCCATGACTTCTGGAGGAGGAAGAGTCAGTTTTCCCTCAGGGTGCGGATCTTGGTAAGTCAAGCATGTTCCACTGGATGACTCTACACCCGGAAGTACATGGACAGCACAGATTAGAGTCAATATGTCACCAAGTGTAAAGGAAGGACAAAGCTGTGGCATAAGGAATTGGGGCAATCGGGGAGGAGTAAAGAGGAAGAGCTGGAGATGAATATGATCAAAATACAGTTTCTGAAATTCTCAAAGATTTAATAAAATATTTTTTAAATGAGATGGTCTAAGATATAATACACTTTCATGACTGCTGAATTTTTCCTTCACCTTTTTTTTGAGATGGGGGTCTGGCTATATACTGTTCACACCTGCTTCAAACTTCTGAGTCCAAGTTATCTGGCTGCCACTATTGCCCAAGTGGCCAGGACCACAGGACTGTGTCACCCTGATGAGCTGACTTCTTATTTCGATAAGATCTGAGTGTTATAAGCTATATGTGAGCAATGGCAATCCTGAAGTTACTCTGTCCTTGGGCAGCTTGAGTGTGGCCAACCACCATGGCAGAAGAAGTCTGTCACTCCTTCAAAGTCCTCATGCAGGGACTGAGGTCATACAGTTCCTGGGTTCACAGAACTTAGATCTCCCACCTCTGAAGCTCATGCCAGCTGCCCTCTGCCTCAACATGCTCTAGCCTTCATAATTCCAGCACCACAGGTTTTCATAAGGCATGGTTTCCTAAAGATCATTTGACTCAATTCATTCACCCATTGATTATTCATTCAAAACCTAAGGGGACCTCTATACCATTGCATTGATTCTCTTGCTTTGCCCTTGTCCAGATCACTGGATAGCCAGTTCCAGTGAGTCTTAACCACCATTATGTCCCCAGCTCCCACTCATGGCATAAGACCCAATAAATAAATTGAGAGAATGAGCCAGAGAATTCAAGATTTCTTCTACTGTTAGAAGTTCAGGGGTCTCATAGAGCCATTCCCCAATCAAAGCAGAGGAGATTATAGTTAGAAGACCTAAAAAAGAAAAGAAAGAGAAATTGTCTTAAGAGCACACAGAGAACTAAGAACACTTTATTTGAGAAAATCTGTTAACATTGGGTGAGGACTATAGAGTATGTGGGCATGAGATACCCCTTCCTGGGAGAGATGCTATCTGTAAGCGGAGTACTGCCAAAGCACTGCTTCTCTCTCCCCTGAGCTCCTGATCAGAAGCAGTCTTCTCTGAAGGAGCTGAAGGTTTGCAACCCATAGCCTCCTTTCAGTGACCCGTAGTCTAGGTTAAGTTCTGGGACATTGTAGTTGGAAAGTGGGGAGATCCCCTTTTCTACTCAACTACATTCACAGAACATTCTCCAACATGGTGCATTTGAGAATCCTACATCCCTGATTGTCAGGGCTAAAGTTCACAGGGTTGGGGTTTTATGTCAAGTGAGCTGCCTGCTGCCTCCATACATCTCCATAAGGAAGGCTGTCACTCAGAGAAAATTATGGCCTTCCTTTTCCAACCCATCATAGAGCCACAGTTCAGAGACGCTGTCTATGAAGAGAATGGAGCTGTGGACAAAGACCTCCTCATCTCCCCAAGAGAGTTACTATTTTTACTATTTGCAACAGTGTGTGTGTGTGTGTGTGTGTGTGTGTGTGTGTGTGTGTGTGTGTGTACAAGCACTCTTCAAAATAGTGGTACTATCAGGTATAATGTCATACAGGCTCATACCTGTAATCCCAGCACTTGGGAAACAGAGGCAGCGATGCTATGAGTTATAAGCCAACCTGGGTTACAGAGTAGCTTCCTGGATTACAGAGTGAGATCCTGTCTCATCAACTAAGCTCCTGGGTGGCTGAACAGGCTAGTAGTCCTACCATTTGGGAAATGGAAGCGAGAAGATCAGAAGTTCAGGCTGATATTGGGCTACATAAGGGTCAAGCAAACACACTGGAGGTGGGATGACAGGAAATCATGGAGCCTGGCTGCATCCACAAGAGACACGGGCTAAGCTAACTCTCTGGGGCAATCGGAGTAGACCTGGGAAAAGCAGAGCACCTCTTTAACACAGTCTTCACAGCCACAGCCTCTGAGGCAATGAAGCTTGATTGGATTCATTGTCAAGATATAATAAGAAACACTGGCGCAGTCAGCTGGCATTTAGTGTTACTTAGTAACCAGATGGGTCAGGAAAAGAGATGATTAAAGATAACCCTGCCAAACTCACTTTGGTTCCGGGTGATTGTGGCACAGAAGACTATGTGTTCTCCTGGGGCGAGGGGAGCAACATCAGAGGCTTATTACTGTAGCAAGAAACAGACTTCCTTAAAGCCACGAAGACAGATACTGAGCAAATCAACAAGAAATAAAAAGATCACCATGGGCAACCAGCACCCAGAGCTGGCCCATTATCTACTGTATCATACAACCAAGTTCTTTTAGAAATATGAAATGTACAAAGAAATATAAAGATATTCTGGATAAATTGAAAAAAAAAAAGCTGTCTGTGAGATCAGCCAGATTTTAGATTTAACAGACTTGAACTTCAAAGTCATTATTATAAATATGTTCAAAGAACAAAATGATCATGATCAAAGAATAAAGGAGAGGTGATGACAGTGTGTCTAGTGGAGATCATTAACAGAGAGTGAGAAAATACATTAAAACAGGATTCTGGAGTAAACACAATAACTTAAAACCTACAAATTCATTAAATAGTGCATTTGAACTAGTCGCAGAAAAATTGGTAAAGTTGAGATAGATTGATAGAGACAATATATTCTAATGAACAACAAAAACAAAGTAAGACAATGAGAAATTCAGGAAATGTGAGCTTCAATTAAGAATATCAACAAACCACTAATATTAGAGAAGATAGAAAAAAATTAAAGATAATGGATGCAAAGCTCCCAAGTTTATTTGAGAACATTAAGCTACACATCAAAGAAGCCAGTAAACTCCAAGCAAATTAACACAGAGGATGCCTCAGATAGACAAAACACAGTTGCCGTGCTCACAGCCAGAGACAAAGAGAAAAAGTAACTCATTAACTCATTTATAAGGAAAACAAACAAATAAAAAAGCACTGTCAGCCAAGAGTCTATATCATATAGAATGGATCTTCAAAAGTGAAGGCAAAATAAATTTCCAGGAAAACAAAAATTGAACGTGTTAGCAAGCAGGTCAATGGAAAAATTGATGAAATTTCTGTTGGTTGAAAACTCTAGGCAGTAATTAGAACACACACACACACACACACACACACACACACACACTTATGCGTGCACACACACTGTAAGAGCACTAGTAAAATCTTTTGTTACAAATTAATAGTTACAAATGAAACCAGGGTTGTGGTGGCTCATGCCTTTAATTGCAGCACTTGGGAGGCAGAAGCAGGTAGATCTCTGTGAGTTTGAGGCCACCTTGGTCTACAGAGCAAGTTCCAGGACAGCCAGGGTACACAGAAAAAAAAAAAAAAAAAACCTTGTCTTAAAAATTAAATAAATAAATAAATAAATAAAGTAAAAATTACAAACAAGACTGTAAACATATGCTTTTCTCATCTTGTAAATCAGTTTAAAAAACAATTGTGAATAGCAGTTATGTGCTTAACTATCATTGGGCCTAAGCATCTTAAATGTAATAGTGTGGAAGCAATGTCCTGTCAGACCAAGAAAATGAGATCAGGTATAGCCAATAGAAACAGGCAGAAATAGCCACTAAGGGTTATAATTACAAATTGGTAAATAGATCTACTTTCCTCAGTGTCTTTAAAAGCTATAAAATTATAGAAAGTAAGCTCTACTAATGTATTGCTTTGTGTATAACATTTACAGACTTAACATGTGCAACAATATGAATACATTGTGTATAGTATGGATATGAACAAATATAATATGTACAACATGTGTCTCAAATATAACATATTACAATACAAAGGCAAGGGATATGTTTAAGAAAAGGGATATGGGGCTAGAGAGATTGCTCAGTGGCTAAGAGTACTGGCCGTTCTTCCAGAATACCTGGGTTCAGTCTGAAGCACCCATGTGATAGCTCACAGCCATCTGAAACTCCTGCTGCAGGGAATATGATGTCTTTTTCTGGCCTCAGTGGGCACTGTATTCACATGGCACATATACATGCCTGTAGGCAAACACTAATACACATGAAGAAAAAATAATAAAATCTTTTCTTAAAAAAAAAAGATGAAGAAGGCAAAATGGTGGTACAAAGAGAATAAAGTTATGCAGAAAAAAATGTTTTATATGTCACTGGAATTTTTGCTATAAACCTGAAGAAAATGCTGATAAACGCCAGAGGGATCCTGAAGGAAATGACTCAAAATGTAATGGAAATATTCAAGAATCAACAGGCTAAATTAGCATTTATTAATGCACAAGCAAGTCACAAAAGGAAAAGTACAGGCAAAGATAGGACTGAAAATGTCTAAATGGAAAATTAACAAGGAAAGCATGTCAGGTCCTGACATGCTTTCCTATAATCTAGATGGCAAGAGGATCACAAGTTCAAGACCAGCCTGAGCTTTACAATAAATTCTGGTCTCAAACACAAAAATGGAGTGGGAGGATCTCACTCTAAATTTATAATTTTTAGACTCTTAAAAACCAAGGAAGAAACTAAGGCACAGTAAATATTGAGGCAGAAATCAGTGAAATCAAAGCAAGAGAACAGCCATTACAGGGACACCGGTTCTGCTCTTTTGAAAAATTAAAACTGACAAGCCTTTAGCTAGACTGACAGAGCAGGAGCTAGAGAAATCTCAGGTTTTTACAGTCAGCATGAAAGAGCACATGTTAAAGATTGCAAAAGGCTATGATGAATAATGATACTGTTACGTTAAGAAGTCAAAAAAATACAGGCAAAATAGACTAACTTCAAAAGAGATACAAAACTCTGACACTGAATCAAGAAGAAATATCTGCACATTCCTATAAAGGATAAGTTTAAATTAGTAAATAAAAATGTATAGACAAACAAAAGCCCCCCATAACCCCATAGCTTCTCTTGTAGAGCCCACTAAACAGAGAAGAATTAATGTAATTATTCAAAACTATTCTAAATGCCACAAGAAGACATACTCTCCAGTTCCCTTTAGAGTACAGTGCTACCCTGAGATGCAAGAGAGAGAGACAAAGACATTACAGAAAATTACAAACCAGTATGTCTTATGAATGAAACCGTAAAAATTCTCAACAAAATACTAGTAAATGGAATCTATCACCATATAAAAAGAATTAAAAACCATGACTCATTGGGGTTTATCCCAGGATGCAAGGTTGGTTTAACATCTGAAAATCAATTAATGTAATACACCATATCAGCAAAGCAAAACCACAAAAGCACCTCATTTCATGATTAAAAAAATAACCAGCCACCAGACTAGGAATAGAAAAAACCCTTCCCATCTTGATAAAAGACACACACACACATACACACCATACCAAACATCATACTTAATAGAAAAATACTAAATGTCTTCTTTTCCAGCTTAAGAATCACATAAGAATCATCCTTTGTTTTCAAGATTTATGTTTTTATTTATGTTGTGTAGGTGTGCCTTAGTGTGTGTTTGTGCATGTACTCATAGACGGGAAGGCAAAAGCCAATATCAGATCCCCTGCAGCTAGAGTTCCAAGAGGTTATGAGTTGCTGTGGGTGACGGGATCTTAACTGTGGAATTCTGGGAGGGATTAGCAGTTTAGCTGTGTCTCCAATCCCATTCCCATTCTTCACTACATGCATTCAACATTGTATCAAAGGCTAGTGCTAGTGTAAATTAGGCAAGTATCTAGATCAAAAGGAACACAGTTAAATTACTATCTATATTTTCAGAAGACATAATTTTATATGTGGAAGCTCCTACATTGTACACACACACTCAATATGATTTCAGTAAGGTTATAAGAACAAAATGAACTTTGAAATGTCAACCCTAGCTATATATACTTGTATTGAGCAACTTAAAGTTGGAATTTTAAAAACAATTTATAATAGTGCCAAAATGCTTAGGATAAACTTAACAAAAGAAATATAAAACGCACCATTCAACAGATCATTATTCAGAAAAATTAGTGACAGTATAAATAAATGAAAACATGTCTTCTTCATGGACAGAAGCTTCTTGTTACTGTTAAACCACTGTCCCCCCTGAGTTAATCGTTACATTCAACACAATGCTTGCTAGACTTTCCAATGTCTGTTTTGCATAAATTGGCAAGCAGATCCTAAAGCTAACATAAAATTGCAAAGGACCGAAAATAGTCAAAGTGATCTCTCAAAGGATGAGTAAGTGGAGAATTGGAGAATTCATACTTTCTACTACACAGAAGCCATAATCAAGACAATGCTGGGCTGGCAAGAAGACATGTGTAGATCAATGGAAGAGAATAAAGTCCCAAAAGAAGCCAATAGGCTATGATCAAATGCTATTTGGCATGGCTGCCAAAACCTTTGTGTGGAGAAAGAACACTTTTAATATGTAATACTGGGCATCATGATTTGTCTAGTAACAAGACACCACACATTAAATAATATACAAAACTCCAGAAATATTTCTTAAAGATTTGAAAGCTAAGATGTTCAAGATGAAGGTGCCTGCATGACTGTGAGAGTTCCGATTCTCCTTTCAAGATGGCGCTCAACATGCCAGCAAGAATGTATTCATTCATGCAGGTGGGACCTTCACAGCACCTCAAAAGGCATCCCCCAAAACTACTGCATTGAGGATTACATTTCTAAACATGAAATTAAAGGAACACACTCAGACCACAGCAATGGGATGATTGGAAGGATAGCTTCAAACTTTGCATCCTAACAGGGGCTTGTAGCTAGACTACAGGAAGGACTCTTACATTCCAGCAAGAGTAACTTTGTTTAAAACTGGTTACAAAAAGATTTGACTAGCAGAGAAGATCCCCAGGGGTCAGGAAGCATATGAAAAAGTGACTAACTAGGAAAATACAAACCAGAACCATGTTGAGATATCACTTCATGCCCACTAGGAAGGCCTTAACCCAAGAGACAAAACAGAAAAACAAAACAAGTATTGTCAAAGCTGTGAAGAAATCAGAAGCCTCCTATGCTCCTGGAAGGAATGTAGACCGGTACTGGCACCTCAGAGAGCAGCCTGTCCCATCCTTAACTGCTAACATGGAAGTTCTCTACCCTAAAGCACCACTTCTAAGAATAAACTAAGAGATGAGAACATGTCCAAACAGGAATGTTTATAGAAGCAACATTGTTAAGGTGTAGAAAAGAGTCCAAATGTCCAGTATGGAGGGATTAGAAAGGTGGTCTGCTTATATAATAGAATGCTCTCCAGCCATCAAAAGGAGTGAGTGTTGATACACACCGAAGCATGAATGAACCCTGACAACATTACACTAAGTGAACGAAGCCAGATACAAAGGCCACATGAGATTCCATTTATATGAAATTTATAGACAAATCCTTACAAAGTGTTTTGTTATTGCTTTAAGGCTCAGAACAGCAGAAACAGGTGCCTGGTAACTGAAGTATACAAGTTGATTTTAGAATAGTGAAAATGCTATAGAACAGTATTGGTAGTAATAATAGTTACGTTCATCTTTGAATATACTATAAAGCAATTTTATCAAATGGCATATAAATTATAGCTCCCTAAAAATGTCATGCAATACTCTCTATATATTATTGCATGGCATATATATTAGGCTCACGAATAAGAGATTTAAAATATTTCTATCATTAAAACTTTTAAAGAAAGGCCTACATCATGGGTACTTGGGAAAAAAAATTGAAGTTGCAAATGAAAACTAAGTATGCCTTAGATAAACTAAAATGAGGTAGATATTTCACCACTAACACATTTTCCTAAACCTGCTTTCTAGTTTTTAACAAGGGCCCTCCTCAGAGAGCCCTCTCAGGCAATGTTATGTGAGAAACAGTTGTGAGTGAATGTGTGTTGTTGACATGGAAAAAGCTATGTCAGGGACTCCAATGCCTCAACCCCACATGAGTAGCAAAGTCTTCTGCAGGTGAGGCTCAGAGAGATGGCAAAGCCTTTCTTGAGTTCTGAGTGTGAATATTGACAGTGTGCACAAGAAATGCCCACTGGAACTTTCTCCCTCCTTGTGTTTACATCCTGAGGAATGCTCTGCTACAGAACCTGCTCCTACAGAAATTAGCTACACCTGCCTCCTGGATTCAGCAGCAGCTCCCCCATCTGAGAGCCCAGACAACCCAACCCCAGCCTTTCTGGGTATCTATAAGTTTGTCTTTCCTCATTTCCTTGTGACCCCCTCCTCAGAGTTCCAGAAACTAAGCAGTGCAAGGATGTGACAATGGGGGAATCACCAGCTACTGTTCACATAGCTTCACAATGTCTATTAATATGTCAAATTATCTTATTAGTTATCTATTACCCGTTCCCTTCATGAAAATAAAAATTCATGAAAAAAAATACTGCTCTAACTCCAGCTGGCGGAGCTGTGTGGTCTAAAGCCCCACTGCATAGTGAGCCAAGGAAAGGAAGTCAATAGCCACTGGGTGAATGGATGAGCAAACACGATAAGCAGATGAGCAATTGGAGCAGTCCACGAAGCAGGGATGGGAAAAGTGTCAGCCCAAGCTATTTTCTCGCTGTGAGATCTTAATGTACATATTCCAGACTAGAAATCAAAACCCCCCACCAAAGGATGTAGTGAGGCCAGCAGTGTACTTATCATTACCATGGAAGCCAAATAGCTGTGGAAGAGCATGGGTCCACTGAACTGATGGGCATCTTCTCAGTACTGAGTGAATGCAGCTGTCTTTACAGCTGCATGATACTGATCTGTGAGATCCTTTTAACCTGGCCAAGTTTGGGCTCATGTCTAACTTGCTTGCTCTTACTATTTGGTAAAATGTGATCATTTATAAAACAATGTGTTTTAGACAGATTTACATGTGCATTTATACATATGTCTGTCTAGCTAAATTTACATTAAAGAGAGGATAAATTAAAGAATTAAATGGAATCCAGAAGGTAAGTAACCACTGGTTTATGTGAATAACACAGATACATACAGAATACCCTGTCAGGGTTTTAGAAGCTACAAACACATGTGATGTTTTTGGAGTTTGTATTCATTTTCTCATCCTGTGTCAGGGACAAAATATCTGACATCAATGACATTTTAAAAGGAAAGATTTGTTTTAGCTCATAATCACAGGGGGTTCAGTTCATGGCCTCTTGGTCCCATACACTTGGGACCCATGTTTGTGGGCTCATGCTGTAGAAAAAAAAACTGTTGCCTCCTGGCAGACACAGAGGGGAGGGGGGAGGGAGGGAGAGAAAGAAGGAGAGGGAAGGACAGAGGGGAGGAATGTGAATATGAACAAACCAAGGACAAGATATCACCAAGGACCTGCTCTTGGTTACCTAGTTTTTCCAACTAAGACCAACTTCCTAAATCAGAACATCGTCACATAAGCGCCACCCGATCTCCAGGCTTGATAAATGATTCTACAGGGCATACTTCAGTATATGCTAAGCAGGATGTTGCTTTTATGATATTGTTTGTTTCCTGGCTATGCTAGGGCAGCAGACAGAAGGCGGCCCACACCATGTTAGATGACATTCTGCTTCTGAGCTAGCTCCCAGCCCACAAACACCTTCAATTATACGTTTGCACGTTGGTTATTTAATCTTCATTGTAATCCCATGGGTTGGAAAAGAATTACTCTTATTCTCTTATTACAAATTAAAAAGCTAAGGGTGGCTAGACAGTGAGACTAGCAGACAAGACGGGCAGTTATCGACAGGTCTTGCTATAAACGCTGAGTATTAAAGACAAGACCAGGGAATGAGCTGGTTCACTCAATTTACCGTCAACTGCCTACCTTGGAAGAGATTTTCCAGGCTATTCCTGTTCGTATGGTCAAGGTAAGGAGAGATATGGTGGCAAACCAGGGTGTGGTTGGTTGTTTTTTACTCTTTTGGGAGGTGGCCTGCCCCCCAGCTCTTAAATAAATCACACATAAAGGCTTATTATTACTTATAATGCCTGTCCTTACCTTGGCTTCTTTCTTGTCAGCTTCTCTTAACTTCAAATGTACCCATCCACCTTTTGTCTCTGGGTTTTTACCTTTTTCTATTTCTGTATATCTTCCATTCTTACTCCATTGCTGGTTGTGTTGCTGGGTGGTTAGCCCCTAGTATCCTCCTTCTCTCCTTTTTTTCTCCCAGAATTCTCCTTCTATATATTCTCTTTGCCTTCCAGCCCCATCTGTCCTTTCTCCTGCCTGGCTATTGGCTGATCAGCTCTTTATTAGACCATCAAATGTTTTAGACAGGCAAAATACCACAGCTTCCCAGAGTTAAACAAATGCAACATAAATAAAGGTAATATACCTTAAAATCTACAACACCAGGGCAACAAAATCCTGTCCTCTCCTGTAGAGATCTGCACCTGTTCACATTGGTTCAGAGCTTCTGCTTATGAGAATAGTTTGAGATAAGCACAAACTAGCTTTTATTCCCAAGTATTAATTTGTGGTCTTCTTGGGATACAAACTAACTGGCCAGGATCGGGAACTCATTGCCCCATGCCAATGCAAGGAAGCATTTCTTTCTCAAACTGTCTCCCACCTTTCAGTCTGTGGCCCAGAAACTGCTCACCCCCTGTTGCCATCTTGCCAGAGCAAACACACACCAGTGGTCATCTGCTCAGTCAGCTCCAGGGCCACTCACACCACATACTTGCCAGCTTTGAGCCTCACCTTTACAGAGTTTTGCAATCTTTGCTTAATGTGCTAAAATACATGTTTTACGACCACAATACATCCCTCTGACCCTTTCTATCATAGACATTCCTGAGGTAAGGGAGGATCCATTTATTCAGATAAGTCTCTAACACATAGATGATCCTTAAAATTGACTTTCTCTCAAAGGTGCCAGGTTTCCTTCCCACAAATGCACATTTTTAGAACTAGCAGTTTGTCCTTGGGTTACACCAGGGATTCTCTGGGCTCTGCTCTCCATGTTGCAAGTCCTACTCTGAAGACGGGAAGAGAAGAAAACAGCTGTGGTTCATTTTATTGTTGTTTTTATTTCAAAGACAGCATTTTACTCCCTAGCTACCCTATGCTGGCCCTCTGTTCATAATATTTCCACCTCAGTTTCCCAGGGGCTTGGATTACAGGTGTGCACCACAACCCCAAGCTCTGTGGCACACATATTCTTTCACTCAGTCATTCACTGATCCAAACATTGAAGTGGAGGACCCGAGGGGGAGGCACCCTCCTAAAATCCCAGTCAGTGGAAAGCACAAAGTTGGGCTTCAAAAACCCTCACACACCACAGTTCCTGGGATGGGCTTGAAGAGCAGCCCTCACCAAGTGCTCAGTGATAGGAGGCAAAGGTGGCTTCTCACCAAAGTGTCAGAAAAGGTGGACCTGACAGAAAGAGAGATTTGTGAGCTGAGATCTGGAGACTAAGTCAGAACTTAGTCCCCAGGAGAGATTCAAGGAAATTGTGGTCCAGGTGGAAAGATTGGTCTATGCCTTGGTAAGATTAGAGATTAATCTCTTAATGGGGTTAAGAGTTGAGGATTACAAATGTGTTGTGTGGCCAGAACATGGAAAGAGCAGAAGACCAGGGTACAATTTGGAACCAAATTACCAAGTCCTTTACCACCTAGATGAGTTGCCACCATCTAACCGAGGAATCCCTAGGAGAGCCACTAAAAGTTTAGACAGAGAAGCAATTTGTGCCATAGAGTACACAAAAAAGGTTGTCTTGTTGAGGGGTATTGAGTAATCTTTAATTCTGGAAGGCTGAGGTCCAAGGATGATCAAGAGATATTGACCATAGACCAGCATGAGGCAACGAGGTCTTCCCGGGAAGCTGAGAGAGTAGGAGAGAAGGAATAACAAACAGCATTGGGTACAGAAAGGGGGAGAAATGAAAGAATAACTCCCAGGTCTTGAGTGAGTGCCTGGAAAAATTTATATTGTGGATAAAAATGTTTAGACTCAAATTTATACAAAGATCTAGAGATGTTAAAGATTTATTTCTGGACTAGCTGTGATGTTATCCTTTACCACCTCCTTCAAAAAAAGAAAGACTATCATTTCCCAGGATGGCCCTGCACAGCTGCTTGATTTCACCACATTCTTTCATAAGGCTTCTTTTTCCATGGTATTAGCGGTTTTGGAATATGGAGTGGAGTGTTGGAAAGACAGTTCTCACTATGATCAGTCTGATGGCTGCCTTGCTACCATTCCTACTTTGCCAGCCTATAGAAGTCTAGCACATGGACCACTCAGTGGCCACTATGCTCTGAAATGCCTTCTGTTGGAGACTCACATAGAAATAGAGGGCCTCCTTTGAGACACATAGGTCAGTTCCAATGACACTCTGTGAAGAGCTATGGAAGAATACTTCTTTAATCACTCTCAACCACAGGAACTAAAGTGTCTCTGGGAACCGCAGGTCCCTCAGCCCAAGTGATATGTGAGAAACACTCCATCTCCTCAATGTCATGGCATTGATGGTGACATTCTGCCTGGAGGAGCAGACCTATGGGGAAATCAGTGTGATAACCTCCCTCACCTGTGGTAGGTGAGGCCAAGAGAAACAGCAAGTATATTTTTCAATGCTGGGAAACCTAACATGTCCACACGAACAATTAACAGAAAGGCTGTTCCATGCTCTCCCAGTGGACCCAGATGTTGCACTTCACTTTAGGTAAACGTTATTTTTAGAGACATAAGAATTCAGCATCCGAAATTTATCACCCATCTGAGTGGGAGACACAGAGCACAGAACAGATTTATATGTTTAGAGGGTAGGAGTGGAGTTTCAGCTCAATAAAATCTTAACTATGCTTTACTTTCTAATTTAACTTTCAAACATTGCTTTCCTGTTTTGTGACTGAGACTCTTGCCCATGTCACCCTTTTAGTGAAGTATCACAGGAAAGACATTTTTGTGGTGTTTAATGGAAATAATTTTTCTTGCAGCATTGCTCCGATACCCTGGGAAATTGGCTGGAGGAGCTGTCCGGCGGAGCAAATTTATTAAGCAGTCACTGGTTAAAACAACTTACCCTGCTTCAGCTCACTGGAGATCTGTTACCGACTCCTGAGACTGCAGAAAAGAGCTGAAGACTGATACATTTCGTAGATCATCTCCAGACTGACAAAAGGAAGCACTGGTGCATGTGTTTCAAGGCCAGGCAGGGGCCGGAACACACTGCCATGGGTCTATAGCGGGTTAAAATGCCAGTCATGGTTCACACAGCCATGGATTGGGCTAGAGCTCCACAATGGTAGCTGAACACTAAGAAAATGTTCAACATCTCTCTATAACAAGTCTTTACAAGAAAGATCTCCTAAACTACACATATAACCTTAAACATAGGAAATGAATAATTCTGTCTGCAGAGGAAAATACTGATGATCCCCACAGATGCTATAAGGACAACACTTTCTCCAGATGCCCTAGGACATAAGCCTGGGCCCTGACTGTGCCCTGGGATCTGCAGGGAGATTGACAAAGCTCTGATGCCTGCATCCCATCTTACAGATAGATGGTAATGACTTTGGTTTGGAGTGTAGTCTGGGATGGAGGAGTTTTAAACCCCAGAGGTTCTACCATGCAATTAAGGTCAAGAACCACTACCCTGGGATACCATCAGAGACACAGATCTAGCCAACATCCCAAAGTTGTCAGGTAACTCTGTGGTGTGTGTGTGTGTGTGTGTGTTTAAAATGCAACTCACTGTCACTAAGCATCAGCACAGAGGAGCCACAGTACACTGTTTTGGGGTAGGTCTTCAATTCCAATGCTGTGCCATGTGAAGGAAGCTACATGATTAAGCAAACAATAGTAGAAACATTGAGAAAATAAAAAAATCACTTTAACTGGGTTCAAACTGGGCAATTTTCCCCCAAAGACACTTTGATTCTGACTCTTTCTTCAGAATAAGGGGCTCCTAAGTGAAGGCAGTTTTGTTTCTGTAGCTGGTTTTTATTATTACTTATCCTTCAACAATTACATACATTAATATATATATTACATATTTAATGTTATATTTACCATGTATTGCATTATATATAACATATGTTACATATATATATATATATTGTCCATTCACATTCCCTCTTATATTCCTCACACTCCCACAAAAACCTTGGCCCCCCACAAGCACCTCCTACTTTTCATATCTCTCTCTCTCTCTCTCTCTCTCTCTCTTTCTCTCCCTCTCGGTGTGTGTGTGTGTGTGTGTGTGTGTGTGTGTGTGTGTACCACTGTGGTGGAAATGTTTTCTATGCTGTAAATAAAGTAACTGATTTGGCCTATGTAGAACACCGTAGAAGTGGGTGGAGTATCAGAGGAAGAGACAAGCAAAAGGAGGGTGGAGTTAGTCAGTCTCCATTTGACCCCGGAAGAAGACAGACATGTAAGAAATACAAGTGAGCCATGGGCTGGGCCATGTGGTGGAAAGATTAATAGAAATGGGTTGATTTAAGATGAAAGAGCTAGCTAGTAATGTGCTTGAGATATGGGCCAAACAGCATGAAGTTAACTTAAGTGTCTGATTCATTTCTTTGGGGGATAAAAGCCGCCATGGACCAGGTTCCAAACCTCTGCTGCGGGCCGGGCAGGTCGAAACCTCCGGCCCCAAATGGGCTGGAAAACTTACTACAACATACCACTATATCTAATTAGAATTGCTTGCATGAGTGTGAGTGCAAGGGTATTTTCTTTAGTGAAGGCAATTTACTCCAGCTACATCACTGAGGAACATGGCACCACTCTCCCAGGAACTATTTCCTAACTGCCCACAGCTCCTTAGGGAGGGCTGAGTCCTCATGAGTCTCTTCTCTTAGCCATGATGCAAAGCTGATGGTTCTAGACTTGAGCAGGTCTTGTGCAGAGAGCCATGGATTCCCTGAGAATCCATGCCTGCTATGGTCCTGTCCTATCCAGAAGACATCACATACCCCTGCTCTCCATTGTCTGCCTTTAACATGCTTCTCACCCTCTCTTCCACTGATGTTCCCAGTACCTTGAAGGTGGGTGAGATAGATATTTCATTCAAGATCAAGTACTGATTTCCATATTGAAGATCCTTGTTCCCTTACATCTGAAAACACATATGACTCACCTGTAGAACTCATTAAACATACAGCTTCCTCATTGCCATCTGGAGGATCCTGACTCACAGCTCTGGAGCAGGGCCCAGGAATCTGAAGTTTTCAGTCTCCAGGTGACTGTGATTAACGTGCACTGAACCCCACCTTGGAGAGACACTGAGTCATCCCTCTCCAGGCAGCTGATCTGTTCTTCTTTGGTTAAATACATCATCCAGGGAGGGAGGGAGGGAGAGAGAGAGAGAGAGAGAGAGACCTCTTAGTGAAATTTGTTGCAATGCATTTTCCCCAAAGGCATTTAACTAAAATTTTTATTGAAAAAGCCTCCAAGAGGTCCGGAGCCCCTGCAGATACTCTGCAGAAAGGTGCGTCTCTTCCAAAGCAGCAGGAATCTACAAAATGGCCTCAGACAGAAGTGCTTTTATTGAATGCTAGGTGTTTTAACAATAGGGTCAAGTACACCAGCCATGTCCAGAACACCACTGAGCACTCCAGAAGCTTCTAAGGAGTGTGCTCCTTGGCCCACTGACTGGACTCTTCACTCATGACAAAACCTTGAAATTAAGGAGGCCACCATTGTCACTGGCCTCTGCTTGGGTGTTCTGGGTGGACAGGTGGTTGTGAGCAAGAATGGGACGCAGAGCCCTCAGCCTGGGCTAGGCTGCCCTTCTCTATTGTCAGCTAACAGACAGCATGTTCTGCCTTTCATGAACTTTTTTAAGTGCTGCTATGTCTATCAATTTTTAATAAAGATAATGCTATCTTTAAAAAAAAGAAAGAAAAAGCCTCCAAAACTATCATTTTTTTTTTGGAGGGCCATATTTCTTTCCATTTCCTCAGTTTATCTAGCAAAAAGAATGAAGATAAATTTCCACACACAGATGGCAGATGCAGCCATCCGCACAAATTGTGAGCCAACAGAGTTCTTGGGAATCAGAGGGAACCTTTCAAAATCAAAAATCCTCTCATGTTTCAAGGGATCCAGAATGTGGACCGGGACAAAACAAGAACCATTATGACGGCACATAAACCTCACTCTCGGAAGAAGGAAATGTGAGGGGGACAATGTGCCTCCATGGTCAGAAGCTTTGCCGTTAATTGGGAATGTTGTTTGTATTTAATTTTTTAAAAAATTGACAAACTTTCATTCTGGAGGCTTAGCCCACCTGGAGTCCACGAAAAGGTAAAGAGATGAAAATAACATTTGAGTTTGGGCTTAAAACACTAACAAACAATTGGCTCAATATCTCCTGGTTTCTCTCTCTCTCTCTTTCTCTCTCTCTGTCTCTCTCTGTCTCTGTCTCTCTCTTTCTCTCTGTGTATGTGTGTGTGTGTGTGTGTGTTTGTCCATGCACATGTACATGTTAGTGTGTATGTGCATGCACATTTGTAAGATGTAGCTATAATCACTTAGTACCAATTTTTGAAATTAATAGCTGATAAAGGGAAACTTGGGTATGTTGGGGATAGTGGACACTCTTCCTTTATTACTATTTTTTTCTTCAGAATTTCTCTGGTCCTCTTGGCCTCTCCAGCCTTGGCCATTGTTCCTGTGCTGTACCCACATTCCATTGGCACAGGCATGGAATGGCATGCTTGGAATGCCTCCACCCTGCATAATATTTTTGGATCTAGCTTATCCTCTTTTCCTTGAAAAACCTCCGTGGTACAAGCATTTGCTCTGCTTTTATATTTTTGTGTGTTGTTGAATGTGGACCAAACTGTTAAAACTCCAGGGTCTTGGTCTTCTATCAACCCCAGGATTCCCATAGACTTCCAACAGAAGGAGAATAGAGCTCTGGTTCCCTGCTAGGGGTCCAGGTCTCTATTCTTGTACCTCTGGACCTTTTCTAGCTCCTCATAGATTCTAGCTCTGAGAAGTCTAACTTAACTTATTTGAAAACAGTAAATGGCCTTATCTCAGCATTGTCTTTGGACAGGCTTGTTTTTCCCCAGTGTAAACTGAAAATTGGTCAGACACCAATGCCTCGGAGATGCTTCAAGGAAGAAATGGTTTTCTTCTAAGTCAAAAAGCATCGGGACAGCTAGTGATTTGATTTGATTTGTTTGTTCGTTGGAAGGGGGTTAGATTCCAGTCAAATCAGTCAACAAATAGCATTTCTGTAATAATAATGACACTATTTGATGTCTCATCCTTAGTTAACATTGTCTCATACAGCATTTTAATTTTCCTAGCAGCTGTAGGAGACCAGGTATGAGAATGTCACTTCAGTCAAAATTTGGGTCACAATCGGAGTGAATTTGTCACAACTTTTGTCAGTTGCCATAGTCAATTTGTAAAAGAAAACTGACACTGAAAAGAATTCACTTACCCTCAAGGAAACTTTGATTAAAATGAATCAAATGGCTTTCCTGTGAGATGTTGAGCGCAATGCATTCTGGGGTCAGTTAAAAGCCTAGAGAGAGTTTGAGGGGACATTTCCTTTTAAAATCTTGCTGGCATTTAAATGACATTTTGGTGAAACACCACACAAACATCTGGTCATCCTCCCAAACCTAATTTCTTTCCTAAATGTTGTTTTTAATATGTCACAGTTGTTAAATTTGTAACAAGTAATGCCCTTGAGACTAAACAACAGGGCCTGGTATGTGAAAAATGAACAATACATTTACAGCAGTGAAAAGCAAGAGAAAATTTTAAATAAACATTTAATTGAGTACAAATAGTTTGAAAGTTATTTTGGGGCTGGAGAGATGGCTCAGCGGTTAAGAGCACCCTCTGCTCTTCCAGAGGACCCGGGTTCGATTCCCAGCACCCACATGGCAGCTAACAACTGTCTGTAGTTCCAGTTCCAGGCAAACAATTAAATAAAATAAAGAAGTTTTAAAAAAAAAAAAAAAAAGAAAGTTATTTTGGTGGGGCTTGCCCAATCTGTGTGCTCACATTAGCAGCAGGATGTGCCAAATAAACAGCACTAAAGCAAATGTGCTCCTCTTCCTTGTGACATACCTGATGAGATACAGTTCTTCCAACAAACCATGACTGAGAAAGAAACCCTTGTTAGTTGGAAGAGAATCTTCCATTCATAAATGTTCTGAACAAATGTGTTGCCATCACCCCAGGAAGATGGAAGTGGCTATTTAGAAATGGAACAATGGCCTCAAAGTAGAAAGTCTACAGCCGCCCATGTTTATGAATCATCTGAGTTAGTTAGCCAAGGTTTACAGGCCTGATTCACCTCCTTTCTAGCTCTAAACGATTCTTCCTGCTAGATAAAGCCTTGAATACTTGAATCTAATCCAACGTATGTACTGATCTCAGGCTGTATTTTATTCTTTGCTGTATCACAGTTGTGTGCAGTGAAAAGATTTACAGAGAATCTGCTTGAGAAAAATTCAGAAATGGGTTGTAGCCAGGGAACTAGTGAAGCAACTAGGAATGAGGAGTTGGGAATACCATCTTGCCAGTCTTAGGAAACACTGTTTCTCAGTTTTGTATATCGCCTTTTTCCACATATGGAGAAGCAGAAATGTTTTCCCACTGATACAGAATCCCTGAAGAAACTATGTTGGCTCTGATGTGATTTGGAGGTTGTGCCATTCACCAACATGGTTTTAAAAAAAATGTCCGAAAACTTTGGGTGGGTCAATGTAAAAATAAACACGGATAGTTCTTGGTAGGACAAACCATTTTCCATGTTTGACTTAACCATACAACATAGGATATATAGTTTTGCATTTAGCATTACATTTGATGTGCATAAAAGCTGCTGGAGTGAATGCAAATGAGACTTTTCTTCCAGTTTGGTATATACAAAACAGTCCCATAACCACTCTTAAAATTTTTATTTTAAATATTTTAAGCAGTGAAAGAGTTGCATATGCATGACGAAGAACTTCTTTAAAAATTTGGACCATTTAAAAGTATGCTTCAGGCATACTCTCCCATCACTTTTGGATAATTTATTGTTTATCTTTTATAAAAAGAATCATAAAGTGGAAAGTTAACAGGGACTTATTATTATTATCTACTTTACAATAATTGGCCCAACCTTGTGCTTTATAGCAATAGATTCCAAGCTTTAGTGTGTTGGAACTAATAAAAAGATTCAGGAAGCAGCTAGTAGGCTCCAAGTCAATGTGTAATTCAGTAGGTTGGTTCTGGGTCCAGTATTTTTATTGCTCAACATATCTCTGGGTAGAACTTAAGCCGTTAGTCCTGAGACGAACTTTGAGAATTTCTGTTCTACAGCAAAGATGTCCACATTTGATAATAGTCTGCTTTCCTTGTACCTCTGCCTTGGATATGAACCAGAGGAAAGAATATTTTAATAAACTGGGAAGCTGTTTGAGGCATCCTTTGTTTTGAGGCAAAGTTTTCTGTGGTCTCTAAACATCTCAACAACTCTTCACCCACAGATGTCCAGAGGAGATTTTGTATTGTTTGAGTTTGGAAGAATTTACAAAGCCAAGGGTATAGAGACCAAGTGGTTTGTGACCATCTGCAGAGCATCCACTGTGTGTCACACACTGAGCTAGGCACTAGGGATTGCTGACTGGATTGGGCAGACAAGATCTCTTCCCTCACAGAGAGAATCTTCTAGTGTGTTCTCTGGAACCATTTCAATTTTTCATATTGTCCTGAGATCCTCCATGTCAAGCAAACTTGTCTGTAGTTTAGACCATGTGATCTTCAGCCAATGTGATAGAAAAATCCAATGCAGAGGATGGGTGAGAGCTGGGTGCTGAGCACTGGATACCCCTTAACTCCAGCCCTAAGGCCAACTGGAAAGCCACAACATAGCTTTGAACATCTGGCATTAAGAGAAAAAGTATTCCGGAAAGGGGAGAGGAGGGAACTCATAGAGGGTAGTGTGGGTGCTGATTATGAATCACCTCTACTTTCTTACTTTGCCAAAGTCTTCTTTGAAGCTGTTTCCACATGTGTCTTCAGAATGCCCTTGAATGTTAGCTCACTTTGATTTCCAAGGACCCAAGGGAGCTTAAAATGGCCCCTATATGTCTCTTGAGCATGAGTTTCCCAGAACTAAGATGACACATAGAACAGCTCATCCCTCCTGAACATGCTCACAGAGGAAAGAGTGCATGGCTGATGCTTTCTTTGGGTCTGGTCCTTACTTGTTTAGATATGTCATGTCTAGGGCCTAGGATGATAACTTAGATGGATATAGAGATGGGGAGAAGACCAGTAGAGTCAGAGCTGGTTGTGTTTTCTCTTGACTTCATCTTATATCTTCTTAGTGAGGCCTAGATAATGCTGGAACTTTCCCCACCATCTCTAATTCACAACAATCCTGTGGTCTCAGGGTTCTTAGTTGCAAGACTCAGAAACACACCTCAAAAAGCATAAGAATCACAATAGTTACCAGATAGCCCTGTTCCCATTTAAGTAACCAAACACTTCCTACTACCTATAGAATATATAAATTAGATGATACAGTTCTGTAACTTCACCTTCAATGTTCATGCTGGGCTGTGAGTTTTGCAGCTCATAAGAGCTATCTTTTGGAAGGTACTTGACTTTTAGGGGGCTATCTCATATTCTAGAATCCCAGGGTGTGGCTTGGTATAGTTTCATGGTTCCATGAATAAGACAAATATAATAGCCAGAAAGGCTGGAAACGTAGACTATGTAGATCAAGAGCTGAAAACTTCACAGTGGCCTTAAACAAGAGTTGGTTGAAGTTCACATTGTGACTTTTTTGACTCTTAAACATTGTGTAGTTTTTCAAGTTAAAGTCCGATGTCTCAAGGCCAGTATAGAATTCTAAGGCTCTTTCAAGGTTCAAGGACGTCACAATAGCTTATCTAGAAGACTTCTTTACCAATTCTGCTCCTTACTTCCTAACATTATTATTTAAAAAACAAACTGTATTTATTTGCCTTGGTCTTTGCCTGGAAGTGGGAACTGGAATTACAGACAGTTGTGAGCTGCCATGTGGGTGCTGGGAATCGAACCTTGGTTCTCTGGAAGAGCAGTCAGTGCTCTTAACCACTGAGCCATCTCTGTAACCCCTCCTAACATTATTTTTATTGAGACCTCATGCAAACTGGAGGAGCAAAGACATTATTCTGGAGTACTTACTAGAGCCTTCTGACAGCAAACACAACCTTCCTACAGAGAAAAAAAATGCTAATTAAGCAAGACACAGGGTACTGTGGAAGCTTTCCCTTCTGCCTTCCTCCTTGGAGGATTCCACTGCTTCCTGACCACTAAGAAGATGGATGAGAAGGCATTTCTTGGCCCCAGGCTTCCAGGTGTTTGACTCTTTCACAGTACTTCCCTTGTGCAGACATACATAGGAGGATAAATTCAAATTCTTTCACAAATACCCAAACATAGGTGCCTCTGTTTCCTTGGATTTCAGAGCTAATGAGACAATGGTTCTGGAAGTGTGGTCTCACATAGGTGGTGTCATGCCATCTGGGAGTTTGTTGGAGTTGCTAACTGGTGCTTGACCCTGTACATAGTCATGATGAACTAACTGGGCGTTGGCTGAGTGTAAACTGTGGTTTATTGGGCCTCCAGGTGGGAAGATGGTGACCAGCCTAACTTAGAGTCACAGCCATAGTAAATGCATTCTCTTTCAAATGTGAATAGTGCAATGATGAGCCCAACATTTCCACTTCTATTCTTTGCCTTTGCTTTGTTTTTCCTAATGAAGGAATGTTGGGGAAAGATTGTCACTCTTAAAGATGCAGGGCTTTCTGGGTAACATCAGGACCCTGGATGCGCTCCCTTTGTTTTACTCCTCTTCTAGTGGGATACAGGCACTGCTGCTCTTATGTTGGAATCTAACTTGTGTTTTAATTGTGCTTTTTAACTCATTTGCAATAGACTTTCTAAAACGTCAAGCCTACCCTTTTACTGAGTATAAGGACTCTATGTACTCATGCTTGAGTGAAGTTCTGCCTTTGAAAAAGCCATCTTTGTTTGAAATTCAAACTATTTTCTTTATCTTTGCCCATTCTGGAGGCTTCAAGGACTTTGCAAGAGTTCTAGCTCAGATTCAAATGCAGGCTCACACGCAGAAGTGATGCTGTTTCTTGAAGTGGGTGGAGCTGGTATTTGCATTTATTTGTAACCACCAATGATACTGCAGGTTGCTTTGTGACCTACCCCCAAAATACCATCAGTGGTTGTTAATAAAGGAATGCTCCTTGGTATGAGCAGACTGAGAACCCACTAAAAACTAGCAGCTCAAAACAAAAAGAAATCATTAATACTGCTTCACTTCAAAGAGTTTTGGTTTTCAAAAATTAAAGTTCCTCAAGATTGTGTAACTGGAAATATTTCACTCATTAAAAATGCAAACCCTCTGAAGAAAATGATGCTCTGAGCTTTGGAGCACAATTAAATGCCAAACAAAGGCCATAAGCCATGTTTTCTTATACAATAAGCACCTGCTCTAAATATCTTGAACAAATGTATGTTGAACCTGGGGACCCTCACTTCTCTGGAAATGGTTAATAGCCTGTTAGAGTACAGTAGATACCTCAGGGGTCAGAGAGTCATGACTAGGGTACTGGAAGAAGCAAAGAAACCATGGAAACCATAAACAACTTATTATATAAGCACTTGTGTGCCACAGCAGTTCTTTGGGAAAACCATTCTCGTCAGGCCTGCATGCTCAGAGTAATCTGCTTTGGACTTGGACTGAAAATGTTCTGAGACACATCACTAATGCTGCTCCTCATGTTGTGCTGACCCCTAGCCATAAATTTATTTTGTTGCCACACCATAACTATAATTTTGCTGGTTATAAATTGAAATGTGCATATCTGATTTTTTTTTCTGGAACAGGGCTTCTCTGTGTAGCTCTGACTGTCCTGGCATTCAGTCTGTAGACCAGGCTGGCAGAATATCTAATATGTAACCCCTGAAGGGGTCAAGACCCATAGGTTGAGAACTGCTGGTCTAGGCGATCGCAGTATTGTAGAAAACCATGCTTCATACAAATCGGTAAGGGAAATAAGGCATTTCCAGGTAGTAAATTTGCACTCCTTTGAGAATGTCCATCACTGTATAGTGCAACTGTCCTGTCTAAACAAACCAGCTCCTTCTCTTTGGGAAATGAGTCACTTTGTAAGCAAAGGCCACAACTATAGGTTCTGAACTTGCAGAACCACAGACTCACAAGAAATCAGAGACCCATCTCCTAATTCAAGTCCAACTTAAAATCACAGTAGGAAAAAATATTCTTAAAAATGGAAGGGTCAAGAAAGTGACATTCCACATTACAAAAACCTTCTCACCTCTGAAAAACCTAGTATGGCTGATTGTCTGACTTCTGTATACGAGGAAAAGAGGCAAAGGGAAAATGTTTTCAAAATCAGTTCTCAGTATTTGCCAGAGTAATGGAAATGAGCAATTAAAACTTGACTGCAAAGATTAGTGACATTCTATACAGTTTCTTCTCTCAGTGCGTTTGAGCCAAATCTCATCCAGGAATGTACAGATGGGGTCACAGCCCCTGTCTTTTGTCTGATCACTAATCACTGCTGGATGCCACTGCTCCCAGCTGAACCTGAATGTAGATTGGAGGTAGGATACAAGGGCAACTGTGTGGAGATACTGGCTTATGATGCTGTTGCTGTGAGTCCGCGGATATGGTTTGCAGCTGCTATCTTTCTATTAAAAAAAAATCTGACCTTTGTACAACATTTTCATGTCATAGTTCGCTGTTCAGAGGACTGATAGGTGTCCTCTCTTTTATTAGTGTACAGCATTTCTGAAGCCATAGCTCTTCACAAACCCTCACCTCCCACAAGCAGGCTGGTACACTCACAATGACATTCATAAAAAGAGCTGTGAGTAAGAGTGAACAAGAGTGCTGGCCAAGGCTTATGGATTTCATTTGAGGTTCACTGCCACTATTTAATTTTTCATTCAACTTTCCTTTTAGGAACTACTTTGCTAATCACATCCAGGTTGCCTTTGCTGATTAATATAATTACTACTCAGTAGTTAGTGTTACTGATATTAACAGAAGTGCCTGGCCTCAGATGTTAAAAGTTCCTGAAACTTGAAAGAATGGCTGAACCCCCACATGCCCCTTGTCATTTATAAAATACTTCTTGTTTTCTAATAGAACCAAGAAGCAAACCCTCACATTCATTGATTTATCTTCTATTATTTATTATCTTCTACTCACTTAGTAAATGTATTTAAAACCATGTACGGCTCAGAAACGTTTCAAAGAAACTTTTCAAAATGGTCTACTCCTAAAGCCATGCTAAAATAATGTTTATACTTGAATAATGAAGTTTTGGTCTATTAGAGATACAAAGGCAGAATTCACTTCTCCAGCTCAGTTCAGCATAGACACCGAGAAGTTCATCTGAATGCAGCAGTGATAGCTATCATGTACCTTTTCATCACTATCAAATCTACCTCTGTTTCTATAGCTGCACTGCAATGATGGAGCTGTGCTAGAGATAAAGCGCTCATTTCTATACATCTGTCTTGCAACAAAGGAAATCTTTTGAAATTTCAGAAACAGCTGCTGACAAAGATTTCCTGGGTTTTGTGTGTGTGTGTGTTTTGTTTTCCCCAAACCATTTCCAATGTGGATATCACACACATCCTCTAGCAGGATGAAATTGATCAAATAGTTACTAACATCCAGCAATAAGAATTCTGTTGTGGTGTCTTTAATCTGGAAGTGCTTATGGATAAAGGAAATATGGATTTAGATCATTTGTAATATACGTCAATAAATATTTACCAAGTAAGCACATGCTATGGGACAGACATTGTACTAGGCTCTGGGGACAAAGCTCCCAGTAAAATAAATATTCGTTGTGCCTTCACAGGACCTGACATTCTGCGGGTTGTAAGCATAACTTGCTTTTCATTTTTACTCCCATAAAAATAACCACAGAATATTTCTTTTTGAAAGAACAGAAAGCCAAGTCATCAGGCCACTCTGAATGTCACTCATAACTTACTTAGATATTCTCAGTTTTGGTTTTCCACACTGGAGACATTACTTTTGGCTTTTCGTGTGGATTTAGTGTATCCATAAAAACTAGTGGACTTCTGTGGCGCATTCATAATGTCTATAATAGACTTTGATCCTATTACTCCTCATCTCAAACCCTCCCCTGACCTTCCCCCTTTTCTCATTAGTCCCCTGGCTGCATCCATGATTTTTGTTTCTCACTAGATTTCACATATGAGAGAAAGTATATGATGCATATCTTCTGTCTTATTTTACTTAACATGATGATATCTAGTGCTATTCATTTTCCTGCAAGTGACATGATTTTGATCTTCTTTATGGCTGACTAGTACTCCATTTAGCATATTACCACATTTTTTTTGTCCATCAAGAGTGATTTCATGACTTTTGTGTGTGTAACTTTTGAATAAATATGGTTATGCAGGAATCTCTATCACATGTTAGCTTTTTTTGGGGGGAGGATCGTTCTCCATAATGGTATAGATGGATTCTACTATAGACCTATTTTTAGTTTTACTGATTTCCATGGTGACTGTACTAATTTACATTCCTAATAGCAACTTATAACTGTTTGTCCTCCCAACCCTAACCCTGCATTCTTACTAGTATGTGTTTGTTTCTTTGATGTTAACTATTCTGACTGTGGTGAGCTGAAATGTCCATTTAGTTTTGATTCTCTTTTCCTTGATGGCTAAGGATGCTGAATATTACCACCTTGGGATTCCATGACAGTAGCAAGAAAATCCACAAAGCAACAACTCTGGCTGTTTAACCAAAACAAATGAAATTTATCATTCCTACTTTCTTAGAGTGTAAAGGAAATCAGCTTTGAAATTCAGTCCCCTTTACCTCCAACTCTACTTCTACATTCTCCTGATAGCTGTTTCTTTGAATGTTCTTTGTTTGTTTGTTTTAAATTTCAGGAGCATTCCCACTGTGTCCCAGCATAGTGCTTCTTTTTAGTACTTGAACAATCATTTATCTCTGACCTAAGAAGCCAGACTGAACTTTGGAGATACTGCAGTTATAAACAACTAGATAGAAGAAACACAAAAATCAGTAAGGTCAAATTTTCTCACTAGAACTAATTAAAATTTAGATTTTTTTTTAAAGAATAGGTAACAAAACAGGAAATCCAAAGATGTTGATAGCAGAGGCCATAGTGCAGAGAGAAAAAGAAACCGGTTTCATAGAGCAAGATAAAGATTAGAAATCAATCACACTCTTTCCCAAGACACACTTTAATCATTCAACTATATGTCTAGATTACTCTGCTAGAATTTAACTTCCAGTGACTAGTATAAACACCAACTGAGATGGAAAAGGGTCAGTTTCCTATCAGGAAAACCATTTTATTTCATCTAATTATCTAAATTTGTCACTCATCTCTTTATAAGATGTTCAGCCACCAAAAAAGAACTCAATTGCAGCCTGATTCTTAACTTTAATACTCACAGAAATAGAAGTGGGGTGAGGTTGACCAGATGCCCTTTGGCATCCTACCATATGCTGAATCCACACTGTCCAGCAATGTTCATCCTGTCCTGTTCACAAGGCAACTATGGGAGTCCCAGATTCCAAGCTGGCATTCTGTCCACAGCTCTGGGGTCAAATCCCTTCACATTCCAAGGGAGGATTGTGGTTGATGCATTTTCCTCTTAGTCTCTACAGATAAAGCACCTCTTAAGTGATGAGTTTTAAGGGAGCTGCCATTCCTTCTGAATTACCCTCTTAAGAGATTTGGTGACAGGACTGAATTCTTACTAATGGATTACTAAAGTGGGCTTTCTACTTTTTGCACCATGACAATAATACAAAAAGATCTGGGAAGATAAATAGGCAATCATTCCCTGTTTCAAATATTCAACATGACATGATACCAGGGTTGCAGAGACTCTGGCTTCTGGCTGATGGTGAGGATGTGTTCTGGGGATTTTGGAATGCTGGTTTCCTAGCCAAAAAGCACAACAATTCAGGAATGTGGTGGCTGTTTTTCGTGGCTCACACATTTGAGCATCAGGCCTGCTTGTCCCTATATCAACTCTGCATCTGCTTCAGTTCCCTAGCTCGGGAAATGATGGAATTCTATGCATTTCTCTATTATCAGATTACAGTTGGTCTCTTTTTATAACCCACATGAAACATGTCCCTAAAACAAATTGTTAGTCTCTTACATGTCTAATGATTGCACTTTAATGATGGAAGCTGTTTCATTTAGTGTTTTGGTTATTCAATAACTATTTATTAATATGTATGGATGAAGTATTAAAGATTAATACTTTAGCTACAAAATAACATTACAAGGTAGACAAAGATGCTTACTATTTTAAACTTCTACAAAAAAAGGTTTTTAGATTACACAATATCTTGGAAAATTGCCCAGGAAATGAATTCCACAACATTGACAAGTTTTTCAAGTGCCCAAGGGTCAGCAAGATGGCTTCCCAGGTAAAGGCCCTTGCTGTCAAGCCTGATGGTCTGAGTCAGCCTGCAGAACCCCAGGAGAAAACTGACTCACATAAGCTATCCTCCGGCTTCCATACATGCACTGAGGCACACATAATCATGCACACACACAAGTAAATAAATGTCACAAAACAGAAAACTACCAGATACCCCAAACTGTTCTTGTTTCAAGAGAGAGTAGAAAGGGAGACAGACAGACAGACAGACAGACAGACAGACAGACAGACAGACAGACAGACAGAAGCAAACCTGGGGGTGTAGTAGTGAGGCCTCATCAGAAGTCTCCCTCCTACCCGTGGGACTCATCTTCTTTTAATTGGTCTTTAAGCCTTTCTTAGCATCACCATGTTTTGGCTGTCTCTGCAGCTCTCCATAGGGTTGGCAAAATACAAATTCCACCACCAGGGAAGGCAACCCAGTCGGCCCAGCTGATGTCAGATCTCCACCCCACACACCTTACCACTGGTGGCAGGGTTAGGTGTATGGACAGCTGGGCAAAGCCAGCTGCAGATGGGTGGGCTCCTCCTTAGTGAGCATGTGGTCATGACCACAGACTACATGGAGGCATTCCTGTGTGCATTTTCCTGAAAAGAAGGCTGAGGATGTACCCATTTAATGGAACATTCTGTTGACCTTGGCAGAGAAGTCTATTTGGCTAGAATTCCTTGTTTGAGATTCTATAAAGGATACACCAAACATCAGAGCCAAGGGCTTGAGGGGCCCTGACCTACCAAGAACAGGGGAAGGACCAGAAACTGCTTTAGAAGAGCAGGAAATACTTCTAGAAGATCTGCATCGTGTTTGCTCCCTTTCACTTGTCTGCTGGACAATCACAGATAGAACCAGGTCAGGGATAGAGCAGTAGAAAAGGCATGATGTCCTTGGAGCTCTGACAGTTGTAGAAACTGCCACCTCCTCAAGCACCACAGGCTGATAACCAAGTCTTTAGCACATGGTCTTCAAAGAACACTTAAGATGAAGAACTCAACATCATGTAAGCCTCATAGAGAACACAGACAAAAGAATCTTTGGACAATGGGCTCTCAAGATGAGCTCTCTGCAATAAGAGGCAGGGGACTTCAGGACACAACCCCATTCAACATGGCTGAAACTTACCTCCATGAGCCAAATGGGCCTGTGAAATGTTCACAGATATTCTGAAGATACAAGGCTTCACTGTCAAATAAAATGCTAACAAAACAGGTTTCTTTGCTGCATAATATATTTAATATGTTAATAAGCTTTTAAAAGTTAATGCTTATTATAAATTGCCAGCACACATTTTATGCACAGTATTTCCCAAATTGATCTGTAAGGAATGAATGATGCCACAGAGTATATTTGGTTCTTTGAAACAGCGTTTGGAGAATCATTAGTGTGCCTTCTTGAGATCTTATACCCTTTAGAAAAACCAAACAAAAATATTGAACACTACCCTCCACCATCAATAAAAATTGATTGCACAAGAAAGAAAGTCAAATTTTGCATTTAAATTCTGGAGAGTGGGGGGTTGTTACAGACTGAAGCACATATCTGTGAGTTTTCTTGGACTCCAGGCAATAAACTTCTACCATAGCTGGTTTGAAAGAAAATGGGCCTAGAGGGAATGGCACTGTCAGAAGGTATGGCCTTGTTAGAGGAAGTGTGTCACTGTGGGGGCCTTGAGGTCTTTTTGCTCAAGCTTTCCTTGGTGTGACCATCAGTTGACTTCCTATTGTCTGTAAGATGTAGGACACTTGGCTATTTTCCAGGACCATGTCTGCTACACACTACCAAAGCCATTCCCCCACCCCCGCATCCCTGCACCACCATGATGATAATGAACTGAATCTCTGAACTGTAAGCCATCACCTCAATTAAATGTTTTCCTTTATAAGAGTTGCTGAGGTCATGGTGTCTCTTCACAGCAATAAAAATCTAACTAAAACAATAGTATAAATTCCTACATCATTTCTTTTCGTTCTTATATGCCTTCAGTGTTCCAAGTGGAGACACAGGTCTTCCTGATTGTAATCCCTGTAATGTTTGTGTGATCACTACCTGGTTCTCTCTACATGCAGCAGTTGAAATATAAGATGAACATTTCATTCCCATCTGGCGGTCCTTTTTTGCTAAGTTCTGAAACCTTGCGGGCAGGGATAGCTGAAGGAAATGTGTCATTGAGCGGGCTGCTCTTGAGGCTTCTAGTCCTCTTTATGCTTCCTGGTTCATCTAGCTGTGAGAAATTTCCCACCCCCACACTTTCTCTATCATGATTCTCTACCATGATGGGCCATGTCCTCTCAAGTGTGTAGCGAGGATAAATCCTCTAAACTGGCTTCTTTCATGTGTTCTATCATAGCAGCAGGAAAGTAATTAATGCAGAAAGGTGTTCCTTAGACTGGTCTTTCAGTGTTCCCCACTTGAAAGAAGACTTCTGATTTATCTTCTCTCTTCAGAAATCTTATTTAACTTGGCCTGTAAAGATGTACTTGAAACTATTTCATATTACTCTCAAGAGAAATTCAAGTTTTTCTAACATAAAAAGAATCCAAAGAGGACACAGGACCCTCATCTGCAAGGACCATCTATGAAGCCTCTCCAGATCTGAGTAGAAGCCATATCTGTGAGTTATCTCAATGTGTTAGATTGGGTTCCCTTCTCCCATGCAAGCTCTTTCAAGGCCCAGGCTCAGCTCAGATCCTTAGTCATACATATCTATCTTGCCTAGCCTGAGGCCCTTCACCCAGTACCACCTCTCCAGGCTCAGAAGGGAGTCACCTCTGTCAATGCTCTTGGCCCAGGCCCAACTGTGATCCACAGCCACATGCTTTCTTTCTGAGTTTGACCCAGTTGAGTCTGTACTGTTCTCCATGCCCAGGTCCAGTGAGAAGCCACTTTTGAATTCTTTTTTCGAAAGGTCTTCCTGGTCCCTTGCCTCATGCTGCCATTCTGTAAACCACCTAGAAGTCACACCAAAGGATTTTCTCAGACTCTACCAAAGCAATTGCATGTAGCTCTAAGATCTCTGCATTTACATTAATTACTGGAGAATTGAAATCATCCTAGTCTTTCCAATCAATAATCAACACTGAGCATCTGAAGGACAGACCTGCTCACTCCTCCTACCTGACCTGAAATCAATTCAGCTCAGGCAAGAGCAAAGCAGAAGCAAACTTCCACTCAACACAGGAGGCTACAATCTCATCTCGGACATTACCAGTGAATGAAAGATGCACACATGCCCAGATCCCATCACAAAATGACAAATAATGTACAAAGACTACTACTGGTCCTAGAAAAATGTTCTCCAGTCAAAATTACCATGATGAAATTTGAGGCACAAAATTTAAAAGAACAATTACAAACAAGATCAAAGAATTGAGGAAATTCAAAGAGGACATTAGCAAATAACCTGAATGAATTAAGAAATAGCAGAAATAAGTTCCTAACTGAAGCCTTTGATCACACAAATGAATGACAGGATGAAGTTACAAAGACAATATGAGATTTGAAAACAGAATCAATAAAAAGATAGAAATACTGAAGAAAACAAGTTGAAATGAAGTTAGGGGTGAAGAATTAAAAGACCCAATTAGAAAATGCAAGGAAATTTTTACAGTGGGCTGGACTAAGTAGAGAATAGAACATCAGGACCATAAAGCACAACAACTGAGTTAGTTGATGAAAGAAAAAGATTGGTGTATAAAAACACAAAAGGAACATGGAGGAACCTTGGGGTACTATGAAACACCAAATCTATGAATGTAGGCATGAAGGAAGGAGAAGAACCCAGGTCAGTGGCATAGACCAGACTTTTAAGAGATTCACAGAAAAAAAGCTTCCCGATTAAGAAAAGACATACCCATACAGACATGAGAAACTCACAGAATGCCAACAGATAGGAGAGCAGAAAGCAAATTACTCATGGTGTAGCATAATTAAAACACTAAACATATAGAATGAAGAAAGGATGTTGAAAACTTCAAGAGTGAAGCCACAAGACATATGGAAAGGAGAATCTACCGGAATAACAACTGATTTCCCAATGGAAACTTTAAAACCAGAAGAGCCCAGAACAATGTACTTCAAGTTCTGAAATGCCACAGATGTCAATTCAGACTACTGTACCCAGCAAAACTGTCAGAGCTGCAAAAGAAGGAAAACTTTCCATGATATAAACAAGCTAAAAGTATCCATGTCTACCAAATTGGCGCTACAGAGAATATTGGAAGCAATACTGAGAATGGAAGAGAGGAATGAGTATAGCCGAGAGGTTACAGGAAGAAAGAGAAAATGCTATAATTATTGAAACACAGAAGAAGACTAAGAACGCAAACAGGAAAAAAAAATGACAGCAATCAAAACCCTTCTTTTGATAATAACTTTAAATATTAATGATCCCTAGTTCTCATCCCTCATCAAAGATACTTCCTTTCTGCAGCAGCTGAAGGCTACTGCAGAGATCCACAAGTAGTAAAAATGCTGAGAGGAAGTGGTAGTGGGAGCCCACTGCATTTGATACATCGATAAAACAACCCCTACACCTAAAGTCCCATGGAATACTGCGAAAGAGAAGGCAGGAAACGGGGAGGCTGCTTTTCCACCCGATACCAGGTGATATGTATAAGCATTTCCAAGGCTTGCATTCACCTGGGATGTAACAGAGTCAACCATGCCCCTGGGTGTGGCTATGCAAACATTGGCCCACCCACCCTCTTAAAGAAAGTGCTCACACAAGTCCCCTCCCTCTTTCTCTTTCTCTGCTCCCTTCTGCCCCTACCTCTGCCTGCTGCTCTAATAAACTCTCGTGTGGTACTCCCGGTGTTGAGATTCCATTCACACGCCACGTGCAAAAAACTAACAATATGCCCACTCAGATGGGGGGGGGAAGTCTCACAGAACCCCACCCCGAGACAAAGAGGTACAGGCAATCAAGAGATGTTGAAAAAGAGAGAAGCAGTTTTCTCCAAGACAAGTCCCCCTAGTAGGTAATTCTGTGCCAAGTGGCCAGCTCTAAACACATGTCCAAACAAGCATCTCAATAGCACACACACACACACACACAATATAGAAAAAGAAGACATGATTTTGAGAAGGAATAATTAGTAGATACATGGGAGGATTTGGAGAGGGGAGAAAGTGGGGAAGATGTAATGTGAATACAGTTTTCATATATGAAATTCTCAAAAAATTAAATTTAAAAACTCCAAAAAATAAAATGTGTTTTTCCACTATGCAGATGTTCAGGAAATATCACTAATGATAAAAACATGATCTGAAGAGGAGCAAACCTTTCTTATTAAAAAACAAACAATGTTTCATGATCCTACTCTTGCTGTTACACAGAAAATAAAATATTCAGGAGCAGATAAAAAAAAATGAATAAATGGAAAAGAACAAGGCCAGACGTTCAGATTAAGTGAATTGTCAAATTCAGAGAACTTTGTAGAAATAACACAGATGAACAGAACAAGCCTATCATTTCTAAATTACTTCAGTCTTTTTAAAAAGCAGTTTTAAACCAGGCACCACCAAGGGCAAGTCCTGAGCATGCATGTGGAACCCAGATAGAAGACTTCTACATCTGTCATTAATTTCATAACTGAAGTTTATGGATATCCTGGTTGAAAACAAACAGTTTATATCAATGGAAATGATTTTGTTTTTATTTTTATCAAAGTTAGGACATGTTAATAATTCTTTCTCAGGGTAATAGTTGTTTTCACATTATGTGCACATGTCTGGAGCTTGCCTTATAAGGACATCCGGTGAGGGGGGGAAGTCTCCTCAGGCCCCCCTTAGAGCCAGCTTATTTCCGTTCATATGAGAAGAAAGTAATCATTTGAAGTCTATGGAGAGATGTCTGTTTGACTAACAGATGTCTACTCTGGAGTAAGCAGGGAGTGCTTCAGTTCCTTCCCAACACAAAGGCCTTCTCCTGACAAAAGAAGCACCAAACAGCTTGGGGAAAATAAAGCAATTTTTATTCCATAAACATCTGGCTGAAGGCAGTTGGGAAGGGAGGACTAAGTAACCCCACAGTGTTTTATAATTACGTGCTTTTCTTCTTTACCTCTTTCCCACACTGTCAGCATCCATGCTCTCCTTTGATTCAGGCTACCTAACAATCTCATATATATATATATATATATATATATATATATATAAAAGCACTGGGAAAAAGAATGAACTCTGTGAGGTGGAGATGAGCATGAAATCCAGTTTACATGAATAGTCAGTATCGATGTATGTCATTTGTCATGTTCATACTCTGGATACAGAAGGGGCATCTGAGTATCTCTGGCCAATAATGACAGCCAATAAATGTGTTGTCCAAGAGATAAGCAAGTCAATGTGCAAAACTGGAGAAATAAAATAGAGTGAGCAACAGAGACTGGTAGAGGCAGATGGAGAGGCAGCTAATTAGAGTAGGTAGTGTGTGGAAAGCATGTGGAAATGAAGACAGAGAAGGCATAGACAAGCTTGCTTTCTGGAGATCCAGAACACAGTGTTACAGAAGGAGAACACAACAAGGCCTGAGTTGGGAAAAAGTTTGGTCTGTTCAAACAATCAGATGCCTGCCCAAGTAACTAGATGATAGTTAACCAGGGGAAATGAAGAGGGGGGCTTACCAAGTTCAAGTATAAATGACAGCTATCATAGACCAAAAGACAATACAGTGAAGCAGAGAGGCCAACCTGTTAAGTACAACAGTTAGTCAGGAAACAGTGCGATTTGTATTTCTGCCTGCCAGGAACAATGTAAGCCTACAGTAGCAGGGTCCTAAGAAAATGTTCCAGACTCATCTGTCTCCATGAGCAGGTTTGTCTTCCCTGGCAGGGTTGTTGTGTAGAACAGTTGGCTCCACACCTCTTCAGGAGAATTAAATTCCATCCACCCCTTGCTCTCTTACTTGGTGCAACCCTGGTATTCCATATCACAAGATCAATAAGGAGAAACCAGCTCAGGCCTTAAAAGAGTATACAGGGGCCAGAGGACCAGTATTATACAGAAGAATCACATTATTTCTAGATACACTTGGCAGGAGTCATTAGGGAGGACTCATTTGTCCTAGATGAATTCATGAATTCTGACTCCATAATTTGGGTTACTGTCTTTTCTTACCGCCGAGAAACATAGAAATTTCCACCAAGGAGACCTCAATACTTTTAGCAGGACACATGTGCACACTCTGGGAAAAGGCAGGGAACCTGGACAACACAGTCTACTTTAACAGCTAAGAACTGATCCAATAGTCCTGTTCAAAAAAGTAATGCATACAGGATTTGTAGGATGATATATAAATATAGATCTAAGAAATATTTCATATAACTATCCACAATATAGAATGAAAGTCATACTATAAGAAAGTTTTGAAAGTATTTATCTACTGGAAGTACAGTTTCCTTCCTCTTACCAGTCTACTAAGACCATGGCTTTCTTTACTTTCTATTTTTACATTTTATATAATGTGTATTATGCCTTTTTCATTCTCTTTTTGTTTGGTTTTGTAATGCTGATGTTCAAACCCAAGAAATTACAAATGATAGGCCAAGTGTCCACTTTAAAAAAAGCACAAGTCTCCCTTGAGTGTTCACAGTGTGCTCTTCCCTCATCTGCCATCCTCTGTGTTGTTCAGAGAGAACAGTGACTGTATCTGTTTAACTGAAGTGTATTGATGTCACCTTCAGACATTAACTTCTTCGTGTAATCTCTTACAGCCTAAAGGAGCCTCTGATATTCGGTTTCTTCAAGTTCAACAGCCCAAGTTGATTCCCTCATGACAGAAAAATAAATCCTCATCTATTATCTACTAAGAGATACAGACCTAGAAGAGTCTAAATTTTATGATCTTCTAATTCATTATTGTCAATAGACTCACTCGTTTTTCCAAAGGGAAACAATAATCAGTGGGTTCTGATCTAACTTCCATGACTTCACATCATTATTTATATTGTATGCATATCTATGCTTGTGAGTATATCCTCACACATATAAATACCATGAGTCATACCCCTTTTGTATAGACAAATTAAATAACAGTTGAAGTGGCCACATAAGTTTGTAAGTTCAAACACTTACTTGAATATATTCGAAACATAAATGACCATTTGCTTATGTTTTAAATATAACCAAGGCTCTATTTTTCAACCTGCATCTTTAAAGATCTTTTGGAAAGTGTAAGTGATATATCAGTGGGGTGAAAAGCATTGGATGGACTGCAAAAGGTTATCTGGACACCATCTTTTGAAAGACTGAGCCACTAACTAATAACCTTTGATTAACCAACCCTCTGGATACCAGGTTTGGAACAGCCAGCTTGCTGTAGAAAGCCTCTAATTACCAACTGGTAATATTTCTTAATTATTAATAATTAAGTTTGTAGCTAATTGACCTTTCATTCCCTCTTAAACAAACGGATAAAATTCCTCAGTTACCAAGATTTCTTGAAGAATTACTCCTTTTAATGTCCTACCACAAAGTTTCCTTAAGAGTTTTAATAAGCTGTTTACCAAAATCATTATATAAGAAATAGGAGAGCCTTTAAGCCTTTGTTAGTAATAAATAACATACAAGTTAATGGTTTATTCTAAACAGAGAAAAAGCAAGAACAAACCAAAACCCTGGCCACAGGCAGAACTCTCTGAAGCTGCCTATATAAAAGACTGCCTGGACCCTCCTGACTAAGCCCCAGCTAGCACGCATCAGGAAACCCAGAGAGCCAGTTGCCATGTGTCTTTCCCACCAAAAAAGACAAAAGACAACTGGCTACCATATGCTTTGCACAAAGAAATTGTAAACAGGTTAGTCAATATGGACCGCATATATAGGATCTACACATGAATGCCCCAGGAACAAATTTGGCTCAAAGTCTTCTTGAACCATAAAGCTCCAGGCACCACAATCTTCCCGGACGTCTGGTATACAATGAAACAGATAACACTGTTTGCCCCAAAGGCAAGGGTGCTTTGTACTAAGAATGAGACTGGGTGGTAGGCAGCCCGGTCATTCAAAGGAGATCCTACAGCTTATGTATGTCTGTAACACACACACACACACACACACACACACACACACACACACACACACACAGAGTGAGGTCAAGGAATCTCTCTTATGGTCTTTCTTAAAACAATAAAGAGACAATTTTTTTATGCAACCTATTTCTGTTCCCTCTACTCTGCTGGGGCTTAATAAGATAGAGCCTAAAATTGCCTGATGAGAGAGAAAACTCTGAGGAACCAAAATAAGAGTAAGCAGGCAGAGAAAGATGGCTTTTAGCTTGCTGCTGTTAACATCAGGGGAGAAGCCTCCCAAGAAGGTTTCTACTTTGTGCATGTTAGTTCAATAGAATAAGAAAAATAAAGACAAAGCAGGCAAAAGCTTCAATTAGGAATAAATAGCATCAGTTTTTTGTTTGTTTGTTTTTATGGCAGCATGCCTCTCATATTCACAAAACTCTCGGACAGGGTGACAATCAGGCATTGAGAAGAGACCTGAGGCACACCTAACCTCTATTGTAGTTCATGCATGTGTATATCCATGCTCTTCCAATTATGCATGCATCCAGTGTTAACTGAAGCCCTACTTATAGATGTAGGTATTGTATCAAGAAGAGAGAAAATTGGTTTGAACAAGAATTTTGCTATTAAATTAGAAGTAAAGATGGGTAAGTAATTACTGATTATAAAATGAAAGTAACAGTGGAAGACATAAATAAAATGCTATAATAGAACTTTCAAAGAAGAAATGACTTCTAGTTTAGGAATAGAAAATGATAGAAGGTGACTTTATGAAGAAAACATTTAAATAAACCTTACAGTAAGTAGGCCTGATGATTTAAAACATATATATGTGGTGGCTTAAATAAAAATGGCTCCCATAGGTTCATATGTTTGAATAATTAACAGGGAGTGGTACTATTTGAGAAAGATTGAGAGAGGTTGTTATTTATTTCTGCTCTTTTTGTGGGGGGGGGGCTCACCACCCAACTCCCAAATAAGTCACACAAAGAGGCTTATTCTTAATTATAAATACTTGGCCTTAGCTTGGCTTGTTTCTTGCCAACTTGCCTTGACTTAAATTATCCCATCTATCCTTTGCCTCTGGAAATTTTCCTTTTCTATTCCTGTATACCTTTCTTTGTTTCTTACTCTGTAGCTTTCTGTGTAGATGGGTGGCTGGCCCCTAGGGTTCTCCTTCCTTGACTACTACTTCTTTCTTATTCCTTGAGATCTCTTCTTCCTCCTCTCAGATATCTCCTTCTATACATTCTCTCTACCTGTCAGCCCTGCCTAGCCTTTCTCCTGCTTTGCTATTGGTCTTTCAGTTCTTTATTAGACCATCAGGTGTTTTAGACAGGCAAAGTAACACAGCTTCACAGAATCAAACAAATGCAACATAAACATAAGTAACACACCTTCAAATGATATTCTACTATAGGGAGGTGTGGCCTTGTTGATTTGGGGTGGGTTCTGGGGTTTCAAAAGCCCACTGCTCACTTATTAACTGGGATTTATGGTAATGGTGAGCAAATTTTGATGTTATGAGTAAGAGCAAAAAGAAAAAGGTCTGAAAAAGCATGAGGCACATCACAGAGACTGGAAGGATATTTATTAAATAACATTTTTTAGCTGAGTTTTAAAATTTGTTATTTGGCCCACATGGGAAGAAATAGATTTGTTCATATCAAACAGTATAGATTCACAAACTCACCCCGAGTTATTTAATCCTAGGGAAGAAATAGAAGACAAAAATTAAAATAAAATTATCTAATATGACTTAGTAATGTGTTTAGTGGGTAGACAGCCTCTGTATGGTATTTTGAATGAAAATGCCCCCCATAGACTACTAGGGAGTGGCATTATTGAAGGTGTGGCCTTGTTGGAGGAAATGTGTCATGGAGGGGTACAGCTTTGAGGGTTCAGAAGCTCAAGCCAAGCCCACCACCACACTCTCTCTTTCCACTGCCTATTGATCTAGATGTAGAACACTTAGCTACCTTTCTAGCATGGTGTTTGCCTGTATTTTGCTATGCTTCCCTCCATGAGAACTAAACCTTTGAACCATAAACCAGCTCCAATTAAATGTTCTCCTTTATAAGAGTTGCTGCTGTTTCCATCCCTTTACAGCAATAGGACTCTGACCAACACACCCTACATCACAAAAAGGGCTGAGCAGGAGACATTACCCAGGGAAAGGATGCAACAGACAGCAGGGTCTCAGACAGTCATCACTGTGGAAGACAATCGTGTTCCCTTTCTATTTTCTTTTCTTTTCCTCCTTCCCCCTCTCATGCTTCTTCTTTCAGCATTGCAGATAAACTCCCGCTTTGAATACACTAGGCCAGTGCTCTATCACAGAGCTGCAACCTTCAAAACTTCTCTTTTTAAAAATGTGTTTTTGAGACAGGATCTGACCAAGTTAATGAGGCCAGCCTGGATCCTGCTGTGTGTCCCAAGCAGCTTCCCAAGTACCTGGCATTACAGGTACACAGCACCACATCCAGCTACCCTTCCATATTCTTTCTGTCTTTGAATCACCACACCACATTTTTTTTTTTCAGACTGTTTACCTGGAGACCCAGAAAGAATGAGTGGCAGACTAAAAATTTGGTGTTCCTATAATGAACCTTCAAGGAGTTACACCTTCATGTCATGCTCTCTTGCAATAACCCCAGGTTTGGTCAGATAATGCATTTGAGTACATAACGAGTCTTATTCAGGTAAAAATGTATCTTTTTTGCCACCAGCCGCCACACCATGAGGAAGCCCTAGCAGTAATGTGGGGAAGAACCCTGACTTACAGGCTCACTTCAGCATCTGGTTGGAGGCCAGTAGGAACCTGTCACCATGGGAATAAAGCTATTCTGGATCTCCAGGGTCCCTGCTAGCACCCTGTGAAATAGAACTGCCTGACATCAAATTTACAGACTAAAAGTCATTCTTAGTGTAGCTTAGACCACATAACTGTTGAGAGTAGTTTGTTGTGCAACAATAAAAAATCAAAACAGATGGGAACAGAAGCAAGAGCCTCTAAGTTACTGAATGAGCCTGAAGCTAGCTTCATAGGCCTTCAGCTCTGGGTCATGAAACGCCAGAGAGCCTGGGCCAGGTGTTTTCTGTGTGGCTGTGTTACCTTCAGAACCGTTTCAAAGTGCATATGACTAGCCTCCCCCACCCATTAAAATAATTTAAGTTCAAAATAGTAGGATCCTACAACTTCTTGAAACAAGCATTTCCACTGGTATGATCCCCACATCAGAAGTGCCAGAGAAACCTAATCCTGCCATACCTGTTGTAAAGTGGATAGTATCACATATGACTTCAATTCACCTTCCCCAGATAATGGCATCTCACCAAAACTCTGTTGCAATTAGTCTCTCATGAAACAGTGATGGACCCAGGGACTCCATAAGAAAATTGAAATAGCTATGTGGTGGTGGCACACACTAATGCCAGCACTTAGGAGGAAGAGGCAGGCCGATCTCTGTGGGTTTAAGGCCAGCCTGGTCTACAGAGTGAGTTCCAGGATAGCCAGGACTACACAGATAAACCCTGTCTTGAAAAACAAAGCAGAGAGAGAGAGAGAGAGAGAGAGAGAGAGAGAGAGAGAGAGAGAGAGAGAGAGAGAGAGAAATTAAAATAACTTTGGAAGATGCTTCCAGTTTCAGTTTTAGGGAGGGGATTCAACTCTGTATTCTTTAATCACTAAAATATTCTCAAACTCAAGCTGAGCGCATAAACTTCAATAACTAGTTAAAAGGAGCACTCACCCAATGAACTCAGGAGCAAAAGAAGCAGTGCATCATGGGAGTGTGTGGTAGTGCCAGGTGTTCCCTCTATCCACTGCAGCTTCTCCGTGGTCAGAGGAAGCAGGAGGTGGGGTGGCCCATTCCCTCATCTGCTCAACATAAGCCTCTGAGGAAACACGCTGACTCTTAATGAACCCAATGAAAGACAAACACCAGGGGACCAGGCATTGAGGCCTGGGGTCCAGCTGAGCCCTCCAACAGGGAGATTCTCCCCCAGCTGCCAGCCTTGCAGAACGTAGACATGTGTTTATTAAGAGAAGGGCTTTTTATGTGTGATGGAACAGTGGGATGGACAAGAAATCTCTAACGGGAAGGTCAATGGCAGGAGGCAAGACTCCCTCCCAAAGAGAAAAAAAAAACTTTATGCAGGATCAAGTTAGAGAATTCGGATTTAGCTTTTAAAAAGAGAACTAAAGAGTTTTCTTTTTAAAAAGAAATTGATTAATATGTCTGAAAAGCTGGGAAAGGCTCTTCTTTCGTGGGCCATGTTTGGACATATGTTACCCAAAGTTCTCTGTCTCAGTGAACGAAAATAACTCAAACAGCAGTAAGTATACATGGGTGGTTTATTGGCACATTAAAGGAAAAGTCTAAGGGTATTCTGGCCCCAGCCATGCCTGCATCCAGGTGCTCCAACAGGTTTTTTCTCAGCAAGTTGCCCCCTTGTGTTTTCATTTGCCTTCTCTTCGATGGCTGCATTCTCAGGCTGCCCAGCAAAGCAGCAAAATAGTTGTCAGTCAGGGCCCTCAGGTTAGTTTCTTAGTTTCTCCAACACCCTTTATAGAAAGGAATTTTCTTAAACTTTTGAAGAACTGAGTCTTCCTCACTCTGATTGAGGCCACCCCTGAACCAACGACTCGTTTAGGAGAGTGTGGCTTCCTGGGTCCATGTATTTCTTACTTTTCTGTTACTGTGATTAAACACCAGGGTTGAGACAACATAGAAAAGAAAGATTTTATTTTGTCCTAGAAGGGTTGCGCTCCCTTGGTAGGGATAGGATGGCAGTGTGTGGCTGGCGTGGCAGGATCGGAAAGAGGAAAGCTTACACTCTGAGCAGCAAGCACATAGCAGACAGTGAACTTGAAGCAGTGAGAAGATTTTATCTCTAAATGACCACACCCAGTGACATACTTCTGCCACCAAGGCTACACCTCCTAAACCTCCCCAAAGGGCACCACCACCTGGGGAGCAGTTGTTCAACAACGGGAGCTTATGGAGAACATTCTTATTCAAACCATAATAGCATCCAACCTTGGAGTATGAAAAACAGTCAGCCACCCTAACTACCTGGTCTGACAGTGGAAGAGGTCATCTCCCAGCAAGAATCAAGGTGGAGAGGGTTTTCACTTGGGGAAGGGTGAACACTACATATGCAAACCCCTTCTTCAGCCTAGAGCTGAGTTTCAGGGAGACATGCTCTCATTGTGAAGATGATGAAGCCCCAATAAGGGCCTCCATGTTGATGGAGCCCACAGCGGCCAGTTCTGTCCTCTATGGTAGAGTTCTTAGGCCTCCAACAACATCTACAAACCATCCTAAAGTTGGCTGAGTCCCCGTGCTCAGTCAGCCTCACCCTCATCAGCCCAGAACACAGAGGCTCTAGCCATTTCTTCCTACAAATCAGTCAAACTCAAACCATGTTTGGTCTTCAGCCTTTCACTAGCTACGTGCCTGGGAAGTCAAACAACCGTTAGGTCCTTTAGCTTCTATTGAATTAATAAGAGAAATGAATTAATTTCAAGATCTTCAGAAAGATATCTACTGAGAAGAAAAGCATGTCAAATCTACCATCATCTCTCACACAAGACTCCCCCTTGGGCTAAGTCTCAGGGTATACTAGATACAAAAGACAAAGCAAATTCTATTGGTTTTGCGGCTTTTCTTCTTTTTCAGGTTGATGAAATGTATATTACGCTGAATGTTTTTTCTTTTTATAATGTTCTGCGAATCTGCCACCCATTATAGATAGATTGAGGGAGGTTATTGCCCAGATACAAAGCTGCTGAAACACTTTGATTTTCACTTTTGCTAATATAATAAAATATTTGGCAATATAAGGAATAAAGGTCCCACTTCTCAGCTTAGTGAACTAGAGATCTAACAATACAGCCAGCATCCTGCCCCCTGACTGAGTCTTATTAAGTATAACCGAAGCAGAAGGAAACCTGCATCTTCATCTTTCCTCCTTAGCATCCATGCTGATCTAACTCCCATCCCTAATCTTAGACTACATATTATATTATGTCATTTTTTTAATTGCCTTGAATGTCATGAAAGAATGTATAGTTAACGCAGAAAAAAGGAAGAGCCACAGGGAAAATATAACCTGTCTGCCAATTCACACCCTCCACGCTGGTCAGCAGCCAGAACAAAGGAAAATTCATTCTTCTGAGCTCAGAAAAGATAGATAGGTATCTTCCTCAATACTGTTCCCTCCCAAAACACACACACTTCAAGTCTTTTAGCCAACGCCATGCCAGATGAGACTTAGAATCCAAATTATGGAAGATGTAGAAGTTTCTACTGTCTCAGAAAGTCTTGAACTGTGAGCTAGACCCCAGAGTGGCAGCCACATGAATCTAGTCTCTGTATCCTCACTTTGAGCCTCATTGCCAGCCTGGCTCTTTGTTTGGGTGATCCTTGGCCCTTGCGGTCAATGTTTGTCTTCTAAATGGTATTTCAACACTAACATCTGGTGATGCCCTCCAGTCTGACATTTGTGAAACAGATGCTTCCAGTGGCCTGGAGTGTACCTTCTGGGTCAGTGTTTGCAATAATGCACTCTGGCATTGATCTCTGTGGTACTTCTCCCCAGGTAAGAAAAGTAATGTACTCAGAAGTGGCTGGGAGAGGACACTGCAAACCATCTGGAGGTAATCTTGGAATAGAAAACCCTGAATCCTGTAGGAAGGAATACCTAGAGGTGGGGAGATGAGGAAATAGTAAGTCCTTGGTGCTTCCTTAGCTTGCATTTTGAGTATTGTGAGGACTCCCATTTCTTTACATCTTGCTTTTCCTCAGTTCAGGGTCTTCTGAGTATTTGAAGAAATGAAGAGTACAATCTGTTGCAAGCTATCATTCCCACTCAGCTCATCCTTCCCCCACACAGTGTGGGTACACACACACACACACACACACACACACACACACACACTCAGACACATGCACACTTTATGGATCTAAAGACAATGTCAGGGAGCCATGTAAATAAGAACATTAATTCAGCAGTCTATATTAGAACAGTGGTTTCTTTCAAAATTAAACACCTTCCTCAAGAAATGTGGCAACCTTTCAAAGAGCCAGAGCTGATAAATGAGAATGACTTACTTTAACTGGATAAAGATTTTTTTTTTAAATTTTCTAGCATTTGCCTCAAGCTCTCCTCATACTACCCACAGCCATATCTTCACAACCCCTCAAACAAGGCCTCGTCTCAGTCTGCTCAAAATTTGGGTGCAGGCAATCATGGGGTTCCTTTGTGGTATTCACCACAATGGTGTGTCTCTCCCCTATCCAGCAAGGCTAGAATTTATTGTCTCCTCACCAAGTCGCCTCCACTAAAACTCTATTACCCAAGTGATCAACCAAGACAGGTGTGTTTGGTGTCCTGGCTGTGTATGACAGGCAGGATTCTAAGAGTGTCCCAAGAACTCACACCTTTGTCGGAGGGTGTTTGGAACTGTGACTTGTTTGAACCAACAGAATACAGCAAAGGTGATAGAATGTCACCCCGATGAACACAGAGTTGACAAAGGTTGACTAGCCATCTCTTCCAGGAACCAATCTCTTCAGCTGAGCCCTTCGGAAGAGGGTTGAGAGAACAAAGCTAAATGATAGCGGCTTTACCCAGCCATGCCTAGGAGGATTCAGTGAGAAAGTTGAATGGCAAAACCAATTGTAATTGCTGAGAAGAAACTAAAAACCTAAGCTAGAAAGCTGCAAGGTAAGAAAGCCTACTGAATGTACTGGCAGCCTACCCCCGTGTCATTTCTCCAGGTAAGGTCACCATTGGACTAACTTTTTGATTTTTTTTATCCTTGTGAGACCCTGAGCAGAGGCCCAAGCTAAGCCACATCTAGCCCTTTGAAAATCTGCAGGAGCCATAGAATAATAAAAGGTTGTGGGTCTTATTGTTACTGTGGTTGCTGTTTTATCCGAAGATGCTTGTCTGTTGGTGGTTTGCTATGCATCAATGGATTGATTCAAGCGAGTTGGAGTGGCCTAGGAAGTAAGTCAAACACGGAAGACCCTGAATTTCAGCCTACCAACTACTGTGCATTTTGTGAAGCTACTGTTCTTTACTGAAAATCAGCAGTCCTGTGGAATAGAAGAACCTGGGACTTTGCTTCAAAATGCTCATGGATGGATGAAGAGCTAATAGAGATGCTCTCATATACATAAAAAAATATCTGTTGTGTGCCAGGATCTCTATTACAGTATAGTTGATCAGGGGCAGATTGAGGGTTATATTATACACAGTTCTTCAGAGACCTGGATGGGCAAGGCGGCATTGCCTTTGATGTGTAGTTTCTGTGACTGCTATGAATATCAACCTTTAGTCTGCATGTCAGGGAAGAGTGAGAGAAGGGATCAGAGCAAAATCAAGGAGTAATGTATTTATTCTACCTTCATCCCTTCTGCCAGAATCAGGCTAGGGGACCTTACTTCAGTGGGAACCAGAATAAACATTCATTAGATATTTATTCCTCTATGTCCTCCAGGGTCCTTCCTATCCTCTATGTCTTCCAGGGGCCCCTTTGAAAGACTCTCATCCCAAGCCAGAGGGTAAGAGAATCCTTTGAGCCAACCCATATAAGTCAGCTTTTAGTGACACAGACTAGAATAAAGATTAGCAAGAGGTAACTTTGGTGAGGACACTAGAAGACACTCCACATGACAGAGCTTTACATGGCCACCACTGGACCAGTATGGATCAATCCAATTAATAATGTATCTCGCTTTCCTGTTCGGCTCGTGCGCTTGAGGCGGTGGACTTGGACGCTCCATCTCTCGAAACCTCTACTGCAAAGATGGTCAACGTCCCGAAAACCCGAAGGACTTTCTGCAAGAAATGTGGCAAGCATCAGCCTCACGGGGTGACCCAGTATAAGAAGGGCAAGAATTCCCAGTATGCTGAAGGAAAGCGGCGCTATGATCGGAAGCAGAGTGGTTATGGTGGGCAGACAAAGCAGATTTTCCGGAAGAAGGCCAAAACCACAAAGAAGATTGTGCTGAGGCTGGAGTGTGTGGAGCCCAACTGCAGATCTAAGAGGATGCTGGCCATTAAGAGATGCAAGCATTTTGAACTGGGAGGAGACAAGAAGCGCAAGGGCCAAGTGATCCAGTTCTAAAGCTTGTTTTCTGACAAGAAATTCTGAAGCCTTAGAAACATTACCTGTTAGGAAATAAAGTTATTGTTACTGATATTAAAAAAAAAACCAACAATGTATCTCATGCTCCTTTTTGAATCTGCTACAGATTGAAGATGTTTCTTGAAGAAATACCAGGTCCATGGAGGCTTGCCTTTGAGGGTAAAAAGGATACTGGACTGGCAGGCAGATGATTGGGCTGTGGTCCTGATTCTGTTCTGTGCTATCTCCAGGCTTAAATTGCTGAAATTGGCCCACTATTATTACGCAAATTATGATCCATCTTTGTGAGTAATGTATAATCCTGATCAAATTGCCATTTTTCTCAGCAAATTTTATACTAGGTAAGATATAGAAAGAACAATAAACTTGAATGTGAAATTCATTTCTTCCATGAACCTTATGAAGGGCCTCCTGCTGGTATTTGGACTTATTGCATAAAACATCTTGGGCCTGGAATTGTCATTATGGCCTTCAGATATGCCTTCAAGCCAAGCAAAGCCACATGCCTTTAAAAAAGGCTACGCACAGTAGGGCCAAGTGTAGTTGGATTTCTCTTTTGGTTGTCAGCTCACAAATAACCACACAAAGACTTCTCATTAATTGTGAAAGTTCAGCCTATAGCTTGGGCTTGTTCCTAACTAGGTCTTATAATTTAAACTAACCTATTTATATTAATCTATGCCTATCATGTAGTGTCATCTCTCTTCTATCTTGTACCTTCTATTTCCTCTCTGTCTCCTGGCATCCTTTGTGCACCCTGATTTATTCCCACATACTTCCTCTCTCTCTGACTGGAAGTCCTGCCTACCTACTGGACATTCATCTTTTTATTATACCAATTACGATCGTACATTTTCACACAGTGTACAAATATCTAGTAACAATTTCCCCTTTTGTCTAAATAAAAAGAAAAGATTTTCAATCTTAGTGAAACTACATGCAATAGGAACAATTATCAAGTAAAAATCACATTGACAATGTTTAGTTCATATGTATTTGGAAAATTTAGAGAAAGTATTGGATTATCTAACCTATCTTATTGAGCTCAAAGTTTTATACCTGAACCATTTGCTAGCATAAATTGTATTACCATCCTAAAAATATCTTTTTAGACCTTAAACATCTTGTTAAATACTCTTAAGCTTTTACATTTTTCACCTTTATAAACTTTACTTCTCTGTGTAAGCTTCTTTTCTAGATTTGGTAATAACAAAAACTGCAATTATAACTATCTCATCTTTAATTTCATCAGAAACTGAGAAGGATATAACATTACCTGAGTAAACAGGAAGCACAGAGCAAACAAATTTCAAAACTATAGAAATAACAGAGACAGTTAGCTGCCTCCGACAGTCACCTAAGGTTCCTCTGCAATATTGAGTCATCCATCTTCAGCCTATAGGCCTTGAATATCTAACAGACTTTTCTGTGAAGCAGAATTTTTGAAGGACTGACCTACCCTATTTGGCAAATAGTTGCTTTCTTTTGTGTCTTGCTTGTTCAGGATACTGTCAGCAATTGAGGCAAAGGCAGTTTCTTCCCTAAATGGCTAGCTTTGGCACATAGAAAATAAACTCCATATGGAGGTTCTTTAATGGCCATCATCTTCTATAAAGTAGATTATTACTGCTAGAAACAGACATGTCTCACTGTCATAAAAGCCTTATGTTATTAAAAGCATTTTAAATGCCATGTTCTGCAGGTCTCTGAAGTGTTTGAAGAGCATCTAACCTAAATATATCTCTGTATGACCTTAAAAACATACCTAACATGACTACAAGTTTCATTGTGCTAGATGACTACTATCTTGCATTTCTTAATTATCCTAAATGGTTTATAATAATAGCTTTCAAGCTATTTTTATAACCTAATTTAAGCTATAACCTACTTTAAGGTTATAATACCTTAAACAAGAGTAGAAACATAAGTATAGTATAACAAAAATAACCTTAAATTTGTATCAATATAGAAAAATCCATACCAATGTAAAATATCTCCCCTTATTCTCATCAGAAAGAGGTCGTTCAATCTAATCTCCCTTGTTTGCCTTTTTTTTCTAACCATAACCACCAAAAACTTGTAACCAATCATTCAAATGATGATAAATATCTATAATCCATTGAATGACCAAAAACTATCAACCCTATCTCTTGGGAAAATGAGCACCACATTCTCTAGACTGCTTCCTAATGTCTGGGGAAACAGCATCTTTGGAAGACCCTGAGAAAATTTGGATAATGGTCAAGTCCTGGAAGAGCTAGCTATATAATTTTCTGTTTAGTCTCTGTATGATGGAAAAGTGTAGAGTTTATCTTTAGTCTCTGCTGGATGGTCTGTGAGACTGGACCATCTCAACTAGCAGTCTTGAAGTTGTTTAAATGCAGAATTTTAAAGAAACTGCAATAGAGGCATTCTGAGAGGCTGGATTACCTGAAATACTTATCTTTATTGGTGTCTGGTCCTTTTGTTCTGAAAACATATAGTTTTTAAAGGTGACATATATATCTGTATTAACACAAGTATGGGCTGTGTTCACAAGCCAGCTAAAGATGGTTTTCTGTCTTATGTTTGAGCAGATAAAAGGCATCTGTCAACTTTATAAGTCCATTTGTACTGTATAAACAAACTGTTTTATAAATCTCTATCCATGCTATATGAAAGAATGGCATGTGATAATAAGTCATGAGGACTGTGTAGCCAACAAGATTTATCATGTCTCCTCTAGTTTTGGAGCTGTTCCCAGTAGAGGGGTCAGCATACATGACACCTGTCCTGTAGTCTTTCTTGGTTTCTTTTTTTTTTCATATCTATAGTCAAGATTTTCAGGAAGTCTCTCCCAATCAAATCTGATCTTTATTAATTTTGAGGAGAACCATAATTCTTTATTTTTTGTGGAAACAAAAACATAACCTTTCCATCAACACAATGTATTTTTTGACTTCTATTCTGAAGTGGATACATTCTTAAAATATATAGGTTGATTTAATTTCTCAGTTTCCATAATCTAATGTCTCTCAGCAGCTATTTTTTTTGTATATTAGCATTTAAAAAATTCACAGTCACCAAAACATATACATGACCCAAATGTCCTATGTGGCTTATTCTTTTTATGCTACTTTGCTCTTTCTTTAAAGACTTTATAATTTTTAAACTATTTTTTTCTAGGACTGCTATATCCATTTTTTTTTACTGTATCTGTTTAAAGGTTTTCTCAGTCTGGACCATTTTACTGAACACCTGCAGCCTTTTCTGACAAACCTCAAATGGTAACAATGCTCACTGTGTCTCTGGTGGCTAGCTTCACTCCCCTGTGTCCCCTAAGAGCCTAGCCTCATGAGAGAGCCTTTACCACCCCAGCTCTGGAAAGCTTTTGTGTCTAGGATGTGGTAGGTGTTTTTACCTAGCCTGCCAGGTATTCAAATGCTCTGTTGCACAGCAGGGCCTCTTAAAAGAGCTACATCTCTGTACACTAAGCCTACTCAAGAGACTGCTTTCTCTGGCCCTATAAAGATATTCTAGCATCCACGTTGGGTGCCACATGTAGTCAGATTTTTCTTTTGGCCACCAGTTCATAAATAATGGCACAGAGACTTCTTAATTATGAAAGCATGGCCTATAGCTTTGTTCCTAACTAGCTCTTATAAATTAAATTAACCCATTTGTATTAATCTACATTCTTCCACATGGCATTACCTCTCTTCCATTTTGCACCTCCTGTTTCCTGGCATCCCTGTGCACTTTGATTAATCTCCTCCTACTTCCTCTCTTTCTGCCCAGAAGTTCCACCTATATCTCCTGCCTGGCTATTGGTTGTTTAGATTTTTACTACATCAATCACAGCAATACATTTTCACACAATGTAGCAATATCCTACAACAGCCAGATACCTGCTTCTTGGTTTACTCAGAGATTTGGTGCTTGGGAAATGGAATCTTGTATCCCATTTGATCCTCTCTCAATCTGCAGATGACTGGAATGAGAGAAAACAAGAGAGACTCTGAGAGAGAGTCTAGTTCCTGAGGTGCCCCATGCATATGGTGAGGGAGTTTACTCCTCTGCTTAAGGTTGTCTCTCCACACACCTATCCTGAAGAAAACTAGCAAGGGAATTCCTAAGAACCACCATAGGAAGGGCAAGCTGTAATCTGCTTTTGGTTGGGTATCTGCCTCAACATCAGACTTGCAAATATGTCTTATGCCAGACTGACATGGGGCTGGATGGAGTAAGTAAAAAAAGGGATTATGGAGAGAAGGTGGGCAAGAGGGCAGAAGCAGTGGGCAGGCAACCTTCATTCCTGCCAATGAATGGAAGACCTCCTTTTCAAGTGCATCTTAACTGTCTCTCTCTCTCTCTCTCTCTCACACACACACACACACACACACACACACCCCAGGATGGCCACTCAATCACGGACATCTCAATTTCATATTTTCACTCAAATCAATGAGATGAAATTTTACTTTTATAACAATTCAAAAAATGAGTAAAGTGAATAGGAATTCCAAGTCTTTGAGCTTCTGTTCCATTTTATTTTGGTTAAATCACTGACTTAAGAGAAAGAGGTTTGTACTGGCTTATGATTACTGGGGTGTTTTAATGCATGTTGGAGTTTATGATACTTAGAAGCATGTGGCTGAGACCTCTCGCCTGGCCTTATAGCAGGAATCAGAAAGAGCAGAGGTAGATATGACTTCCAAGGCCCATCTCTAGTGACATAATTCCACCAGCCACTTCCTGTTCCTAAAGGCTCTATATCTTTCAAAATAGTACCAAAAGGTAGGGCATGTGTCTTCAAATCATGAGCCTATAGGAGCCTTGATTTCAGGATCAAGCCACACAAATGTAACAAAGTACTCGTGTCCAACAGCATAGAGATGGAGTAAAAGCAAAGGGAAATCATTTTGGCCCCTTAGAATAGATACTTTAATAGAGCATCAGTGTTATCTCAAAGGTGAATGCGCTTAGCTGGGACAGGTAGAAATGTTAGTCTTTGTGATAAAGAATTCTGCAAAAATGTATTCAATGAGCTAAAAAGAATCCATGTGTTCATCCAGTTATTAATGCTATTCTTTGTGTCTATCAAAAGTGCTTGCATGAGAGAATTATATGATGACTACTATGCTGTTTTTTTCTAGTACACTGAACAATGGCAGCAGTAAGAATTAAACTCATGATGTGCATTGACATCATGAATAAAACATGCAGCAGGTGATTTGCAAACAATTCTATAGTGTATTCCTGTTCAAGAAACAAAAACACTGGAAAATAAATACAAGGTTTTTCTAGGTTTTTGTTTGTTTGTTTGTTTGGATTGGGTTAGGTTATATTGTATTGTTTTGTTTTGAGACAGGGTTTCTCTATATTGACCTGGCTGTCCTGAAACTCTCTATGTAGACCAGGCTGGCCCCAAGCTCACAGAGATCTACCTGCCTATGCCTCCACAGTGCTGCAATTAAAGGAATGTACCACCTTGCCCAACCTTCCTACTTTATTTTTTTATAGCTAAAACTACAAAATCAATACACATGTATGTGGCAATGTATGAACTTTTTCATTTTATGAGATGATAATTATGGATGATTAAAGGATATGGCTAAAAAGGGAAAAATAATTAAAAGGAACACAACAATAAATATGTTCATATTCAAATGCATAAATTGGTTTTTGTTTAATATAATTATACAAATTATAATAAATATAATTTCCAAAAGAAATTTGTCAAAATACCACAAAAATTCTAGTTAATTTAGGACATAGATTTATAACGGGGTTGTTTGCTGATTCACTCAATACACCCTATACTGGCCTAGACCATAGATCTTCCTGCTTCAGCCTGTTGTCTGCTGGGATTGAGAACATGTGCAACTGTGGCTGACTTTAAGATCTAGTTCTTAGTAGCTGGAAAATCAAATTATCTGCAGCTGCATGTTCAACAGAGGCATTATATTATAATTTATTTTATTCAAGTCACCTGTCTTTTGTCAGTGTCACCTGAATTTGACCTTTCCTTCTTTGATGCCTGAAATCTCTAATATCTTTCCCAACTCCTTACCAAACCTCACCCTTCACTTTTGCTCCAGAATCTACTCTTTCTTGCCCTCACTAGTAGATATCTTTGATCTGCCCTATTCTGTTTCTCCAAACATTTTTTGTCTCCAATCTCTTCTCCTCCTCTACCTTAAAAGTCCTTTGATTGTCAGATTTTATAAAAGGAAACTAATGTTCTTTCAGCATCTAGGGATGGCATTCAAGTATCCATGTCTGGCCCACGCTCCTTCCTGGTCCCAGCCCCTGACTTCCACAATCTTTAAATCCCCAACACATCTCAAGGCACCCCAGCCTGAGTGTAGTTGTGTTGCTTGCCAGAGTGAAACATCACAACATTGTTTAGACAGCAGAGATTTATCTGTCATAGTTCCAAGGCTGGAAATCCAAGGTATTGTCAAATTCGGCTTCCTCTGAGGTTTTTCTCCTTAACATGGAAATGCTCAGTACCCCTTCAGTCTTCATCCAGCCTCTTCACTGCACATGTGCTCATGTGTGTGCATCTCAGAGTTTCTAACCTACCCACTTCATCTCAACTCAATCATCTCTTTAAAGGCTCTCTTTCCAAATAAAGACACACTCTGAGGTCACAGAGGTTAGGACTTTGACAAACAAATTTGGGAGTGAACACGGTTCAGTCCTTAACACTGAAAAAGAATTCATCATTCCCAGTGCAAACAGCATAATGAAAGTTTCCCTCTCTCTTATCTACAAGCTCCCACACCAGAAACCTTCCAGCAGTACCTCAGGCTCCGCTTTCTCCATGCCTTACCAGCTTCCACCCACTCACCAAGTGCAGTCTCTCCATCTCCTTTGTCACTGCCAAGGTCAGAGATGATTATTACCCTCAGACCATTTGCAACAACTTCTTGCCCAACACCAGCTTGCCCTCATTCACCCTGGTCCTCACTCCAGTACTGGGACACCCCAACCTCCCTTACCCATCAAGCCTAGTTATGTATGCTACTTAGGGTTTACAGCTCTCCATGCTGTTGTCCATAGGACAAGATCCAAACTTCATTGCTCAGCTTAGAGATTTGCCCATGATCTGTCTTCAAACTAGAATTTCATTTCATCCCTCTGCATCGATCCCGAGTTCGAACAGTACTACACAGGCTGGAACGCAAATATGGCTACTGTGTTACTGTAGCTCTGTCATCCTGCCTCGATAAGCAAGCTGTTAAGGCCTCTCTTTTAAGTTTGTGTCTTTTGTTTACTCATTTCTTTTCTGCCAGTAACTGCTGTGGAATAATCTTGTTGTACACTGTAAAGATGTGCTGCTCTCATTGTTAATAAAGAGCTCACTGGCCAATAACTAGGCGGGAAGAAGTTAGGTGAGAGAAGCAAACTAAGAGGATGCTGGGAAGATGAAGGGCAGGGTCATGAGGAATGGCCAGCCAGACATAGAGAAAGCAAGAAATGAACATCCTGAGCTGAAAAAGGTCCCAACACATGGCAGAGTATAGATAAAAAATGAGTCAATCTAAGATATAAGAGCTCGTTAGTAACAAGCCTAAGCTATCAGTCAAGCATTTATAATTAATAATAAGTCTCTGTGTGGTTATTTGGGATCTGGCTGCAAAACAGGAAAATCTTGCCTACAAGTACCTCCCTCAGATAGCAAGCCATTTCAACCCATTACTTGCTTAATGCTCTTTTATTTGTTGTCTGTTCTCTGTAGAACTTAGAAAATGCATGCATGCATGCTGTATGTTTGCATGTGTATGTGTGTGCATGCCTGCATGCATGCATGTGTATGTGTGTGTGTGTGTGTGTGTGTGTGTGTGTGTGTGTTTGAGGCAAGCATGTATACAAACATGTAGAAGCCAGGGGTCAATGCTAGGCATCATCTCCAATCATTCTCCATCTTATTGTTTGAGACAGAGTCTCTCCCTGAAGCCACAGTTTACCAACTCAGCCAAGCTGTCTGGCCAAGGAGCTCCAGGTAACTCTTGTATCCACCTTCCAAGTGCTGGGATCACAGGTATGTGGTGCAGCACCCTGGATTTTTATATTTAATTTTTATTTCATTCAAGTATAATTATAATTTCCACCTTCCCTTTGCTTTCTCTAAATCCCTCCCATGCTCCCCACCGCCCTAAATCAAAGCCTCTTTCCTTTCATTGCTCCTGTGGAATGTCTGTGTAATAGTCTAAATAAATAAACATAGCCTGATCAGCCCGTTTACTGTTAGTTGTGTGTGTATGATTTCCAGCATGGGGTGTAAATCGGGTCTTCATTATTGCACGGTAAGCACTTTACCAATGGAAGCGCTCACCCCACCCCCACAGCACAGGAAGAGTCCTGCTCTCTATGGGCATGCTGAAGTAAGCTTCCAAGCTTACGTTTTGTGTTCTATGTTTCACTTCTTTATACTTTTGTCAATGCTTTCTGCCAATTGCTTTTTGCCAATGCAATCTACCAGATTTTTACTTCAGAATTTTTAGCTTCCTAGAAGACTCTTTTCACAACAGTGTTGGACTTGCTAGAAGCCAGGCACCGACTGAACACTCCACACACACCCCTCCACACAGTCTTCCAGAGAGGCAGCTAATGAGTTAGGAAAACTGTCCTAGAGACATGAAAGAACTATTAAAGGCTATGTAACTAATATATGTTTTATTCTCATTTCCTTCCTTTTTTTGTTTTTGATGTGAGGCAACAACAAAGATTGGGTTCAGGGGTTGGAGGCTGTTTCTGAAATTTTATTTTGTTCTATGCTCCACCTCTCTGCTGTTTCTCCTTTGTCTTGGCTTTTGAGTTGTGTGTGTGTGTGTGTGTGTGTGTGTGTGTGTGTGTGCCCTCCTCTCTTCTCTCTCTTCCCTTTTATCCTTTCTGTGCACATGTTGAGCCAAAATCTCCTTCATGCTTCAGGATTCAGCATTTCACCACACAACTATGAGTAACTACATCCTGGATCTTCTAGCTGAACACAGTCTCCATCTCATTTTGGCCTGTAGTTTCATTCCTCAACCTCCTGACCACAGCCTGCCTTTAGGCTGGGAAGAAGTTCCAATCTCACTCTTGGCTTGGTATCCTAAGGACCAGCTACCATCCTGACACTACCCAGGGTCTGACAATTGGCACAACAAAGTTCCTCCTGTCACTCAGGACATTCCAAAGGTTTTGGAGCTCATTGCCTGGAACTGGGAACAAGAGGTGAATGAATGCATTACATCACAGCTTCTCTACATTTCTAAAATTCCCCATCCACTGTTTCTCTCTCTGTAATATTCGTCCTGGTGGTCTCATGTCTATTTACTCTTTGGCTTCTCTTCCAGCAAGAGTTGCATGTGAAAGCAGAAGTATTTGTTTTTAAAGTACCTGTTATGATTCATCTTAATTGATCAATTTGATTGGATTGAGAAGTACATAGAAGGTTAGAGAAATACACACCTGAGTGTTCTGTGAAAGGATTTCCAGAGAGGAGTAACCAATGAGGAAAATCCCACACTGAAGATGGGCATCATCCCATAGGCTGGAGGCTCAGGGAGGATGGACAGAGTGAGCCAGTGATGGCAGGACACTGACTTACACAGCCTCCCAGGATGGCACAGCAGTGCACAGCGGTGTCTAGGCACTGTGACTTACACAGTCTCCTCCACAAGTTCCCACCACCATGATGGTGAACTTTGCCTGGGGTCCAAAGTAACAGAGCCAACCCACCCTGGACCCAAATTTCCGTAACCAAGAACTGAATCAGTATTTTCTGCCTTCAGTTTTTTGTGTCTGTTACTTTGTCACAGTAAATACACAAGTGTAACACAGAAAGTAGACTGGGGATTCTGTCGTAGAATTTTCCCTACGATATGACCTTGCAAAGTCATTTTACTTCTCCAGGCATTAGTTTTCTTGACTAAAAAATAAAATCATTTAATTAGAACTAAAAATATCAGGAAAAGATAGCCAATTCTATGGCTCCCTCTTTCTAGACCTCTTGCAGACATCACTCGTTGATTGTCTTACAGACATCATTAGTTGATTATAGCAATCTTCTTTACTAATTCTAGTCCTGGCCTCAGAGTATTGTCAAAGCAACAGTCTAGGCAACCAGTGCTAGCCAATGTACTAGAGTCAGCAACCAAGCAGAAAGATATTTGATATCCCACAATTCAACGTGAGTGTGGCTGAAGGGTAAAAAGATGAGTAAAAATCTTAGAAGTTATCTTAGCTCATTGGAGACAGTCACAGAAGACTCGTAAGCATCAAAGTTACAATGGTGGTTCAAGGACATATTTGAAAAAATCCGTGAGTTTGTTCACCTTTTCAACTAATATGAAATACACTAGGAGTAGAGTTAGAGTAAAATGAAAGGGAAGGAGTTGGGGACTCCATTTCCCTCTCGGCACAGTAGAGAAAGTCTTACAAAACCAAGATCCCATGGGAGGCACATGACTTGCCTTCTGTATCAGGTATAGCTACAGTCCATAGTCTCCATATTAAGACTTATAGTGACGTCATATCTGAGGATTAAAAAATGGTTATGTCTTAGGTCCCCAAATGTTGTGAGATATTCGATTACACTGTGTAAGGATATGTTATTCTGCTTGGTTTAATAAAAAAATAAATAAATAGCTAATAGCTGAGCAGAACATAAAGGTGAGACTTCTAGAAAGAGAGAGCTCTGGAATAAAGAAAGGTGAGGCACCAGTGAACGAAGGGGGAACAGACGTGCAGGAGGAGAGGTAAAGCCACGAGTCACATGGGAACATGCAGATGAATGGAAACGAGTTAATTTAAGTTATAAGAGCTAGTTAGAAACAAGCCTAAGCTATCAGCTGAGCATTCACAATTAATAAGTTTCTATGTCCTTTTTTGTGAGCTGGTGGGCCAAAGGGAAAAATCCATCTACACCTAGCACAATATAAACAGCATGGCTGCACATGCCTGTGATCCCAGCATGTGGAAAGCTGAAACCATGAGAATCAAAGATAGTTCAAAGCCAGCCTTGAGTACAAGGTCTGTTTGAGGCCAGCCTGGGCTAAATGAGGAGACCCTCACCTCAAAAGAAAAGAAGGTTATTTACAAATTCTAGGAAGCATGTATTGGACATGCTGTTCATCTGATTCTTTATAAAAAGAAAAAATAAATATTCAGAAAACAGTTGGATGGATTACTAAGAAAATCTTGTATTTGGTAATTGCTTGCCTAAATATGGAGAGAGCTAAAAAGAGCAAATTAGATCAAGTTTCCACATAGAGAAAATAGGATAATTACATCAACAGCATCCTAGGACATGAGAAGGGAGGGTCTCAATAACTCCTCCATGGTCAAGACAAAAATACCCCCAAACCCATTACCTTCCTTGGGCTCCTCAGCTCCTTCAGGTGGAATCTGACATCACAGGGACCATGGAATAGAGGATGCAGCAGACACCACCACCATCCCCTCTCTCCTTAGAGAGCTCTAACAAGTGATGCTGGAAGATGGAGCCATGGAGACAAGGGCTTTGAATAACCTCACTATGTGGTCTTGATTGAGGAAAGAACTAGGGGAATCCTCTGCTTAGGGACTTATGGACCCTTATACAATCAGATGTTTGAAACCAGGGCTCACATGGGTGACTCTTTGAAGACAGATTAAGCTAGGGTGTTAAAAGAAGGGCTAGAGGTAGTAAGCTACTTTTTTTCCAGCTGAGATCTCAGGGACTCCTGTGCGACAGAGGGTTATCAAACAGAGGGAATGTTCAGAACATGCCCAGGGTTGAATCCCTTGGAAGTCCCAACTCTGTAGCAGGTACTTGGACCAAAAGGAAACTCCCCTAGGCTCTCTGTAAGCAATCACACAGACTCCTCCAGCCGGAATTCTGGAAAACAGAGAAAAAAAAAAAAAAGAGCAATTCTTTGTGTGCTTTTCACTGTGGTGTGGCCCCATGTCATCTGTGCCTTGTAAAGGATTAAGACAATTCCTACTCAGGCTGCTGACGTACATCCAAGATTACCTCCAAGATTACCTCGCTAAATCTCCCAGAGCACCAACTGGGAAACAAATGAGGATTGTTTCCCTTAGAAGAGTTTTTTTTTGACCATGTGATTGTTGACTCCTTTAACATCAGCTCAAAGACAACAACAGTGGAAGAAAGGAACTGTGTAGAGTACCAGGCAAGGGCTTCTGCGGGACCAGTCCCTAGACCTATGGTTGGCCTCCGCAAGTGCTGCAGGGCACTAGGGCGACGGGCAGACACCAGGAGCCGAGACAGAAGCCTCAGTATTAGGCCATCTGTTCACCGAGCTGGATGAAAGGCTGCTGAAGAAATCCAATTTTTTTTTTGGCACAAGCACACTGGAGAAAGCCCTGATACAAGGGCCTGAAAGCCCCGAGGTTGCGTGCACTCACCTAGCAATGGGGATGGGCAAGGTGTCTCGTCTGGCTCCCTCTGCTATTCCGTCTATGGGGTCCCTTCAACACTTACCTCAAAGCTTGTCTCCCTGTCTTCTCTCCGAGAAAGATTTCTTAGGACTTTCTGAGGAGAAAGGGAGCAAAGGAGAAACTAACATCAGTACCGTCTTTTCCTCTGTTTGGCATGTCCACCTCCTCAGCCTTTAGCAAAGGCGAAAGTCCTGCCTCAGCTGTGCCGATGGTCCTGGGCTCCACCTCTAAGCAGTCACATGAGATCAAATCCTTCCAGCCATATCCACAGTGGAGGGAATCTCTGAGATTCACTTTTTTTTTTTTTTTTTTTTTTGGCTTATAAGCTGTTTTCTTAAAACAGTGGTCCTTAATTTGAGGATGATCAAAAGGTCTGGCCATTTATCTTTCTTAAAAAAAGGTCTTAGCCACTGGACAGCAAATCAAAGTGTTTGCTGAAGGAGATACTATGATTTTACTAGTATCCAGTCTCTACAGGTTTTGAAAATTTTGACATGTGTGCACACACACATGTATACAGATGTGTATGTGGGTGCACAAACCACAGCATGCCAGTGAGGGGCACAGTTCAACTTGCAGACATTGGTTACCTCCTTTCACAGTATAGATACTGGGGGGAGGGGCAGGTCTAACCTGGGTTTGGCAGCAAATTCCTTTACTCATAGTCAGTCTTGTCTTGATCTCCACCATCTTTTATTTATTTTTTTCTTATTTTATGATGAAATAGCTAAGATTTAAAAAGCAAGAGGAAAAAGCACATTTCTTTTCTTTATTCTAAATATCATATATCCATTAAATTTTGCTAGAGATTGTTTTCATTGTTTTACAAAGCTAACTATCAGGAGTGCAAAACTGGATGCAAGAGCCAGAAGAACTTAAGGTCCTTATTTTCCTTTAACCTACCCATAGCATCTGGAGAGAGGCACCTGCCCCAGGCCATTGTGGGATAAACATGGCATCAGGAAAAAAAAAAAAAAAAAAAAAAAAAACCTTCATTGAGACAATTTTGGAGTAAAGCATAGTTAATCCATATCTCTAGAAGAGTGTGTCATCAGAAAACACATTTTCCCCAAACCAAGAAAGATCTCATGAACATTTAATCTGATAAAGCCTAGGAATAATCTCATGGACAGTCTGGAATAGAAAGACTGCAGAGCCAGGCTTTGAGTTCAACTCCTTCCAGCCGTGAGGTTCATGAAGACCACTTAATCATCCTCTTGTACATAAAATGGGGCAAAACACCAACACTTACTGAACATATACTGCAGGCCAAGCTCTGTGAGACTTCTCTGGCTCAGTTAACCCTTGTCATACCTGCACTCATGAGGATTATCTCTATCACATAGAAAAATTAAGTAACTCATCCCAAGATTGTCCACCACACAGTAAATAGTCAATAGACGTGCTAGCCTCTATTGCTTATGCTCACATTAAGGATTCTACAAGACATTAAGCAGATTAGAAGAACTGAGTGGAGAGCAAGATCATGAACTATTTAGTTCTGTCTTCTGGTCCCAAGTCTCGCACCCTCTCTCTGTAAAACTTATTTCTGTAAGTCAGTTCACACACAAGCACACTCCAGTACACAGGCACACACGTGCTTCCTGGTACACATATATTTGGGTTCACACAAACTTACACCCTATCAAGCCACACAGAGCTAGTGTGGCAAACCCCAAGATGCCCTAAGATACAAAGATGCTCTTGTTCCCCCAAAGTTTTAGATAGAAGACTTGTGTGGTTCTTCTGTGGCCCAGCTGTCCCCTTGAACACCTTTAAAAGACCCTCTGATTCCAGAGGTCTATGAAGTGCTTGCTGGGGTTTCTACTAACTTGACTTCAGCAAGAGCAAACTTGACAATCTAGAACCCTGCTGCTGCAATAGGTCAGTCTACTGTGCTACCCATCAGAAACAGCCAGAACTGGTTTCTGAACAGACTGTGCATATTAACAAGGGCACCAAGGCTGACTCCATGTGTGTTTTAGTGAGAGCATGGGGTAGCTTTGTCAGATACCTGGTCAAGACCTCTCATCGTAAGAGCCATAGCATGGAGGGGCTTCCCAGATGCTAGACTAATAAAAGAGACTTAAGAGTTGAAGTCTTCTCCTTCAGGCTTTGGTTTTCTTTTCACTAGACTTCATCCCAACTTAGCCAACTGTACTCTCAATATAAACAAGCCTTGGACATTTTTCTGTTGCCTCTATGGAATTTTTTCCAAGTAAAAGATGAGCCTGAAGGTATGAGGTAAGGAAGGAGGGGTCTAAAAGGCAGACACAGGAAGAGCTGAAGCGGGCTTCATCTGAAACACTCTGACTCCGATAACTGTCCTTAACAATAAACCTTAGGAATCGTTCAGGTCATGGATTCTTTCCAGAATATTCTCCCTCTGCATTCATAAAACTTCAGGCTTTGAAAACTAAATCTTTCCTTTGGTTTCCTGGTTCCTTGACCTGATCTTTTCACAGATTCACAACAGAGAGAGCAGGGTCTTTTTTCAAGGAGTAAAAATGGCACCATACCACGCTTCCAATCCATCTTCTTCACTGTTCCTCAGTCTTGTTTAGACCCCACTACAGCCAAGTGATCATAAGAAATCAGATGAACACTTGAGGGAAAAGATCGAGGACCCTGACTTCACTTCCTCTAAGGAGGATCAAACATCGAAAGCTTCTCCTTTCCACGTTTTTTTAATCCTGGTTCATAATCTTCCCCCACATCATTAGTCACTTCCTATTTCTGAAGAGCTGGCTGCCATCACTGAGGATCAGGCAATAAATGGCAAGACAGCCATGCCACCTGTGTACCGTACCCACAGCCACATCTGGGTGAGAGGCTAATGTGCTTCCTCCGAAAGGCAAGCCATTTAGGAGTGTAGCCTGGTTTTTGATCTCTTGCTAAATACTTTTATCCACATCATTTCCCCAGATGGGCTTGGAAGTCATCACGTGACCTACAGTACTTTGAACAGAAGGCAGCCCCCGGCACCAACAGCAAATCCTCTGTGACCCCAGAGTGAGCTGAGCTCTTGAACCCCTCCCAAGAAAGACGGGGACTCTTTCCAACTGGGGAAACTCTAGAAGATGGTTGGTGCTTAAAGAGGGAATGGGAAGTGACAAGAGTGACATTTGCCACAACCCCTTGTTAAAAATACACAGATGGAATACAATTTATAAAGAACCTGAGAGCTGCTCAGTAAGAGCAGTTCCATGAGGGCTTCCCACAGTTCCTTGTGGCCAAGCAGCTTCTAATCTCACAATTCCCTGAGGTCCAAGAGTCTTTCTGATAAAGTCCTTAACAAACTCAGCATATGATAGACAGGATGCTGGCAGAGCCCTAGCTCCAGGTCAGACCATCTGCAGACACAAGCTTTAATTCCAAACTGATGAGGAAGGTGGGAAAAGATCTATAACAGCTTCTATTGGCTAAGCATCTGGCTGGGGCCTCTGCCACCCATCCATTCTAGAAGCTATGACCCAAACAAAAATCCCAGAAATGTCTAAATTGTGCATCCTGTATGTCCTACAAGGCTAGGGGAAGCAGAGAATACATGTAGACTCCCAATCTCTTTCTCTTGCCCTCCCTGTGTGTGTGTGTGTGTGTGTGTGTGTGTGTGTGTGTGTGTGTATACATGTATGGGTGGAGGCTAGAGGAACAGCGAGTATTGCCTTCACAAGCTGTTCATCATGAATTTTAAACACTAGCTAGTCTGGAACTCACTAATGACATTTCTGACTGGCCAGGAAGCCCCTATGAATCCATCTCCCCATCACTGACATGACCAGCATGCACCACCATGCCTGGCCTTTACACAGGTGCTAAGGATCAAACTCAGGTCCTCATGCTGTGTAGAAAGCATTTTACTGACTCAGTTACTTTCCCAACCTGGGGATATCTTAATTTTTAAAAAGCTAAATCCTAATTCCTGGTTCTTTCTCCCAAGGCTAACTCCAAGCACTTTGCAGGTTGATTGGATAATTGCACTCCTACTTTAGCAAAGGTGAGGTTCCCAGACACGTTATACCTCTTATGAAGAAGACAGCAAGGGAGCAAATCACTCGAATCGGCTTCTTTTGAGCGCTCAGGTGTTTCTCAGGCACAAATGTTGACACTCCTTTTGTAATTGGGGATTAGGATTTTCTTTTAAACCATAGAGACAAGTATATATGTATGCACACACACATACAAATATTATCTCAGCCTTTGGACTTAAAAAAAACTTTTTATTTTTATTTTCTACATATACATATTTTGTCTGCATAAATGTTTGTGTGTCTGGTGCCCACAGAGACCAGAAGAGGGCATTAGGTCCCCTAGTACTGGAGTTATGGGCGGTTGTGAGCTGCCATGTGGGTGCTGGGAAACAAACACAGGTCCCCTGGAAGAGCACCCAGAGTTTTTAACTACTGAGTCACCTCTCTGGCCCCTTGAACTTATTTTAAATGCTGAACCTTTACTCCTATTTTTTCCCCCTCTATATTTCATGAGAAGCCAACAGTTCAAGCATTAATCTCATGTTTTGTGTTATTAGGAAGGCATTCCACCATTTCCTGCTTCGATAATTGCAAAGTCCCCCATCTTTAGAATGTTATCCTAAGGTTTCTCTTTTCCATGCAAGGCTGCTGTCATGGGGAAGCAATAACATCCACGCTGGCATTGCACACTGTCATGAGCGGCCTTTGGTTTCTTTTCTACAATTTAATGTGAGAAAGTCTCCTAGCCTTATAAATTTCCTCCTCATATCCCCTCCAGAGCAAGCCTGTATTGATACTTAACCTTCCTGTCTATTTAAAAGTAAATTATGTCCAAACAAATATGGTGGAACATTCCTTTAATCCCAGTGTTCTGGATAGCAGCAGCACTCAGCATAGGCAGGCAGATGTCTGTGAGCTGGAGGCCAGCGAGTTCCAGGACAGCCAGGGCTACAGGGAAACCTTGTTTCAGAAAACCAAAAAAAAAAAAAAAGTAAATCTGTCTCATTAATACATTGTTCCAAGGAGCTGAGTGCATTCTAGCTCTCTCTGGGAGCTTAGGCCTAATGAGGTTAGCACAGAGGGGAAATATCTAACGTCCTGATAGGCATGCTACTTAGTCACAAGGTCTCCAAGCCACTGCTGGAATCACTAAGGGCCCTTTGCTCCAGATTCCAAACTTCCTGCCCCCTCCCCAGCCGATTCTCCTAGCCTCCTCCCTCCCCACTCCACCCCCATCTCTCCTCATCTCTGCGATTGCTATGGTAGCTGAAACCAGTGTTGATTTTTATCTGCATAAACCTTCATGCTCCCACTGGGTCCAAACTGATCAAGTGGCCTTCAAAAAATGCCTCCTAAAAAGGCCGAGCCAAGCCCTGTGTGACGGAGACAAAAAATAATCTCTTATCGTGTCGGAAGTAATACTTGTGGTTATCTAAAGCAACATAATCATATCATACACTTTATCTGTGAGTGGCTTTTTCCTTCCAGGGTAGGAATAGAAAGTTCTTCATAATGAACGCTATTGAGACTCCGGCAGGCAGACCTCTGGCTTTGGCGATATGCCATTCCTGAGCCAAAGCATGTAATCATCTAAAAAAATGCAGCACGGCAGAAAACAGGTACAAGTATTTTCTGGAAACACTGCATGCAAAGGGCTAGCTTTATAATGGAATTGTTTGTGCTGGGGACTTCGGAGTATGTATGGCTAGCTAGAACTTGGGGGTCTGTAGCCAGCTCACTACGGGGCCTTGTGTGAGAGTTCAGGGGACAGGGCCCAGGAAATGCTACCCGCCTTTTCCGTGGTCGGGACTGCAATGTCCTGAGACAAAAACCTTCTCCCATACAGTTGGTACTAGCTTTTCTCCCTAATATTGTGGCTGCCGGCTCCCTACAGAGGAACACAGGCTCTGTCAGACTCCCAGCACTGAAGGATTCTGCAAAATGCAATTCCAAATAGTGTCATTTACTGGCCTCGTTGGTCATGCTGACAGCACAGGACAGCTATCCCAAACCTTTCCCTCACCATCCTTTTGGAAAGGGGAGCCATTTCTATCTTCCCTCATCAGAATAGAAACCTGGAGCACAACCCCAGGTGTCCCTGTTTGGTGAATGCTACAATTTCCCTCTCTCTGAAACCTTTGTTCCTAGTCTCCAAGATGGCTATATAGCACACACACAAGATGCGGAAGGTAAACTGAGTCCCATATGCTTCTGCCTTTAGTTTTATTTCAGTAAACTAAGGTCACTTGAGAAGAAAAAGATCAATGTGTTCTAATGTAAGTTGAGATGAACCACACAGACCAATAGGAAGTGTATCTGAGATAGTTTTTGCCATTTTCCTCAGACATTAGTCATTAATTATTAAATTATTGGAGAGCTTAGGGAGCAGAACTGCTAAAACATGGGAAGGATAGGAATTAATCGGTGCATTTCACCTTCCTGACTAAAGATGCAAAAAACTTATAAACATCTTCAAAGGTTGGAAGGAAAGACAAACCCCTTGATGGCCAAGTAGGTAAGACCCAGGGCGTGTTCTCAACTGGTCTCAACTATTGGGCTGCCTTGAACAGTTTAAGGTTTTTGTTTTGTTTTGTTTTGTTTTGTTTGGGTATGAAGCACTGTTTCCAGAGCATCTACTGAAGTCTTCCAAGGATGAGAGTCTCCACCCAGCTACACACCAGCCAACCAGATTTCCCACACAGGCGCTCCACCTGGAGAGTGGGGTTCTCAGCTCAACATTTTCCATTTCACAGTCTCACTTCTCCGCATGTAACAAAAAAACTTCAATAATCACTTTACGCCAAAACATGATATCAAATGGGCTGGCAAGCAAATGAATTGATAGTGATAAGATCTCTGATCTACAGGCAAATAGAAAGGGCAAGGGGCAGCTCCTGAAAATAGAAGTCGTTGGCTCCCAAGTACTACCTCCTTACTTGGAGCAATTTCTTAAGAGAGAAGCAGTTTCCTTCCCTAACCATATAAAATGATCCCTGAAGTTATTTATAGCGTTCGTGGCCCAGAGGCATCACTCGGTTTCCCTACCACAAGCCCAACCATGTGTTACTATATTAAAAAATGTGAAAAAGTAATTATGGGGTATGGGAGCCAGTGTCTGCAGACATAACCTGCTGAAGAGGAAGTGACAGGAAACTTATGCTCCTCTTTGCCATTCTCAAGGCTGCCCAGGCTCTGGGCTCAGGGAAGGGCAATGTGCCCAAGAAATAAGAGAGAGGTCTGCTGCACTGAGCCGGAAACACCCCTGTTTGGAGATGTATAGTAAGCTAGTTTCCAACCCAAGGACCCTTCAATTGTTCAGACATTCCAGTCACATGGAGAAACCACTCACGGCTTCCTCCTTCAGCAGCTCAGCCAGCTGTCTGCCTCAGCTCCCATGGCACAGGTCGGACAGAAACATGGAAGATTCTAGATACCAGTGAGAGTCTGAGACTGTAGAAACAGGTCCCCAGGAATATCTTTAGATATTGTCTTCTGTCACCTTGTTCTAAATCTAGTTTTGTGGCTCCTCTTCTCTCTAGCCACAGCTCCTGGCTCTTCTGTAGAAAATGACCAACTGCTGATTTCAGAAGTAATTATCTCTAGACTCATAGCTCCTCAGTATTCCCTGGAAAGATGGCTCGGACCCGTTTAGTTCTCCCTGGAAGGGTGGACTCGGACTCCACTAGGAAACAATTGCTTTCTGCCACTGCAATCAGATAGAAAACAACAGTTGCAAATATCAACTTCCAGATAATAAGAACTCATCAGGAGTGGAGAGCCCATTTCTGCAGCAAAGGCCAGCATTCCCAAGAGTCCTCCAAGTAGGGAAGGCATATTGAGAGCAAGTATAGTCCCTCCTCAGGATCCTCCTCTGCCTCTGGCCTAAGCTACAAAGGAAGTTGCTTCTGTATCAGTTTCCTTCCTTTGCAAGAGAAGCCCAGGAACCATGCACCCATGTTGCTGCATTAGAGTGAATATTGTGGCTGTCTTTGTTAAATTCCATCACCCCATGAACTTGGAAAAGAAAAAGAATTTACCACACACACAAGCAGCGCCTTCTAAAAATCAATTAACAAAATTCTCTTTCCAATAAGTTTTGAAAGAAATGAGCCACACATGACTGAGAGTGCAGAGACAAATCAGGAAAAATGTCCTTATTATCTCCTTAATATAACCAAAGAAATCAAATCAACGTGTTTCCCTGGTGGGATAATGGCTTATGAGCATGGAATGTAACTTATTCTACACACCATCCTTGAGTTTCCATTTTACACTGTGGTGTCAGAAGGTGAGTAAATGCTGATGTAAAATTCGCTACGTCTTCCTGAGTCTGCTTCTCAGCCTTGGACAGCAACTGACACAGCAAAGATGGCTGAAGCAACCATCAGTTGCTGCTGGTGAGAAGAAAATGAGAAAGGAGTGAAGGAGTGAGGGAGAAGAGGGGGAAGAACAAAGGGAGAGAGACCGAGAGGGCGGAGAGATTGAGGAGGGTAGAGGGAGGGAGAAGGGGGAGACTGAGAAAGAGTGAAGAGGAGAGAAGGAAAGGAAGAGGGGAG
>PVIH01000423.1:317448-358126 GCA_004025045.1 Sigmodon hispidus | reverse complement strand
CACTGTCACCACTATCCACTGTCACCAGTATCGACAGTCACCAGTATCCACTGTCACCCCTTATCCACTGTCACCACTATCCACTGTCACCACTATCCACTGTCACCACTATCCACTGTCACCAGTATCCACTGTCACCAGTATCCACTGTCACCCCTATCCACTGTCACCACTATCCACTGTCACCAGTATCCACAGTCACCAGTATCCACTGTCACCCCTATCCACTGTCACCACTATCCACTGTCACCAGTATCCACAGTCACCAGTATCCACTGTCAGCAGTATCCAGAGTCACCACTATCCACTGTCACCATCATCAGCTCAGTTTTTTACTACTTTGCAGCCATCATGTTCCCTCCTTTACCTGAATCCCTCCAGTTCCTAATTTCTTCAATTCTAACATTTCCCTATCTTAGGTGGTCTGGAGTTTTCAAAAACATTTCATGATTTTTCGTTTATTGTGACTTTTCATGAAGAATGGGCTAAAGTATTTCAAAGAGAGAGACAGAGACAGAGAGAGAGACAGAGAGAGAGAGAGAACAATGTCTTCTCAACATACTTGTAAGATATTTAGGGGTATGAACAGTACCCTAAGCCCTATGGATGGGCAACAAAAATGCAGCTTAGCCCTCAGAGCTCCCTCTGCAATCCCAATTTGCTCTTCATTGGATAAACAAATCGCCAAGTCAAACCTTTGCTTTGAATCCCTTGTTGAAATTTAAAAACTATTAGAGAAAGTCAATTTTGTCTATTCAGAGTTCATCATACCTCACCATTAATAAGAATTCTCTTGATGTGCTTTTCTGTTCTTCCAAAAAATATTTACAGGCTTTACTTGTGGATAGTTTATTCAAGGCACTTCTTGGTAGTCTCTTCTTCAAACCACAGTGAAACAGAATATACACAACTGTTTTTCAGTACAATGAGGCACTTTAGTACCAGTAAAGAAGTTACAGCAGAATTTTTCAATGAACTGCAACACTCAGGTTATAACTTTTATACAAAGGGCAGCTTAAAGTGTAATTTGTGTTTCTGAAATTTGTACTTCACTAGATTTAATGTTTGAGGATAAGAAGATGGTGTTTTTTGTCATTATCATATTCCTTTACCTGTCACCAGTTCTTGTCATTAGTGAATGTTTCTTGTGTTAATGAATGAGTGACCTCACAGTCCTATTTATGAACATCAGCCTTTGAGTACTTGTATTTCTTTCTATCTGATTTTTCCAGGTTTAAATGAATGTAATTAGCCACAGAATATCAAGATTCCTTGGATATTCAGGTATATTAATGACGATCAACAATTCCTGAAGCCGAAAGTGCATTCTGAAAATCAGACTGCAAAGAGTTCATTCATAATTAAAAGAGGAGTCTGTGAGGTCAATTATAAAGAAAATCATTAAGGAGTCAGTTCTTTTAGATTTAGTCCCCTTCTTTCTACACTAAGTATGTAGACTTACTTTTCCAGGGTGAATGGGATCCTTTAAGGAGCAGCTGCATCTCCTCTTCTCCAAAGTGCAATGACGTGGTGTCCTCCACACGTGTTGCTGTGTGTACTTACACTTGTGGTACTTAATTTACTACAGCAAAGACCACACTGCACAGTGAGGCATCACAGCACTATCCACTCAGCTTCCTCACCTTGTCAGGGTCAGAGTTAATGAGTGGCTATGCCCTAGACTTTCTGTACTCTTCTACAATGTCCCAGGAAATTTCTCCAATGAGTCACAAGTAAATTCAACCTTAGTTAATTTGGAACATTTAGTAGACTGGATATATGACTCAATGATACAGATTCAAGATAGTATTTATGATACTGCTGACTTCTATGAATCATAACTAAAGTGCTTAGTGTCAATTAAGTCATACTCATAATTCCCATATGCATTACTGTAGGATGAGGAAAACACACATTGTGATATTTCATAAATAAAAAAAACTTATCATAAATCATACTGGAGATGTACAACAAAAATGATGATTAATATAATTCTTCATCTCAATTCAATCATTTTGTCTTATAGAAGTTAAATGTCAGCATGTTAATATGTTGCTTAAAATGTATTAAAAACTCACAAAATGAAATGAATTAAGAACATAAAAATCATAAGCTTCAGATCAGCTTCTAGTTATGATGAACCTGATCACAATGCAAATTTACCAGTGAGAGCTGTTAAGTATACATCATTGTAAGGAACTGAGCTTATGTTCTCTTTCTCTCCCTCTTTTGTTTTTTAGAGACAGAGTTTCTCCGTGTAGCATTGACTGTCCTGGAATTATCTGTAAAAACCAGGCTGGCCTCTAAGTCACAGACATCTGGCTGCTTCTGCTTCTTGAGTGCTGAGGTTAAAGTTGTGTGCCGCTATAACCCGGCTGGAATTTATGTTCTTAAGTAAAACGTTTCCATTTCAGGCTGTCTGGTACCACACACTGAAAAGTGCTACATAATAATAAAGCAAAATATAGCCAAGCTGTACATAGACTTTAGTAAGTCCCCACTTCCCTCTGGTAATATTGAAATATTTAAATTTCCTTATTAATGTCCATACCTAATTAAGTAAGTAGGAAATAAATGAGTGGAATGGTACTGTTAGAGCAGCTTTTGCACCATTAAACTTGAAAAAAATATGAGTAAAATACAAGATTGGACTAATAGAGAGAATAGAACAATTATAGAGGGCTGCTATATAAACTAGCAACACTCATACTCACTTAAAAATATGAAACATACTTGTATAAAACACATTCTATGAACTCCTTATATCAATCATGTCAAGATACTTCTGATTATTTAGTAGTTATTTAAAATTCTCTGACCTGAGCAAGGAAAAATCATGTTTCACTTAACAATCTAATAAATGCCAAGTTGCACTATTTTATGGTTCTGTGGTATATATGTGTGTTGTATTTATAGGTCATGTGGGTATATGCCTATGTATATGTTGGTGTGTGTGTGTGTGTGTGTGTGTGTGAGAGAGAGAGAGAGAGAGAGAGAGAGAGGCATGTATGTATGTACATGTAAAGGCCAGAGGTTGATATTGTGAATATCTCCAATGCTCTCTTCCTTAGGTTTTGAATCAGGGTCTCTTACTAAACCTGGAACTCAGTGACTTGGAGAGGCTGACTAGGCAGAAAGCCCCAGGCATCCTCTTATCTCTATCTCATTCAAGTACTGAGGTTACAGATACCCACTGCTGTGCCTGGTTTACACATGAACTCGGCAAATCCCAATTCACATCCTGTGTCCACACAGCAGCCATTTTACTAGCTGAGCTATTGCTCCAGACCCTACTATTCCATGTTTTCATTTTAAAAATTATATTTTCAACTTTTATTTTTTATATAAACTTAAACTTTAGTGTGTCAGACTAACCACCCTCCAGGAAGGCAATAAAAATAAATAATTTTAAAAAGTTCTGATTGGAGAAAAGCCAAGAAAACTATATTTCACATTATGTTTCATATGTGAACATTTGTTCATTACCATGAAGCTGTTGTTTTTAAATGTAATTAGTAAGTTTTATCTAAAATTTTGAGAATAATATTTGTTCTTACTTAATTTAGTAGTAATAATAAAACACTAGAAATTCAAAAAGTGTTACTTCAACCCTAGATTAAATCAAGATTAACTCCAGTTTGTACGGTTTTGCTCGCTAAGAATGGTGAACATATAATCCTGGATCTTGCTGTTAGCATATACTGACAGGGTGCCAGTTGATTTTCCAGAGAAAATGTTAACATAACAACATTGGTGGGCATGGTTTGATTTGATGATGGGCTTACAGTCACAGTAACACATTAACATTAAAAAGAAAAAGTTTGTATTACCTTTACAAACAGGAAGTTGACAGAACCAAAATATCATGCTCGTTATGGTGATTTAACTTGAAAACCATTTCATATTTTCATTTATGATGTATATTTTATTATAAATTTTAAATTAGAGGTGGTCTGTACTTTAAATATTTTTTTAGATGGACTACCCTCGGCAGATTATCAATGTGTCTGGCCCAGTTTAGTCTGATATTAAAGATATGTGGAATTTTTGTTGTTGTTGTTATTGTTGTTTTATCAGTACCCGAGTGAAACTCTTTCCCATGAGGACTACACATGACAAAATCATTTATATTATCCCCTCCGATACTTGTTCAGGTCCAATCTACATACTTTTGACACCTTTATGTCTAACATGCTGAAATTTAATATTTTTTAAAGGACTGAACCATATTTCCAAAAGATACTGTAAAAGACTTTTTAAAAAAGTAATTGAAAATTTTAAGAATCACTTCTGTTTTGATCTCTTGATATACTGCCTCAATATTTTCAAAGATAGTGTACCTGATTGTCATTTCTCTTGGTGCCTTTCCCTAAAGAAAGTGGGAAGTGGAATATTCAAAGACTAAGGAAACTAACCTTAACTCTTTTAAGAAACTGGGAAAAACAAATCATTATCTTAAAGATAATAAGGAATTAACATGTAATTGGGGAGGAAGCTGTGTCTTAGATATGTTATACATTATTCTGACAGAGGCAGGAATATTAGCAATTAAATTTTCTTCCAAAGTATTGAAGAATGGTTAAATAATGTTATGGTATTTCCTCCTTCCAAGAAAGCTCAACATGATTTTATTATGAGTTATTTTACAGTCTTAATGTGATGAATTCTAAGTGATAAGGTATCTTATTAGCATTTTTAAAAAGTTGATGAAATCAGAAGAAACAACTTGGTTTAAATATCTGTGCACGGAATTGTGAATTAAATATTAAATAGCAGAAAATTAATAAAAAAGAACTCACAAAATAGTTACACAATGTGGGAATTCCCTCCTTAGTAACCAAATGAACAGAGACAAGTGTTCACTGTGATTTCCCTATGGAGGTGTTGAGCACAATGCAGGTGAACTATGCCATGGACTAGGTGTTGTGGAGAAGGGAGGCGAGAGAGGAACATTACAATGGGCAAAAAGATGATGGACTCCAGATCTACTTTCTGATTAAGCACACTATATAAAGATGAGTAGAAGTCAACCTTTCTTACTGGTTTTTTTTTTTTTTTTTTTAATTTTAGTGTATGAGTACAGTTCTTTTCTTTCATTCTAGGAATTTTTAAGAGTAAATATAAACCAAATCTCTATGAGAATCATTCTAAATGCAAAAGGCTTTTGGTCAATTGCTAAATAAAGCATTGCCCTTTTCTCAAAAATGAAGTGGATGAAAATTATACCCTTGCTGCTGGCAGCAAAATGCAAACACTCTCATTCATTTACATTATTATCACATTGAAAGTCGGTTGGGAAGTTTGTGTGTGGGTGATGGATTGCTTTAATTTGCATATTACCCTCCAGACTGAACAAAATATTACCACAAAGCACACTTACTGGGGATGTATTTTAAAAGTAATAGAAAAAAAAAACAAATACAAAAACAAAGAGACAGAGGACAGAAAACTTTTCAATTTTTGGGGGGCGGGGAGGACACCTAAAATCCTCTTCCAAGCCACTAGCATGTTCTAAACTTGTGACATTAAGTGGAAGTTACAAAATCTGCAAAGGCATGCACTTTCACTTCTAAATGAGTATACTTTCTACTAAAATCTACATAAAGAAATTAGCAGCTAAATTAATTTTCCTTAAAACAAAAGAAAAAAAGTTGGTGTTGTCAGCCTTGCCTGACCATGCTTTATACAACCCAACCTAGAGCAGCTGTGCATGTTCTTATTGTACTGCCAATGGATGGGCAAGGGACATAGCTGAATAACATGCAGGCCAGTCAAGTCATTTAGACACTGATTATATGTATATATGCGCAACTTGCTTTGATAACCTGGGTAAAAGTGGTGACTTGAGCCTCTGGATGCTTAAAAAACACCAGAGCAGCATTCTTGACGGCTCCAGCTTGATCTCACGCCTGTGAGAAGAATGGTCAGAAGTGAAGGTCACCGTGTCATATCACTAAATTTCTCTTTGAAAGGTTATCAGTCAAGCATGGAGTTAACATTTTCTTCAAAAAGTTGAAAAGAGAAGCAGGCATTGAAAAAATTATAACGGGAATTGCATTCATATAGTCAAAATAGCAGAAATGTTAAAGCCTATAGAATTAGGACATGAATTTTAAATGATACAGTTATAGTTCTCCAGACAGCTGATAAAGAATCAAGCAAATTTTGGGGAAACACAAAAGAGCACTTAATTCAAACATCTTCATACCCTCTGAGTCCAATCTATCCTCCAAAAAGAAGTTGATTTAGACACTGAAAAATAGACAGCACTTCATTTTTTTCTTTAACTCAAGGGTAAATACAAAACCCAGCAAAGCATTCATTCAATCATCTCATAAAACAAAGACTGTCTTGTGAAAACACTCAGTTGGTAAGTTCAGAATTTGTGTTCAATAACATATGGAGGATTTCTGTATGTAAGCAGAATGATCTCAGTCAATTGGGTTAGATACAATTTCCTATCACAAGCTTCTCTTACTTAAAAAAACAAACTTTAGGAAACACAAAACTAAATACCATCAAGCTAAGATTCAATTCAACTTTAGCATGAGTTAATAGAGCTCAGAAAACTGGATACTATTCTCTTATGAAGTATATCACTACAGACAAGTAAACAAGATGAAAATAAGAACCATTTCTTCTTCATTTACTTTTTAGTACATACTAAAACCATAATTGTGATGAATTATAAGGAAAAAAAGTATACACACTGAGGTAGCATCCCACCTATATATAAACTTATTTTTAAAATGCTTTAAAAAATTACATACTGTGAATTTAAAAAGTGACTATTTGAAAAATTAAATCTTGATTTGCCTATCCAGTATAATCTAACATTAATTTATCAATCATCTTTACTGTATTGATGCTTTCTATTTCCTTAAAGGGAAGCAGCATAAAATATAAAATATCTAATAGTGTTAAAGCCACAGATGTGCACAACCAAAATGTCCCTTTATTTTTAAATTCCTACCTCTTTGCTTTCTTCCATATCTGATTCACTGCTGAACTCTTCTGTATTTAAGTTTTCAAAATCAGACTCTCCCACGGCAATGGGCACGGTCACGGTGAGGCTGGGGTTGTTTATGAATGACATGTAGTCACTTTCATCTACCACGTACTTCTCCACACTGCTACCTATGCCGCTGGTCGTTCCATTTCCATCTTTGAGGTAATTGAGGTCTTTGCCTATTTCTATAGTGGTGTGGTTGGAGATACAGCTGTCTTTCTTGTTATTCAGATCTTCAAGGGGTTTGATTTCATCCAAAGCTTTCTGCTTTCTGACAAAGGCTTTCTCAATGAATTCACGTATCTTCCTTTTAACAAAATCGATTCCCCTTTGCATCCTTCCCACAGCTATCTGGAGGTTGTTCATTTCATTATCATCATCTGTGGCAGCAAGGTTGTCAGAGCTGAAAGAGCTGAGCAGCAAGGCCAAGAAGAGGTTCAGCACCTAAGTGGGAGGGGGAGAGCGATAAGACAGCCCGTAATACTCTTCATATCCCATTAAAGACAATGTCTCCGGAAACACAACAAAGAAAACTGAAACAATCACCTGGCTGATAGCAAATACTACTCGCCCTCTTTACTTCAGGCTCATTTCAAAATCACTAAGCTAGCATGCCACAATAGTTCTATAGTAACTTTACACCCAGAAGAATCTAGACACCTCTGCAGTTAAAGAAATATGTTATTTGGACCCTTGTTATTTTGAACATATAAACTGTATTTCTTAGGACAGTGACTATTAATTACATTTTATTCCTAGGACCAAATAGAACTCATGTATACTGAAATGTGGTTTGGCCTCTGCAGCATTCTAACGTCTTTCACTTTGGTAACTTGCTAAACTCAAGAAAAATATATTTATCGCTAGAAGTTCATATTCACTGGGAAGTCATCCCAGTTTGCCACTTAAAGCTCTTCTATCTTTTCAGAAAACAGGGAAAGAAAAATTTGCAGGAGCCAGTACATGGAGTTCAGTCATACTCAACCAAGTGTATAATGAAAATCTTTTCTTTATAGTAATCTTTAGCCTGAGAACTTGGGAGGCAGAGGGAGACAGATTTCTGAGTTTGAGACTAGCCTAATCTACAGAACAAGATCCAGGACAGCTAAAGCTACACAGAGGTACCCTGTCTCAAATATACATACATACATATATATGTACATAATATATATGTATATTTGATGGCCATATTATTTTAGCTACAAAATAAATATATTTTGCATCTCACCAAACAGTTTTTCCATTGGCAATAACAAAAAAGAGGAGGCATATGTACATGTGCACAAACTTACACACACAAACACACACACACACATACTCATAAATTAAAAATACAACTAACCTATTGGAGATAGCTTCTGAGTTAATGATATGGACTTGTGTCTACTTCCCCTCTCAGCACTCCAATGGAGTCTGGCTGGGTATACAAACTACACCTCAAGATGGGCCCCTTGGTCCAACAGTAGATCGCCAGCATCAAACAAACTTCATGGTATTTTGGGTAGGGGGGATATGTTTCAACTCAGAATGCTTTGGAATTTTTTTCCTTTTGCTTCTTTTTTATGGCTTTTGAGTTTGTTTTTTATGAGTTTTCTTTGTGTGTGAATGTGAGTGTCTCTATATCTGTGTTTTTGTGTTGCTTGTGCTTTTTCTTTGGCTCTTTTTGTTCTGTTTGTTTGGTCTGTTCTGGTTTGTTTTTACTTCATCTTATTTTATTTTGGCATTATTATTCCTTTTTAGATGCCTGTTTGTGCTCTTCTAAGACGAGGCAGACGGAAAGGATACAGGGAGGATTTGGGAGAAGTCAGTGGAGGAGAAACTGTAATCAGAACATATTGTATAAAAATGTATTTTTCTTTTTATATGCACCATTTAAAATTTTCTCTTATTGGAATAGTTTTTTATTGTCTAAAGACTAATAATAAAATAAAGTAAGATAAAACAAAACGAACCTAGAATAAGATACAATATACCAACAGAAGAAAAAGAGACAAAGGAAGAACACAAGAAACAGCACATGGATGCAGAGTCACACAGGAATCCAATAAAACTCGAAGCCCAAAGCCAAAATACACTTGCTTTTAATTAAAAAATAAAAAAAAAGATATTGTGAAAAAGAAAAAGGGCATTTTAGGTTTTTAATCTGCAAGTATTACATTTCAATCTTTAAATCAAGGATAGACATAATTATTTTATATTAATAATACACTATCTTAATTAAATCTTTGCATGATAATCCTTATTAACATTAAATGTCATCTGTACCATAGTTTTTTGATAGTTCCTGAAATTCTCTTTAAACTTGAATTTTTGAGCTTGCAAGATATCTCAGGAACAAAGATGTTTGACACCCAACCTGGCAACCTTAGTTCTATTCCCAAGACCCACATGGCATATGGAAAGAACCAACTGTAAGTATTCCTGGCATGCTGTGTGGTGGACTCAATGTGGCTCCAGGTGAAATAACAATTCCTGACATGTAAAGGCCACATGGTAAAGCCAACATGGTGCAGTGTACAGAGGGCATGCCCCCCTCTTCTCCCTCTCTGTCTCCACCGTTCCTCTCTCTGTCTTTCTCTCTACTGCTCTTCTTCGGGTACTTGCCTCTCGGTAACTCTCCAAGATAAACTCTCGTGTGGCACCTGGCAATGAGTGTGTGTATTTCTCCACACGTGCAAAAAATTAGGGCTGGAGAGATGGCTCAGAGGTTAAGTGTAGGGAGCCGGGAGCCCGGTCAAGCAGGCAAGATGGTGCCAGTTTCCGGTACCAAGGCTTGGTGATAAACAACATATCTGCGCATGTCCCCCGGTAAATTTCCACTCTGTGAGCCAAGCCCTCTGACCCTGCGACATATCAGGCGAGAGTCCGCAACCAACCAAAAGGGGACACATAAGAGGCGAGGGCTTGAAAGTATAAAAGCCGGCTCCTGGCAAGGGGTCAGGGTCTTCCCATTTTCTAACAAATGGAGAGCTCTAATAAACTTGCTGCAGAAGGATCCAAACTGCGTACTGCGTTTTTCTTCGCGGGCGAAGACAGGGCGCGGGACAGTTAAGAGCACTGACTGTTCTTTCAGAGGTCCTGAGTTCATTTCCCAGCAACCACATGATCGCTCACAGCCAACTATATATGCAGATAAGAGTATTCATATACATAAAATAGATAAATATATTTTTAAAAAAACTATCACTAACTCCCATGTGTTGTCCTCTGACCTCCACATACATATCATATCGCATGTTCACCCACAACTACACACACACACTAGACAAACAAACAAATAAATAAATAAATAAATGGAATAAAAAAAATTTTCAACATATCCTCAAAGAGATCTGTTTTGTTTTTGTTTTTTTTCAAAACAATAACTGATAACAGACTCATTCTTTTCAAATTCATTCCATGTTTTCTGACACAAATTTGTTTCTGACACCCTTTGATTGCCATCAATTTCTGAGTTTTATAAAGGAGCCTTTAGCTTTGAATTGCCTATGGAGAAAATTTCTTTCTTTATGAGTAACATTAGCCTTCCTATCAGTTAGACACCTGTGACCTCACTTTGCAACAATTTACTTTTTCTCTTCTCACTCTGGCTCCTTGTTTCTGTCCACTCATTCTCCATTGCCACCAAGTCTCTCTTCATTGCCTTTCCTGCTCCTTCTCCAGCTAATACCCAATACACACAGGAAATGAGAGACTGTCTGTGCGATAGGCATGACCATTTTCGTTGTTTTTCCATTCTTGTGACTCTATTCATGTTTCTCCCTGTTCTATTCCATCTTCTTCTACTTCCCTAAAATCAATCACCCTTAAAGATGTATTTCTCATTCTGATGGCATTAAAATTACTTCATACTCTTTCTTTAAAAGTGAGTTTTCTGATCCATATACACTCCCTTTAGTAAGTAGCTTTTGTAAACAGATTACAACACAGTGACTGAGTGTAATTTTCAGAATTAGAACAGAATGGCTGTCTCCTCTGACCCCCACACCTACCCTGTACTATCTGAAGTGCAAGAGGTGGCTGCTGTCTAATAGGGACACTCAACAATCCTATGGGCTGGGTCCATGATCTTCCTCCAGCAGCCAATGAAAAACTGGAGCCACCTGTTGTCAAGAGATGGAGTCTTCTTGGAAGCTCCTTCTTTTTTCCCAATAAAAGTATGGCCTCAGTAAGCATCTTGACAGCATTATCAAGACTGACTCTGAGCTTTCATCCATAGAAGTTGCTCAGTCTTCAGTACTTGATATATGAGGGTTTGTTCTTTTGTAAAAAGTCCACTCCCTGTTTCCCAGCTGCAGGGTGCACTGTCCCTTAGTTTGGGGACATTATTTTTCTACCAATAACTTAAATTTTACTGTACAATCATAGCTATTTCAGATCTACATAGTTTAATAAAAATTGAGCCTCCCTAACAAAATTATATTTCCCCATGTGAAAGTATGATACAGTGTTTTGTTTTCAAATTCCAAACATAACCTTTTATCTCAGCAAATGTCCTAACACTGAGGCACTTTTTTCTCTTTATCATACCATGCTTCCAAGACCCATAACAGTTATACTGTAAATAATTGGCTTTCTACAGGAATGATGATGGTTGTGTTTTAGTCAATATTACTGACACTGTAGTTTCTAGCTACAAAATACCTTTGAATACCATTCTTGAGTTGCAATGTTGAGCAAAATTTTAACTTGAATTTTTGGGAAACTCAAGACTGAAACATTTTTGAAAGATAATATTGCTAATAATTGTAAGCAAAATAAATAGGTGATTTTATTTATACTTCCATATTAACATAGAAATGTTAAACTAGCAGGTTCCTCACCATTGAATAATAAGAAAGAACTTTGGCCCCAGAGACATTCTGAGGGTGTGTAAACTACTGAAATCTAAATCATGTGTGATTCCTGCAATCTTAGTAATAAGCAACTGAAAATAAACTTGCTACAAAATGATCTTCCTTAAAACACAAAATGATCTTCAGCTAAATATTTTAAAAATATATTAATTGTGACCAAATATGGAAAAATTAATTTTGCTACTTACGACAAGATTGCCAATCACCATGACCATCATGAAGACAGTGAGGCACATGGTCTGGCCAGCAACCTCCATGCAGTCCCACATGGTCTCTATCCACTCTCCACACAGCACACGGAACACAATCAGGAAGGAATGGAAGAAGTCATGCATGTGCCAGCGTGGGAGTTCACAATCATTGGAAATCTTGCAGACACACTCTTTGTAGCTCTTTCCAAACAGCTGCATGCCTACTACAGCAAAAATGAAGACAATGATAGCCAACACCAAGGTCAGGTTGCCCAGTGCACCCACGGAGTTACCGATGATCTTAATGAGCATATTTAGTGTGGGCCAGGATTTTGCCAACTTGAAGACTCTAAGCTAAAAAAAAAAAAAAAAAAAAAAAAAGAAAAAAATACTGTTAACATCTTACCTTGTAGAAGCATCTGTATTCTTATTTGCAGCAGAAATACATAGCAAGTATGTGTCAACGGTTGAATGATGGATTATTCATGTGCCAAAGAATTATGTAACAAAAGTAGCAGATCTTGCACACACACACACACACACACACACACACACATACGCACACATGCACATATGCACATACACATGCATGTATTAGCCCCACAGGGAGAGAGAGAGTGCCTATGGAAGCTTTTGGATTTTTTAAAAAACTGTGGTTGTTTGTTTTTAACTAAAACATTTAAATGTCATATAAGTTAATTCAGAGACTCACTTTCAAAAAAGTAGAGCTATTATTTAACAGCTCAGAGTTAATATGTTTTTTCAGTGTAGTTGAAAGATCATGATGTATAGCACACACATTGCATAAGTTAAAAGAGAAAGATTAAACACTTCTTGGAGAGTTTACATGATCTTCATCTAGCTATATCTCTATCTTGCTATAATTTTAGACTATACATTTTTTAGGATTTATGTTAGAAGGAGGATTAAGCTAAAAGGTACACCTTTCAACCTTGATATCTTCAGTAATTTATGAATGAAGTCATTTCAGAGTGTACATATCCCCTCGCCACTATACATGACAAATTGGTGATATTGGTTGGCAGAAGCCCCTAAAGCACCATCATTAGTTAAAGAGCAGAAGCATTTTATTTCTGATGCTTAAGTAAATGTCAGGCTGGCAGTAGTGCATAATCTAACGCCACCTAAGTGACTCAAAGGAGTGAGTAAAAGCACCAGATTGTTTAATTCATTCCAAGAGATAATTTATGAAAAAGGGCCTGGTACATTATGCAAGCTGTTAATGATTCTGTGATCCCCAGTTCCCTGCATTGTATCAATTATCACAAAGGTTTATTAAACATTATTCTTTAAAAAGCCATTGTCCATATTACCCTGCCATATAATTATTCTAATTGTTTTCTGTAATTCTTGCATCTCTCTAGTTTCAAATTAGACCCATAACTCTCATTGAAGACGAGGGAGAAATATTATTATAGGGAAGGGTCTTAGCTCAAATTTGAACTTTGAAACTCATAAGGGAAGTCTCAAATAGACATAAAATCAAAGTTTCAAGGCAAGTTGGCAGTGCAATAAATCACCTACAAGACTTTTTTTTGGGTAACTGTTGTCAACCTTTATTATTTGAAAATAGAACCAAGCCCCAGTCAGAGCATATACAATAAAATATGCCAAACCCTTAACAAAAATGTGTCAAATAATATGTAGTCATTTAATTTAAAAAGAAGCCAATAGTTAAGAAATCAAAAGACCAAATGAAAGATAATTAATTTAAAATAATAAAAAGAGAGAAGGTTTGATAACTTCCTCATCTGACTGAAGGAAAAATATTCAAGAAACACTGTCTTTATTTTCCTCCTCCCATACTCCATATTCCAAGTATTAGCTTCTTAGGGGATAAAGTAGGCAATGCAAGGTCCCATTAGAGCCTTGTGCATGGTCACACAAATCAAATAACTGTGTTCACAATAGTGATTTTAATCTGGATTGATGTGTGACTCCCATGTATTCTTTCTCCATTAAACCTGTCGTTTGATTGTAGAGAGGAGAGAGAGAGAGAGAGAGAGAGAGAGAGAGAGAGAGAGAGAGAGAGGCATTATTGGCCGTTCGTTGAAATATTTATCAATGCTATAATGAAGGAAGAATGACATTTCAGGGAAGGGCATTGCATTGTCAAAGAATATTATATTTGTGAAATATGTTGAAACTGCTATTAGGAAAGAATAAAGACTAATTAACTGACACAGTAAGTATAGTTAATTCTAATTAATTACCAGTCGGAATGATCGAAGAACAGACAATCCTTCCACATTGGCCAAGCCGAGTTCCATTAAACTAAGGCTCACAATAAAGCCATCAAAGATATTCCACCCTTCTTGGAAGTAATAATATGGATCCATAGCTATTATCTTGAGAAACATTTCTGCTGTGAAGATCCCAGTGAAGACCTAAATGAAAAAGAACAATGTAACTAGCAGCAAACCAAACACAAATTCTGGATTTCAAAGACTGATTTGCATGTGACAAGTTGATGCTTTCACAAGTTTTATATTCAACCCAATATTTAATTGTTCATTATATTTAAGGTTTTCCTGGTGAAGTACATTTTGTAAAGTATAAATTTAGATGAAAAATAAACATCCTAATTTTTATACAAAAAAATGCACAGGGCACACTGTGCTTAGATGTGGTCTTGTCCTCCAAAACATCACCAAGTGTTTGCCCAGAAAAAAGGTTGTTTCCTTCCAAGGATCTGCAGATAAAACTGGTGCTAAGGAGATTTTATATAAACTGTAATGCACATAATCACTAGCAGCCTTAAAGACAGCAAAGATTTATTAATTGTTAATTTTGGAAAATAAAATCAATGTTTTCCATTTTCAACTGTTACTCCAAACCTTCTTCCTCCTTCACATATCTTGACTTTTTTTACTCTCAATGTTTCTTACTAGTAATTGGAGTTAGCCAACTTGATTTTTGTTTCTCATTACCCAATATATTGTGTGTATATCCTTACTTGATGTATTTCTTCTTATTGAAATGGAAGCTGCATCCCTATTCTGAGCTAATTTCCCTCTTTTGTGGTAGCTGTCTCTTGAACTTTATAAGGTATTGACTTTCTTAAATAGCTTGTAGTTTCAATCTGTTCCTATACCTGGTTGCTTTCCTGTTGGGATTTTACAGAAAATGACAGAGCTTCCATCCTTCCTTCACCTTAAAAACACCACCTCTCTCAACCAATCAACCCTACTGGCACTTAGTTGCCCCTTTGGTTGCTGTCATTATTATTTTCTTAAAGACATTTTAAAAGCTTGTGTTCTATCAAACAATCTAGCTGCTTCTACTTCTTCAAATGATTGCATGGATAAGAAGTTAATTTGTCCTAAAGCAGTTTCTTTATTTGAGAACAAGTTTGGTCCAAAGTTTCCATCATTATAATAAATAATAACCTAGTTTGATTTGTCAATAAAAGGTTAACTAAATTAGACGATGCCCTATAACCAAGCTACCACATCACAGCCAATTGTAGCAGCTGCTGAATACCTATTAAATCAATCAAAAGCTTAGAGCTGCTAAAATCCATGATCATAATTTGAAAACATGAGATAAAGCAGACATTACCATTTCAAATCTAAGGCAAAGGTCAACTATATAAGCCAAAGAGGTTGTTTCTGTGAGAAATTTTCTTTCTTTGGGCTACAAAAAGGCATATATCCTGTGGAGCAGAGCACTTTGAAGAAGGTCTCCTCAGGAACACTTCCTGTTCTACAATCTCTTTTTTTCAAGTGAACTGTTAAATAAAAATAGTCACTATCGGAAGGGTAGGGGGAAGAAAATCGTGTATGCTATTTAATGCAGCACTTGATATAAATATGTGTTTATTACACATACATTATTTTTGAATCAGTTGAGGTCTATCAGACATAAAATAAACAATATATAGTGTTCAATTTAAATAAAAGAAATTTTTATATTTTAAGGTATTTGTTTAAGGTTCATAAGCACTTAATAATAATTTCATATTTTATAGAAGCATATATTACCAAATTCTCAGCATAATCTTGTTTTTAAAAGTTTTTACTTGCTTATTTTCTTGTGTATTTGGGGGAGCACATGTATAAGTGGCATGCAAGTGAATAAATTACACAAGTTGGTTCTCTTCCACCTTTAGGGGTCAAGTGTCTAATTTAGGTCACCAGACTTGGTGAAAAGCTCCTTTTCTTGCTGAGCCATCTGGATGGCTCTAACTGTCTTTGTTTCTTTCCTTGTTCGATTTGATGTAAGATCTCCTTATGCAGCACAGATGGTCCTAGAATATGTGATCTTCCTGCCTTTGTCTCCCAACTGCTGGGATTACAGGCATATTCTGTCATGCCTAGTTATAGTTATTGTTATAATAGAGAATTGACTATTCCTAAATCAAACTACACTTGAATTTTTTGCACTATGTCATGTGTAGCAACCCATTTTTACTGTTTAAAAGCATGCAAGAAATTTTGGTATCTTCATTGAAAATGGTCAAAAGTTGATATCTTATTTGACAATAACATATAAAATTATTATAAACATATATATATTGGTAGGAAGATAAACTCTCAAGAGTCTTACCAAATTCCCAACGGACAGCACACTGCTGAACTGCTCTGTCATGGGGTAATGCTCCATGGCCATGAAGAGTGTATTTAATACAATGCAGATGGTAATGGCCAGGTCAACAAATGGGTCCATCACAACCAGATTGACAAGATGTTTTACCTTTAACCATGGTTTACAACAGTCCCAAATCAGGCACATATTAGCAAATTTATACCAGCATGGTGGGCATTTCTGTCTGGATTCTTCAAGTTCTGGGGAGGAAAAAGTAAATATATTCATATTTCTTAACTTTCTTTTAATTTTCTTTGGTTTAAGTTGAAAGTAATTTTTAAAAAATAATTTAAATGTATTTTTAAAAGATAAGATAATCTGATGAAAGAGCAAGAAAAAATTTTGAGTTTGCAGTCACAGAAAGGATAGGTACAGAAAGACTAATAAATTTCCCAGTGTTTCTCAGATAGACGTAGTTACTAAACCTATCTGCAATACTTATATTTTCAAAACAATATTGACTACAAGGTTACAAAAAACAAAAGGCAGAACTTTCATTACAGACATGTCTATCTATCTATATTCCAGGCAGAAAAAGGGGCAAGGTATGGATGGTACCAAACTCTCCCCAGGAGACACCCTAATAACCTCAATGAATAACAGGAAATCTTGGTCTCTAGATATCATTGGAGGGAATCTTATGAGACACATCTAATGGAATCACTCCTCTGAGTTAAAAAACATCCACATCATTCATGTTTTTGTCATATAAAGACTGCAGTGATTTGAATGAGAATGTCTCCCATAGGTTCATGCATGTAAATGCTTGGTTCCCACCTGCAGAACTGTTTGGTAAAGTTTAGGAGGTATGGTATTGTTGGAGGAGATGTGTCATTGGAGGTGGGGTTTGAGTTTTCCAAGTCCTTTACCAATCCTTGTTTGCACTCTCTGCCTTCTAATTTTGAGTGAGAACGTAAGCTCTCAGTAATTGCTCCTGTGTCATGCCTGCCTACCTAATTTCATGCTCTTCAACATGATGATCATTGGCTCACATTCTGAAACTGTAAGCCCCAATAAACTCTTTTTTCAAAAAAAAAAGTTTAAGTTACATGGGCTTGCATATTAAGTTCAGCAAGTTTCTTGTACTCTGCATACATCAATTAATCACAAACTACCAAAAATAAAATAATTAATTGAATAAACTGAGGTCCTCACTGTTGGCATGCTAACATTTTATAAAAGAGATTCAAAGACTATTAATAAAATACAAGATTTAATACAAAACATTCATAGAATTCATATATTTCTATTGGATCTATTTACCATAATATACTGAAATTTGTAATTATTATATCAAAAGTATGGCATAAAATTTCAGTTAAAAATGTTAAGAGAGTATTCAGTGCTTTTAAGAAGAATTTAAGCTAAATAGCATTGTAATATCAAACTTTTCTGACTATTTTTTACAGGGCTATTTGATCATTTCTTGTAAAATCAAGCAACTCGGAGAACTTCTAGATGTCATAGGTTTAGTAAATACTGACAACAATTTTGGGGAAAATATGAAGTAGAAGATTATCACCTCTATCATCCTTTGTAAGATGTAAACTAAGCAAAGTATTCAGTAGGAAAGGATACCAAAGTTGTTGGTTTCTGCCAGTTGCCATTGCAGAAGATTGCCTGCTCTGCCAAACATGTGACTATCACTTTTTCCATTCACAGAAGAAGGCTTTCCTCTTCTGTTCATTTCATGGCATATGATTTCTGACCAGTCATTCTAGTAGTATTTTTTGTAGCAAGTAGGGTGTTTCTTCACAACTGATGTAGTTTAACATAAAGTAAAATTTACCAAGGAGGAGACAGCATAGAAAGTGAAGAAGCATATTGCTAGATCTTTGTTCTCCTAATAAACATTTGTTATTTATTTATGTTATAAAGTTAATCACTTTCTTAAATAAATTTATTCTTAACTACATCAGTGGAAATCTGTTAAGGCCAGACACTTTAAATTTCTCTTTAGATACTGAAATTCTTCAAGTGAACATTTTAATTTTATCTCTTACAATTTGTAATTTGGTAAACATTAAGAAAATATTTTAGTTAAGTAAGAGAAAATATCCCATTAATGAAGTTATTATCCACATTTATTTATTTTATATACTTATTTTTATTACATTATAGATGCTTCCAATACTCCCAGACAAGTTCATGTTCACACAGGAAATATAGGAGGTCCATATAATTTGCAATAAATAACAGAACAGAAGCTGCAAAATTTCTGTCTAGGTGTTACTAGAACAAGTTTAATTTATACAAGCTGTGACTTAGGTAGAAAAAGAAAAGCAAATAGCATAGCACAGGAAAAGGAAATCAGAGAAATATTCAAAGGGAAAATTCAGCAGGTGCTGATGATCTTGGCACTAGGAAAAGCCGGAGCAAAGTTGCCTCAAGTCTAAAAAAAAAAAAAAATCATTCAATTATTCATTCCCCATAGGACTATCTCCCACTTTGAAAGAAGCAAAGCACCCAGCAGGGAACTACAACCACTTCTCCATTATTCCTGTGGGGTTGCCCACTGTAGGGGCATCAGCAACTAAGATTTTGTCTTCTGTTGACTAACCCAAATTCCTTAAGTACTTTAATTTATCCCCCAACATACATATCATATGTCCATGAAGCATTTCTATGTAATTTTGCATTTTAAAATAACTTTTGCTCATCATTAACCATGACTATTTATTACCCTGGATAATGGAGAGTTGGCTGTGGTTGAAATGAAGGAAAGCGAAAGCTGCCAGCCGTGTTAACAAGCCTGATTTACGAAAGGGAAGATGAACCAAATTTTAGAAGAAGCTGCAATTAAATAAACAGATAAGAACAACTAAGAAATTGCCTCACCATTCATGGAAACAGAACCGGACCCTGTCAAAGCAAACTTTACTACGTATGTTATGTGCAGAAGACTGCTGCCAACTAAGTCTGGCCAGTGTCATGTTCAAACCGTTCAGATGTAACTGAATAAAGAAATATCATTTTATGTCACAAATGGGAAAAAAGAATGAAGTTTAGCCGACTACCTCACTAAAGCAAACTTCATTCACACAAAAGCTCTGAAGACATTAAGAACAAAATTTTATGGGCTGTCGCTTCTTAAGTTCTTCTAACTTCTAGAACAACCCTTTCATTCTAACCAACTTCAGGAGACATGTTTTCATAAAGAAAGAAGTGTGTGCGTTCCTTCTGACCTCTGGATGTCAATTCATGGACGAGTCCAGTTTGTAATGATTGAATTGTCTTTTTCCTTCAGTTATGCCTTACATTAGTTTGAACTTAACGCTAGCAGAAGTGCAAAGTGCGACTAACAATTAGACTTACCCTGGCTCCTCCTCTACTTCCTGCTTGGGGGAGCAGCCATGCTGCTGACATCGGAAGCAGAACCACTGGCCCCTTCCTCGCAGTGGTTTTGCTATGGCAAGGAGCAGAAGCCCAGAGACTCTTCAAAAGATTTACCTGGAGGGATAGGGAGGAGCAAGCTACTGGCAACTGGGGGAAAGAAGGAGTGTGGGCTAGACAGGCAAGGCTGGGGAAGAACGGACTAGAGTTTAATATTCCAGTGAAGTCAGTGAAAAGATCAGGACCCGGAGAAAACTGGGTCTTGTATCAACATCTTATCTATGACGACAGAGTCATCTATTATAGTAGCCTTTTCTGGTTATGACTTTCAGGTGTTTTGATACTGAGATCATGAGACTTTTGCAATATGAATAAAGAAAATTCTTTCCAATAATCTACACAGTCTCTGAAGAAACTAAAGTTAGGAAGGGAGATATAATGGGAGAAGGGCCAGGGAAGGGCAGAAAGGAAGTGGAGATATGATTAAGATACAGTGTATATATCTATTAAAATTTAAAAAGATTAAAAAAAATAAAGTCATGCACACACTCATTTTTCTCTCAGCTTTATGCTCCTTCTAAGCTTTATCTTTTGACTTACATATTGAAACACTTTTATCCATGTGGTATTGGGAATCAGAAAGACTTTTAAAAGATGTTGAAATTGAATAAATTTTCTACGAAAGCAAGAAGGGAAAAATAAGGAAGATATGAACAACCAGGGTGAGGATTATATATGAATACTTTTTAGGTGAATATATTTTCTATGTATTGAAGTTGACAGTTGTTGATTTTACTTGTAATATAAAAAAGAAATAAAACACACATTAATAGTATGATAGAACAATTAATAACTATAGCATTCATTGACGATCTTCATCATGCAAAGTACAGGGTAATTAAATAAGTTTAATCTTATTAAATCTTATGTAATCCTTATAACAATTATGCCTAAACATTGCAGTCCACATTTTGGCTGAAAAAGTGAAATTCAAACAATAAATTAGTACATTTAACCTGGAACTGATACAATTAAGCTGTTTCCCAAACTTTCATTTGGTAGTATGAAAGCCAGACTTATAAATACTATGTTAACTATTCTGATATAATCTCCAGACAAAGTAAATGCTGATATAACATTTCATCAGAGCTATATAGATGATGAGGAGGAGAAAAAAGAGAAGAACAGAAGTAGAACTGTAAAATTCTAAATATAGCTTCAATGAGGCATGACAATTTAACATGTAATTTTACTTATAATGTTAATTGAGTAAATAAACTTTATTACTTGTTAGCTTGCTATATTTTATAACTTGTCAAATGTGTTAGCACCATAATGAGAAGAATAAAACATTACACTGTTACTAATGTCATCATCAAGCTTCAAAAGTTTAGAATTTTAGTTCTGACAGTCGTATTCCAAATGTACCTTAAATTTGTAGCAGTTTCTGAAAGGCTTGTTTAAAAATCTACACAAAACAGGTGAGTCCTTGTTTTATGTACTGATTCGACTTTACCTTTTAAAAGAAGTGGTGATGTGGTACTGGGTTAGGAAGTATTGCCTTAAAATTTAGACAAGGAGCTCCACATCATTACCAACCGCACTAACAAAGAAATGATGCTGTGGAACTTTTGACATACCTTCCATTGTGTTGGTCAAAATGCTGGCCATACTCATTGCTCTTTGCCTTGATGTAGGGTCTTCCAGCAAGTCCATTGACACATGGTAAGAACTGGACCTTCTCTTTCTTATTTCTGTTTCAGTAGTTGTGCCCTAAAATACCAAAATTCCAGACAACAAAATAATCACTCTTCTTGGGTAACAAACCTAAAAGTACTCTGGGCTACTTAACTGGGTTTTCAATGCTCTCTCAGGTATAGCATTGTCTTGCTTTCTCATTGCTATGATTAAATACCAAACAAAAGCAACTCAAGAGACAACTCTTTGTTTTGGCTCACTGAAGTTTCAAGTGGTTATAGCCTCCTAAGGCAGAGAAGGCATGATGGCAGACAGACAGACAGGGAAGGAAGGCATGGTGACAGATAGACAGACAGACAGGGAAGGCATGGTGGCAGCAGTAAGGGGCTGGATCCTCATACAACATCTACACTCAGGAAACAGTGTGCAGAAAGTGGGACCAGGCTATGAAGCCTTACATTCCACCCCTAGTGACCCACCACCTCCTTCTGTTTTTATCCATTAAGGTTTCTCAACTTTCTCAAATAATGCCACCAGCTGGGGACCAATGATTGAACATGTGAACCTATGTCATATCTAGACCACCATAGCTCCTGGGGACATTTTTAGAATTATCATTTTAGGATAGTTTACAAAAGTCCACTAGATTGCCAGTCAGATTCTTGGATGCTCAAGTTTGACAGAGTGAACTTCCTCTATGCTAGAGATTTAGGTTGGAAGGACCAATATTAATATCACCTGGATAAACTCTGAGCATCTCACCCCTTTCAACCTTGCATTTCAAACTAAAATGCAGTGTTTCTGATGTACTCCCAGGTTCAGTTTTTATGTCTTTACAGACAGGTGTAAAAAAAAAATTGTTATCTAATATGCCTCCATAATAGTTTCCTTAAAATGTGATGTCTGTATGTAAAATACTTGTTTCTTTTTTTTTCTTGAGACAGATATCATTTGCCAATACTCATATTAATTCTTTTTATTGAACCTATCTTTTCATATTATACATATGAAACAACTATTTACAGATGAACTAACTAAAGATTGAAATTCTCAGGACATAATACTTGGTGGTGTTTGGATTTTACCAATCATACAATGATTCAGTTCTTCCCTACTTTAAAGTAAACTCTCCAGGTTTAGAGATGAGTAGAAACATCCTACTTCATGACATCAAACATGAAGTTAAGCACCACAGAACAAAAGAAAACCCTCAAGGTTTTCAAATGCTGGTCTCAGCGAGTAATAAATAAGGCACTCTCAGTTCTGTGAGTGATTTTGCCAATGTTTAAAGAGCAACATGAGTGCTGCTTACTAATCTGGACCGTATTGTGATGTGAGCAATAAACACTACTGAAGTTTTCACTGATTTGTGCAATCATGTATTTCCAAAACTTGTTTGGACTAAACTGATGTTATCAGGAATGATGATAAAAACCCATGCAGTCACCTCATATTAACTTCAAGATAAAGGAAAAGATAAACTAGGAAGAAAAGAGAGAGTCCCTCACTGAAAATAAAGCTATTCAATAAAAGATGGGCTCACAAAATGAAAATATTTTCTTTCTCATAGAGGAACATTTTTTAGGAAAAATAAGGAGGTCACATAAATGTCATTTTATCTCTTCTGCTTCAGGTAAAACCACATACAAAACTCTAGATCTATGTAATTTTCAATGGTAGATTCAAAAATCCCTAGTGATACTACTCAGATAATTCTTCTGAAGTTAATTGCCTCAGTGGAATTTATGTGTGAAGAACAGGAAACAGTGTGCTTTGGGACAAGCTCTTTGCCTGCTGCTGTTTGTTTTCTATTTGCATGTCCCCTCTGCAGGATTCCAAACCCTGCCAATTGTTTGCCCCTTCACTTCCTTCCACAGGACAGAAACTTGCCCCAATGCTTTGTCTTGAGGCTGAATGAGAGCAGGTGTGGGGATTTCCAGACTATCAGGTTAAAGCAGGCTTGCCTTCAAACTAGGCCCAATCAACCTTTATTTTGGTGTTCTGCCTTTTCTGATACAATAAATGAAAGATGACTTTTGATGAATGCCACAATAGTGTTGATATTTTTATTTGTACTTAAATTTATGTAATGAAATTATGACTTTTATTTGACATGAAGATCTAGAATAGGCTTACTTCTGTATTCAGGAAACATTTGGATAGAATGTTTCTTAAGACTAAGATTTTTAGGGTCTCTCTTCAAAGCTCAAGTCAGAGTATTCTGGGTATAGCTAGAAAATTTGAAATTTCTATTTCTGAGACTCATTCTAAGAGAGTTTGAAGCATAGCTTAAGAAATACCTTTTTTTCTTTACCAATCAAAACAGTAATATTTCAGTATTGCATGAATATCTTAGAGCTAGGATTGTAGTAGTGTACTGGAATAGCACTTGCCTTGCATGCATGATATGTATCTGTTTTCTAGTACTTCCCTCACCTTCCTTTATCATGGTTCCCATTGCATTACAGAGCTTATTCACATCCTACTTTGGGGTTATTCAAAGGTACCAGATTTACTTGCTGGTTTGTTTCCCCATATTTTAATTAAACTCTATTAATTTTTGAGAATTTAAAAATAAAAAAGAAACATTATTTTAGCTGGGCAGTGGTGGCACATACTTTTAATCCTAGCACTGGGAGGCAGAGGCAGGCAGATCTCTGTAAGTTTGAGCTCAGACTGGTCTACAGAGCAAGTTTCAGGACAATCTGGGCTTCACAAAAAACTTGTCTTAAAAAAACTTAAAAAAAAAAATGAAAAAAGAAAAGAAGTACTGGTTTAAATGAAAGCCAGCACATCTGGGGTCAAGTCTTAGCTTCACCATGCACAAACCTCAGTTTCCTCCAAGATAAATTTTTAATTATTATAATGAGTAGTAGTGAGGGTTCAATGTATTAGCTTTGAAGTGTTCTAGTCAATGTGTTGTATATATCTGGCTAAAATTATTTTTTGAAGATGTGATATTTTCTTATTATTCTTCTTGTCTTTTTCACAACAAAATTCTACCAGTTTTAAGGCTTCCTATTTTTCCAGGATGTTCAGAAGCTTCTCTGGGAGGAAAGGTTGAGAAGAGACCATGGGAAATCAGTGATGAGCAACAGCTATTGTCATACTCCAAGGCAAGATGCTTTTCTAAGTGGCTGAAAACTAACTGGACCATTGTAATGTGGTCCTTGGGGCTTGTCCCCTTAGAAAAACAAAGTTACATGAAAGCAATTATACAAAGGAGATTGTAACTCATCTCAAGACACTGTGATGTGATCAGACAACATGGCTGGAATATTTTTATGAGGGTCAAATAACTTTTTATTTAATGCCAACATAAAAAGTGTCATATTTTATAAAGGAACCTTCAATGGTGAATCTGATATACGTTATTAAGTTGAAAGTCTTTTCTATATGCTTGAATTGAGGCAACTTAGAATTTATGACAGTAACATGAAAGTTAAAATACATTAGGAAAAGTCTAACAGATGTACAGTAGCTGGGCCATTTGAGTTGGTGCTGGGGGAAGGGCATGCTGTGAACAGAGAGAATTGTGACTAAGGGTTGTAGACATAATTAGTGAAAGCTTGACAGCACATGCAAGTGTGAAGTTATTTTAAAGGAACAGAATGCCCAAACTCTTAAAAGGCATAGTTACATAATCATGCCCATGAATTAATTAGTATTTAATTATATTGTCAGGCTGATGGTGCTTGCATTTAATCCTAGTATTTAGGAAGCAGATGCAGGCAGATCTCTGAGTTCAAGGCCAGCCTGCTCTATAAAAAGATTTTCAGGATAGGCAAGGAGATACAGAGAAATCTTATCTCAATAAACCAAATAATAAGAATAACAACAACAATCATATTAACATTTTTGCACAGTAAAAATGTGGTTTTGCTTTTTTGTTGTTGTTAAATTCCCAACTATAGTAATAATAATGAACAAATGCTTCTATGGAAGCATTTATTAATCTTAATTTGTAAAGGTGTGTAGAAGATTTTGACAAGATAAATTCATAGCTTGATAATACTAAAAAAAATCCTCTTGGAATAACAGATGCAGGAAAATTATTGTCTGTGAAAATCAAAACCCACTGCACTAGTGTCCCCTTCTCCTTCGGTGCCCCCTCAGCTGCTGTTTTAACACGCCTCACCTCTGGTAGTAGCTGCCCCACCGGAGATGTGAGAGCAGAAGGCCCTCCAACCAGAGAGACCACGCCATTGCAGTCCACTGAACTGTGCATCTTTCCGTTCATGGGTAGAGTGGGTATTCCGCGGGAGGCACGGCTGGCCTGGCTGACATTGCTGGGCCGCCTTTCTCCATGTCTGTGTGGCACAAATAGAGAGTCTCTTCTGCTGTCATTGTCCTCAAAAGTGCTGTGTTCGTCATCTGCAAAGTCATTTTCAGAACCAATATCCTTCACTCGACCTTTGAAGCTGAAAAGGCTTGCTCTACTGTTGCGTCGTGGAGAGAAAAGGGAGCCTCGGATGCTCAATAGAGACTAGAAACAACCAAAAGAAACAAAATAGATAAAGGGAATTAAGGACCTGTACCCACTGGTTCATAGCTGCAGGATATCTCAGGATAAGTCACAGGTCAGGAGCTGAAAGTTCCCTTCCTACACTAGGTGCTCACCCCTTCCACTTTACTTCTGCCTTCTTCCTTTATAATCCTCTTTGAACATTTTCTTTGTCTTAGTATACATAGAAGCACTCCCATAACATTGTCTAGTCTTATTACTGATGCCTGGAACAGCAGTACTTGCTAGACTATTCTCTTAGAACTGAATTCCACTGAACAATTCAATGAAAAGCAATTAAACACACACCTACATTTAGGCCTTTTGAAACCTAAAATAGATGCAGTAGGAGCTCACAAGTGACCACACCCTGAGGCAGATTCTCCTTGGAGAAAAATCAAAGCCAGCTTGCTGGTAGACCTGCATAATTATAGTACAGGAGCAGTTTCTCTCCCTCCCTTTGTATATTTTATAATGGCCTTCATGAATAAATTAAACAAATCAAGCTGAAATAACTGTATGATTCATTCCCCCATTTTGTCTTCTGTTGCAAGAAATCTGAACAACACCATATTAACAAAAAAACAGTTTTCAACTAAGAATATGGTCATTGTCACTAATCATTTTCTAATCAATAGCTTGTCTATATATCAAGTTTTTCTCTTGAACATCGTAGCCCAACAAGAATAGATTGACTCCCCTATGCTATTCTGTGTTTATAAACTCTGTGACCTGTGTGATTTCTCTTGACTGATCTCCATTTCTCTGCTGTTAATAGTACCTTGTACTTTTGGAAAAGTTCTTCAATTCTTGAATCATTTAGTTTGTGGGGCACTAATCTAATCCCTGGCACTAGAATCAGGGCAACATCTCAGGGACAACCAACTAGAGCACTTAATACCTGTAATACATAGAATGGTTTAGAGAGAAACATGGGTGTTTCTTGGCCCAATGAGAACCAACCCTTCTTTTTCAACTGTTGGGAAACAGAGGTGGTTTTTCAACTGGGATTGTTGAGATTACTGGGTCTAAGAGCGATAGTAAGCATCATGTCACACACATGGAAAAATATCCTGGGATAACATATGAAAAAAGATTTGATTAGACCCACATCCCTATATATGTCTTGCTTAGTCACGGTTCTAGTGTTGTAAAGAGACACAATGACCAAGGCAACTCTTAAGAAAAAAAGCATTTAACTGGGGCTTGCTTACTGCATTCATATTTTAATATTTTATATATGTGAGTGTTCTACATATATACCTGCATACCAGAAGAGGGCATCAGATCTTTTTATAGATGGTTGTGAGTCACATATAGTTTATGGGAATTGAACTCAGGACCTCTGGAAGAGTAGCCAGTGTTCTTAACCTCTGAGCCATTTCTCCAGCCATATGCATCAAACATATAAGATTATGGGGGCCATTTTATTTAAATTACCACATTCCATTTCCTTGGGCTCAAAGGCTTATAGCCAAATCAAAATGTGTACTACATTTAGTTCAGCTTCATAAGTTCCCATAGACTCAAGACTGCTTAAACCCAAAGTCCAAAATTTCTTCTGATACTGAAGGCAACTGAAATTCCCCCATAAAATCAAACCACTATAATGCCTAAAGCTACTCATAGTCATTATTCAAATAATCTAGTAGTTCCGTTCTTTCCTTTAGCTATTCTGTATTGCATTTATTTATTTATATATTTATATATTTATTTATTATTTATTTATTCAGTGTTCTGCCTGCATGTATATCTGCAGCCAGAATTCATTATGGGTGGTTGTGAGTTAACATGTGGTGGCTGGAAGTTGAAATCAGAACATCTGGAGGAACAGACAGTGCTCTTGACCACTGAGACATCTCTCCAGCTCCCCTTTTTCATTTTTGTTTTTTTAAAAAACAAATTTCATAAGTTAATATGACAAATTTGATCATTTTTCTCTTAGAAGAATTAACTAAATAAAATTTTGTACCTCTGAAGTTCTTACATTCCATGACCACTAAGTATTATTCCAATTTTCTTTTTAGATATTCATCTTTTATTCAAAGATATTTGCAATATGTGTATCAAATTCTAAAAGTGTTAAATATTCTTTTGTGTTATGTATCCATTCATTACTCACCAAACAGTAACATTGAAGAAGACATACTTGTCCCTCTGAAGAAGTTCTTTCTTTGATTCCCTATTTCCTTTACTCAACTGCTTTAGTCACTTTCCTATTGTAGTGATAAAACATTCCAACCAAAGCAAATTTAGAGAAGAAAACATTTGTTTGGGGCTAAGATTCCAGAGAGTCAGAGTCCTGGATGGCAGATTGGAGGGAAGCACAAGCAGAAGCTGAGAGCTCACATCTCCAACCATAAGCAGGAAGCAAAGAGCACACTGGAGATGGAGGAAGGCTTTGGAAACCCCAAATGCTACCCCCCAGTGACACACTTTCTCCATCCAGGGAATATTTCCTAATTTTTTCTAAATTTGTCCACCAAATGTGCACCAAGTATTCAAACCCAGGAGTCTATGAGAACTGTTCTCATTCAAGACACCATACCAATTCTACCTATCCTAATTACTAATCTGTTATTTATTATTAACTTAAAAGGAAAGGTATAAAAATAATTAAAAGCAAATATAGTCAAATTATTGGATGTGTAAGACTTTTAGTAGAGTTTAAATGTAAACTTGCAGCACATTATAGATGGACAGAGGGAAATAATTTCAAGAAAAGGTCACAAAACATATCTCATGATTAAAAAGTGCATTAATCCATTCAAGTCCAGAGTTTATATATGATGCTAGCTATATTACAAATAACCAAACTACATGTTTCTCCATTTGTCAGCTCAAGTCGTGTGAGTCAAGATGCCCACTATTTTTTAGAGCCAGCAATCTCAACAACCCCAATCCCTCAAAGTTGAAAATAGAATCCCAGAGAGAATCCCATGCCTCTCTTGAAACTGTTGTTTATACTACAGACCTGCTTACAACGATTTCAGAAACTTAGAGTAAAAAATGCTATAATGTAAATGAAACAGTGCCAAGAAGACAAATCCTCCCTTCCAGTGACTCTCCAATAATATAACTCCTGGTTTATCCTAAATATAGACAGCAATCATGGCACGAAGATGTGACTTGACTGTTAGAAAAGTTTCAAAAGAAAATATCCAGATTTTCTGGAGACTTGATAGAGATTGTACTTTTTACTTTCTTCCTTCTTTCTTCTCCCACACTCACAAGTCAGAGATGTCGAAGAAATATTTCACATTTCCACCTACTCTCTGTGAAAATTATAAACTAGCAGGAAAATCTTATGTGTTTTTTCAGTTTGAAAGTAGAAGGGATTATCAACATAATCAATCTCCTATCATGTCATTATGAAGCACCGTTTCTTAATAGTTTGGGACCCTTGACCTTTGAAAATATCTCACAAAACACAAGAGGCTCCTATCACTGTACCCAGGTTAAAATTTTGTTTACATGGCCTGATATTTTTAGTATCACTTCTCCCAAAGTGGAGATTATCTGGGTTCCCTTTCTCTTCTCTCTCTCTCTCTCTCTCTCTCTCTCTCTCTCTCTCTCCCCTCCTTCTCCTCCTTCTCCTCCTCCTCCTCCTTTTGCCCTCTCTCATCTTGTTCCATTTCTGTCAGATCATGACCTAAGAATGGAATCCTGTGAGGAATTTTTGATTCTTGTGAGAAAGCTCCAAGAAACCAAAACAAGAATCTTGTAATCTCAGTTTGTTCTCAGATTATGCTTTTGTGCCCTTCCAGGCACAGCAGACACAAGTGAGGGAGTTTACTTCAGATTATTCATTACAATCGACTACTTTTATTTATTTATTTATTTATTTATTTGTTTGTTTGTTTGTTTGTCTTTATGGAAAAAAGTATGTTTTTGCCAAATGTAGCTTGTCCACAATGTGCTACTTACCCATGAGACACCTCTTAACCTTCAAAGTATAAATTGTCTGATGCTTAAATAAAGTTAGCTATTTCATTTTTTAAAAATTTATTTATTATGTATACAGTATACAGAAGATGGTACCAGATATCATCATAGATGGTTGTGAGCCACCATGTGGTTTCTGGGAATTGAACTCAGGACCTCTGGAAGAACAGTCAGTTCGCTTAACCTCTGAGCCATCTCTGCAGTCCAAAGTTGGCTATTTCATGAGACTTTAGTCAGCCTCATTTATCAGCTCTGTTCTCCCAGGTCCCACAGACTTTAATGTGGTAAACACCTCTCTATCTTTTTATTTATTTTTTGTTTGCAAATTATTGATTATTTTTTAATCAGGCAAATATTTTAAAAGCAGATTTTTGTATTTATACATATTGCTTAAGAAACATATAAAAATGAGTGAAAACAGCAGGTTACTTATGGCAGTAATCTCTTACAATGTTCAAACACCTGGGAAACAGACACAAGGAGAGGTGTACAGACACTCTGAAGGAAATGCTGTATCTGAGAGAAACTGCAGAAAGAGCAGAAACAGTATCATCATCTCCAGGCAAAATGCACAGACTGAAATCAGTCCTCTCAGATTTGAAATGAAGCCAATATGTCTGCAGTGCCAGTGGATATGAACTTTCAAACTTAGGCAAACAGTTTATAATTTACACCAATGGAAGTTCAGGAGGAGGTAAAATAGTGTCTTTCTGCTCATCTTCTTGCTCTTCATCTCTTTTGAACTTCCCCTACATTCTCTTCTTCCTTCCTTTTTACTTCTTTTTTTTTCAAAGTAACCATGCTTTTAAGAAGAGAGGCCAACATGTTAGGGATTCACATTTCTCAATTAATATTTCTACAAATGGAACCATATAGGTTGTGGTAAGGTACTTTTCTCTGGTAACAAATACATCCTATTCAATTTGAATTTACCACAGTTCATCTAAATTCACATTATTATTAGGCTTTGGAATGAATCAGCTGACCTACCAAAATGTCCTTAGGTTAAATATTAGGCTATGTCAATGTCTCTATCTGATAAGAAAGATAAAGAAAAGATACTAGATATGTATATATTTTAAGTGGAATCAAATTATGCACTTCATCATTAGTTTAAAAAGTTGCTTTTCAAGCTGCTTATAAAAGCAGAAAGTCCATGGGTTTTAGTGTTAGACCAAGTTTAAATCCTATTTTAGCCTTCTAAGCACAACAGTGAGGGATCTTTAACTCAACTGAGCCAAGACTTTTGTGAAAGCAAATCTCTGCCATCTTGTTAATACTGATTACAGAGGGGGTGGGGTGGGGTGGGGTAGGAGGCAGTGGGGGGGAGTGGGGAGGGGTGGCGAACGCCTGTAATGGAAGCCATCCACAGGGTAAGTCTGGAGTGTCCTGGCAGCTTATTTGCTGCTCTTCCCCACTGAAGAACCCCTACAAAAGGAGCAGTGCTTGCATTTCCTACTTTACAAAGCCTTTGAGGGACATGTCTAGGTTTGAAAACTTGCAGTCTTTAGTTAGGTGCACAAACTCTAGAGTTGGGAGAGCCATAGATTTGTTCTCCTCCTCCTCTTCTTCTTCCTCTCTCTCTCCCCTTTTCTAAAATCTTGCTTCTTTTTCCCTTTTCTAATTTTATTTTTATTGTAATTAATTTCTTTTTAATCTTTTTAAGCTTCATCCTTTATGCTAGGTTGTTTTTTATTATCATTTTCTTTTTTATGACATTGCAGGTAGAGTAGTTGACTTCATTTTTATAATTGGTATTTCTCCAGCTGGTTTACTCCCATCATGTCATTTTGTCTGCTTCTGGTTCTATTTATGCATTATTGGGACTAGAACCTTCAAAGAATGCTGCTCACAAAAGAGCTTCCAAATTAAACCACGACACACGTCCATCCAGACAAATGCATGAATCAAAGGGCAGAAAGATAAGAAGTATAACCAGTCAAGGCAACAACAGGACCACATCAAGAAGAAACAATGTTTGTAGCCACTCATGGTGACACATGTCTGTAATCTCAACCCTTGGGAGGAGGAGACATTAGATCAGAAATTCAAGTCACTCTCACGTACACAGCAAATGAGAGACCAACCTTGGAAATGTGAGACCTTATCTCTAAAAACCAAAAACAACAATGACTTCAATGATCTTACTGTCTTCATTAAGTGGTAAAGGTAATTAAATTGAGTAAATTATGAGACCTGTTATTAACTCTCTGCATTCAAGAGCAAATCTCAATCTCTCATTCATCTTCCCAGTGAATAAATGCTTTTTTAATATAACATTTAAGATTAACAAGATCTTGAGTAAGACTGCAAACTCTAAAATTACCAGAGAAAATCAGAAAAAAATGTTCTAAGTTATGGACATTGAAAACTATTTTCTGAAAAACAAACAGCTCAAGGAATAACAACCAGGATTAATACATAAGATTGCATCAAATTAAAAAGCTTTGGGACTGCAGGAAAACAAACAAACAAACATTTACCTTTGTGAAAAGATAGCTAGAGAATGGGAGATTGATGAAAAAAGTGAAAGACTGATATCTAGAGCATATCAAGAACCCAAAAAGTTAGATTTCAGAAGAACAAACAAGTCCACAAATGGGCAAATAAACTAAACAGCTAGTTCTCAAAAATAAGAAGGCCAAATAGCCAATAGATAGCTGAAAAAACTTTTCAATTTCATTAGTCATGATGAGCCAAAATTACATTGAGATTCCATCTCGTCGCAGTTAAAATGATTCATTAAAAACATCTTAAGACACCTTCATATGAAAACAAAAATTACAAGTGCTGGCAAGGATGCAGGGAAAATTGAACCTTACACAACATGGGTATGGATTTTTGTAAGTCCAGCTACTCTGAAAACTGGTAAAGAGGCTCCTCAAAAAATCTAAATATAGAGCTGACATATAATTCAACTATAGAACACTAGGGTATATACTCGAAGTAATTAAGTCAATAATACAGATACCTGTGTTTTCCATGTTTTAAAGCAGCACTATGCATAATTCTAAAGCTACGAAATCAGCCTAGGTGTTTATCACTAACAGATAAAGATGTCTCTACATAATAAAGTATAGTTTAGTTAAAAATAAGGTGTCTCTACATAATAAAGTATAGTTTAGTTACAAATAACATACCATTTTAGCAGAAATGATTCAGACTCAATATATATATATATTATATATTTAATTATATATGAAACATACATGAAAAATGCCCATAAAAGTAGAATGGGATGGGTTTGATTTGGGAAGAGGAGACCAGGGAGAGAAGCAGGGAGACTCAAAAATCAGAGAGAATAAGTGAAATACAGAGATGAATATGGCCAAGGTCTGCTATATGCATATGTGAAAACTGCCACAATGAAATCTTTTATTTTTGTAGTGTTAATAAAAGCTAATAAAATAAGTTGCAAAGTAAGTAAACAACATTGCAAAAATAGGCATTCAACAAAGCACACAGCCTCCCTCTTCCTGTTTGAATGTTTGCCTAATAATTAAATTATTGTCTACCAAGGTTTGTAATGAGGTGCCTAAGAATTCTTTGCAAGTACCAATACAAACAATGTTGCCATTGTTATTAATACTACATGAATACTGTAGTTTCACTCACAGTAAAATTATCCTTTAAGGAACTGCATATTTCTGGGAATACTCTTGGTAATTTTTTTTTTTTAAAAAAAAACAAGAAACATAAATAGTAAAATTTCAACAGCTTTGTTGGACACATAAGCCTGAGGCATGCAGAAAACACTTTCTTGCAATATGTAAATTCTGAATTCTCTGAATTTGAGTCTTACTTTAACATAAGGTACAGAAAATCAGGTACAATCAAGCATCACTGCTAATTAGTGGCATCCATCTTTCTTAGAGTCTGACTATCTGAGATTTGGACTACAGTTTAGAAAAAGATTTTGCTTCAGCCCCCTTTGAAACAATGAATAATTCATTCTTCATGAGTGCTTTCACATGGATGGGAACACTGCACAGATGGCCCAGAAGCATCCCTGGTCCACTTCTGGGCATCAGCCACTCAGAAAACCTACAGCTCACTGGGTCCAGGCACAGTAGCTAAGAAGGGATGGGAACCATCTGTGATCATTCCCCATGTGGAACACTGCCCAGAGAGTCTCAAGTCGTTAACAAAACCCCAAACCTTCCTAAACTCACTACAGTATGCAAATGGTTCCAGTGCTTCCAAAAGGATGTCTGAGAAGGCAACCCGACCCTTGGTGCTCATTACCATGTGGAAGGTACCATGAAGACAGCTTCAGCCCCATCAAACGCTGAAAGAAACCCTGCTAGTCTGTTATGAAAATGAATTCTATTTCTTTGTCATCCTCCCTCCCTCCCTCTCTCCCTCCTCTCCTTCTTTTCTTTTTCTTCTACTTTTTTTTCTTTTTTTTTTTAGTACCTGGTGTGGAGAGGAAAACCTCTTCTCATAGGTAAGCCTACTTCCTTCTAGTGAAAACCGGAAGCCTTTTTTTCGTATGCTGTCCTCAGATGCAGATTTCCGCACTGCGTCTTCCTTCTCTTCCTCCCCAGCCTGCTCTTTCTGTTTCTTTTTCTTTCTTCTGTTTTTCAGCTCCTTTTCACTCTTGGAACTCAGCTTTGATGCTACCGAGGAGCTCTCCGAGAACACACCTATCCCACCTGCTCCACTGAAGTCTCTGGATTCTGCAGATGCAGCAGCAGCTGCTGCCTAGAAGGGCACAGAGTGAGCATAGAATGTATGCAGCCTTCAACACTAATACATTCACTATTCCGCTTATCTAGAAAACCATGAATGTGACTTTGAACTCCAGTTCTGTAATTCTGTTTCATACTTTGGCATTTTCAGAAACAGAAGAATAAACATCAGCATGGAAGTAGACACATATGAACGATAAAAATCTTAATTCTGACCTCACATAGCATTCTAATTATCTACCAACATGAACATACCAAACACAACATCATTTGCTATATGATCTAAACAAGGTTTAGAAAGGAATTTAAGAATTAAATTTTCCTATTTACACCTCAAAGGTACTTGCTCTTCACCACACTGAACAATAGCTTACCAAATTGAGTTTTGAAATTAGACTCAGTCAAATATTTACTAATTAAACCTTTAATCCTTTACCTTAATAATTTAATTAGGAAATGTGGAAGTATATCATAGATTATAAAATAGGGAGTCCCAAGATTTGGAATGGATTTGTAAATAATAATCACATGGCCTAAAAAGTAGTCTTCAGTAAAGTTGTTACTATTTCAATTTACCTTAGTTTTGGTCTTTATTATACATTGAATGATAGTGACATAAGGGACTTACATCCACCAGGCAATTGGATTAGTGAATGCCATTAAGTCCAGCAAATAAGCTTAGAAAAATACTCCCTTTATTTTGAAGATTCATTGCGTCTACATTAAGAGTTTTCAGCATAAGAAGATGAGAATGTTAGTGTTATAACAATTTTGTATTAGATGGAGGCTTTATGCATTTAGAGTTTGTGAAATCTTTGTAGTGCAACTTGAATTTTCTGACATTCCTCACCCCTAGTGATGATGCATTGAAGATGCCACTCTACCTGATTTCCCTGTTTGCTAGAGTACTAAGGACACTCTTCCATTGACAGCTTATTGCTCTGCTTCTTTATAAGATTCAGTGAGTAAGAGTACAAATAGTTTTCTTAAGATGTCACAAGGAAGAAAGTGTCAATGAAGTAATTGTAAGTATGGTAATTTTGATGCCCTTAGTGCATTCATAATCACCAAATCAAGTAACATTCTGCTTACAACCAAACAGGTCCCTGGCACCACATACATCTTTATCTCTCCAATGTCAATAGCAACTTTCAGATCAGAGAATGGAATAAACACGAAAGTCCCTATGCTCCCCAATTCTACCTGAGCCTCCTCCTGTTGCTTCTTCAATTGCTCCAACATCTGCTGAAACTCTGCTTCTTTCTGTTCAGCCTCCTCCAAGGTGGCCTGATTCTGTTCCTCATAGGCCATGGCCACCACAGCCAGGATCAAGTTTATTAGATAGAATGAGCCCAAGAAAATCACAAGCACAAAAAATATCATATATGTTTTCCCAGCAGCACGCAGGGTCTGTCAAAATGGAAGAAACACATACATAAATTTCACATTGGCTGTTATAAGCTCCCTCCCTAAGTAATAAAAGATCCCTTGGCCACAGCATCCCTTGCTTCCAAGAAGAGTCTTTACATCAGTTCTTACCAGCTGATAGAGGTTTTCCCAGAAGTCTTGAGTCATGAGGCGAAATAATGACAAGAAGGCCCAGCTAAATGTGTCAAAACTCGTATAGCCATAGTTGGGGTTTCTCCCAGCCTTCACACAGATGTACCCTTCAGGACACTGACTGTAATTATATTAGAGGGGAAAGAGGATCTCAGTATATGTGAATCTCTTCCACTTGATATGAATTATTTTATACAGGCTCCAGGAAAGTCTGTATCTTTGGCTCCACCTAGCCTTTACCCAGCACTAGATGGTCTTTCCTATGTAGTAACAGAATTAATCAAGTCCATTTTGTGGATTCCTCTAATTCTTAATTGTAATACTATATTTACCACATATCTATATAAGATAATCATATCTTTAACAATTTATTTTAGGATAATTTACATGATTGGATAAATAAATCCATAGAGATATAATTGATTCTCACTAAAGATGCTTTGGGGTGTGTGTGTGTGTGAGTGTGTCTACTAAAACAGAGAGGATATACAATTGTGTGGAAATCATGAAAGGAGAGAATGACACTGCAATGGAGATTGCACACAGACACCTTACTGATTAAGCAAAGCTGTCTTCAGTATTGTGACTGAATTTCCCAGTATTTCTGGGTTGAGTGAACTCATGCTAATTTTCCTATCTTGTTAGCTTTCAGGGACCTCATAGGTCAGCATGGATTAATTAAAGAGCCTGTTTCAAAAAAAATTCCAAATATTCAATAAGATTCTATGTGGAAAGCATTTAGTACCATGCAGTTGAGGGTTAAAATGTTTGCCTTACAGATCTAATCATAGATAAAGGCTGCAGATTTTGATCATATATAACCATGTTATCAGTGAGAACTTTGGCAATGTATCATTTACAAACATCTACAACATTATCAAAGAAAACTCATGGAATTTTTGCCTGTTTTGTAACATCAGTCGAAACAAGGAAATGTAATGATTTTTCTGAACTTTCCCAGGCTTTTTCCCATGTATGCTTCTTAGTTACAAACATTTCCATAATGTTAAGCATAACTAACAGTCCTATATTGTAGTCATACATTCATTAATACATTTAATCCATGGAATTATTGCAGCATCAATGTATACATGGGAAAAAACACAAGGCAAGCAAAAATGACAAAATATGATAGAGTCAAAATTTGAATCTATGCTGACATTTCATCCATATTATCCATATTTCATCCATATTATTCCATCTATATTATGCACTTTGCTTTGCTGAAAGACTATAGGCATATAGTCACAGTGGATCTCAGATAGTGACATGATTAAGGGATTTCATGTTTTAAGATATAGAGATAAGGTTATCTTAAATAAATAATTACAAACTAGTATGTGATTGTGAATTCTAATGCATTTGCTCTGAGTATCTATTTTTCACTGTGCTAATTTGGAAGATTAGATGTGACCTAGAATGGAAAATATTTGCTACTTCTGAGTGTGCAAAGAAGATGAGAATCCACACTTACCCTGGTCATCCTGAAGGTCAGCAATAAGTAGAATTAGTGAAAGGCTTTGAATGAGGATTGAGTAGGGGTTAGGTGTGTGGGAGGTGGCAAATTATTGAGGTCTACTGAGGGTCAATAAAAAGTATAACTTACCCTGCATCAGAGCTGTTCCCACAAAGCAGAGCATCATTTTGCCCTTCCAAAAAATAAAAGTGGCCTATTTAAAGAGCAAAGGAGAGACTCATTAAAAGGCTTTTAATAATATCATTATTGTATTCAGGTAAGGAAGCTTATAAATGTGTTTGGTGATAATAAAAATAGATAAAGTAATTTAAAGTCATGGTTAATTTTTTTCCCATAGGACTCGAGTGTCAAACAACTATAAGATAAAATACTGTTTGAAACCATTACTATAGAAGGAAATTTTTTCAGAAGCAATAGCATTTTTAGTTTAGAGTTTATTATAAAAACAAACTCAAACTGTTAAGGAAACACTTGAAAAAGCTGCAGGATTAGGCCACTTGCTCAGCACAGAATGAGAGCATGTCTCTTCTCAGGGGAACATGCACAGGGAATCTTACTCCAAAAACCTTCTGTCTGGACTCAATATAGATATTAACTCAAAAAACAAGGGGGAACTGGAGAGATGGCTCAGCCCTCCTTAAAGGCTATGCTCACAACCAAAAATATAGATAAATAAAGATGGAGACATTTTCCCTGCCGATAGTTGTTTGTTTTTTATGAGAAGTGGCCTTCGGTGCTTGCTCTCTCTTTATAATGCCTGGCTCAATTTTTTTGTTGTTGTTGTTATCTTTAAATTTTTATCTTTTGCCTGATTTCTCACTTTGAAATGAATGAAATAAATTGAAACAAAAATAAACAAAGAAAAAGAACAATATAAAGAATCAACGAATCTAAGTGTTGGTTCTTTGAGAAAGTTAACAAGACAGATAAGCCCTTAGCCAAACTAATCAAAAAACAGAGAGAGAGTGTTAAAATCAACAAAATCAGAAATTAAAAGGGGGACATAACAACAGACCCCCAGGAAATACAGAGAATTATCAGATCATATTTTGAAAATCTGTATTCCACAAAAATAGAAAACCTAGAAGAAATGGACAGCTTTCTCTGGACAGGTACCATCTACCATAATTAAATGAAGATCAGATTAATTACCTAAACAGGCCTATAACCCTTAAGGAAATTGAAACTGTCATTAAAAACCTCCCCAAAAATAAAAGTCCTGGTCCAGATGGTTTCAGTGCCGAATTCTACCAGACATTCAAAGAAGAATTTCTACCGTTACTCCTCAAACTATTTCACACAGTAGAAACTGAAGGAATATTGCCAAATTCCTTTTATGAGGCCACAATCACCCTAATACCCAAGCCACTCAAAGATACAACAAAGAAGGAGAATTACAGACCAATTTCCCTCATGAATATTAATGCGAAAATTCTCAACAAAATTTTGGCAAACCGTATACAACAATGCATAAAAGATATCATCCACCATGACCAAGTAGACTTCATCCCAGAAACTCAGGGCTGGTTTAACATATGAAAAACTATAAATGTTATCAATCATATAAACAAACTAAAGGAACAAGACCACATGATCATATCCTTAGATGCGGAAAAAGCCTTTGACAAAATCCAACATTCGTTTATGATTAAAGCCCTGGAGAGATCAGGAATACAGGGAGAATACCTAAATATAATAAAGGCGATTTACAAGAAGCTGACAGCCAGTATCAAACTTAATGGAGAAAAACTCAAAGCAATCCCACTAAAGTCAGGAACTAGACAAGGATGTCCTCTCTCCCTTTATCTATTCAATATAGTTCTCAAAGTTTTAGCTAAAGCAATAAGGGAATGAAAAGAGATTAAGGGCATACAAATTGGAAAAGAAGAAGTGAAGCTATCTCTATTTGTAGATGATATGATTGTATACATAAGTGACCCACAAAATTCTTCCAAGGAACTGCTACAGCTGATAAACACCTTCAGCAATGTAGCAGGATACAAGATTAACTCAAAGAAATCAGTTGCCCTTCTATACACTAAAGATAGAAGAGCTGAAAAAGAAATAAGGGAAACCTTACCCTTCATAATAGCTGCAAATAGTATTAAATACTTTGGAGTAACTATAACCAAAAAAGTAACAGACCTATTTGACAAAAATTTTAAATCACTGAAGAAAGAAATTGAAGAGGATATCAGAAAATGGAAAGCTCTCCCATGTTCCTGGATTGGTAGGATCAACATAGTAAAAATGGCAACTCTACCAAAGGCAATCTACAGATTCAATGCACTGCCCATCAAAATCCCAACACAATATTTTTTGGACCTTGAAAGAAAAATACTCAATTTCTTTTGGAATAACAGGAAAGCCAGGATTGCCAAAACAATTTTACTCAACAAAAGAACCTCAGGAGGTATCACCATCCCTGACTTCAAGCTATACTATAGAGCTACAGTAATAAAAACAGCCTGGTACTGGCATAAAAACAGAATTGTGGACCAATGGAATAGAATTGAGGATCCAGACATTAACCCAAAAACCTATGAGCACCTGATCTTTGACAAAGAGGCCTAAAACATTCAACGGAAAAAAGACAATATATTTAATAAATGGTGTTGGCATAGCTGGATGGAAGTGTGTAGAAAAATGCAAATAGATCCGAGCCTGTCACCCTGCACAAAACTCAAATCCAAGTGGATCAAAGACCTCAACATAAACCCAGCCACTTTGAACTTGATAGAAAAGAAAGTGGGAAATACACTTCTACAAATTGGCACAGGCGACCACTTCCTAAATATAACACCAG
>PVIH01000423.1:265732-317348 GCA_004025045.1 Sigmodon hispidus | reverse complement strand
TTGAAGCTAGGAAGCTTCTGTAAAGCCAAGGACACTGTCAATAGGACAAAACGACAGCCTACAGAATGGGAAAATATTTTCACCAACCCTACAAGTGATAGAGGACTGATCTCTAAGATATATAAAGAGCTCAAGAATCTAGAGCCCAAAACCTTGAATAACCCAATCAAAAAATGGGGTACAGATCTAAAAAGGGAATTCTCATCAGAGGAACTATGAATAGCTGAAAGGCACCTGAAAAAATGCTCTTCATCTTTAACCATCAGAGAAATGCAAATCAAAACAACTTTGAGATAACACCTAACACCTGTTAGATTGGCTAAGATAAAAGGCACAGATGACAGCCTATGCTGGAGAGGAAGCGGAGCAAGGGGAACACTCCTCCATTGTTGGTGGGAGTGTAAGCTTCTCCAGCCACTTTGGAATGCAATATGGAGGTTTCTCAGAAAATTGAGTATCAATCTCTCCAAGGACCCAGCAATACCACTTCTGGGTGTATACCCTAAAGAGGCACATTTACACTCCAAAGGTATTAGCTCAACTATATTCATAGCAGCATTATTTGTAATAGCAAGAACCTGGAAACAACCTAGATGTCCCTCAACTGAAGAATGGATTAATAAACTGTGGTACATCTACACAATGGAATACTACTCAGCAGTAAGAAAAAACGATATTCTAAAATTCACAGGCAAATGGATGGATTTGGAGAATATCCTCCTGAGCGAGGTATCACAAACTCAGAAAGATAAGCAGGGGATGTACTCACTCATTAGTGGTCTCTAAACAAACAAACAAGAAAAAGACCAAGCATGCCCAGGCTGCAAATCAAGACCACTGATCAGCTTGGGATCAGAAACACCCTGGACTGACCATTCAGATCCCACTCCAACTATAGGAATACCTGACTCACTCTTGAGGGAGGGGGGGACAAAACTAGATTTGCCAGGAGTGGAGACTGATCTAAGCATTATTGGGTCAGTGGGACCATAGGACTGACTGCTGCCTGCCTAGGGAGGGGATGGGGAGTTGTGGAGAAGAAAAATGACCTGATGTGGCGGGAGGGGGAAGGGACCTTGAATAAGGATATACAGGGATGAAAAAGAAAAAATTCAGAGAGAAAGCTGAATACAAAGTAAATATATGTGTAGTAATCTTATTTGCATTATCATCCTTGATAAGTCATACTTATGATTTTTATCTTCTTCATAGTTATTGTTAACTTATCAGCACTTTAAATTCATTTTACTGTTTTGCTTGATAAATACAAAATAAAGAAGGAAAAAAAAGAAATGAATGAAATAAATGTTTAGCTTTGAAAATGTAAGCTGTCTAAATATATGCAACTTATTTTTAAGGTATACATACATAATTTTTAAAAGTTTTAAAAATATTCTCAGGAGCTACACACACACATGCACACACATACTCACACACACACACACACACACACACACACACACACCTTAAATTTTACTGCGTTGATACTTTAAAAACACTTAAAGCCCTGTATTCAAGGAATACATGAATAGATTATGTAGGAAAATCTAGGTCAGAGTTTTACAAAATATTTTCAGATCATTCCACCAAATTATAAAAACTCTAAGTTGTTATGAACTTAAAGGCAAGTCTACTAACACACTACTAAAAACATACATGACTGTTATACAGGTAAAACATGTAAATGTTCATTTTTACCTCTTATTAAGAAGCATTTTATGAACATAAAAATCTACAAATGATATGATGATTGGGTCACCTAAAAATTTGAGGCTCCTGAAAAAGGAGTAATAAAAAAAAATAGGCTGGCAGGTAGACTGTCATGATAAAAGACAATTGCTAATAAAGAGCCCATATGGTTTTCTTCAAATTGCTACCACCTGGTAAAATAACAAGTACAAACATGAACAAGTATCTCACACAGTGGGAAATATAGAATGTGCTACAGATGCTAGAAAACGTGTTTTAAAATTCTCCGCATCATTAATTAAGGAATAAGGAAAAAAACAGTAAAGTGCTGAATTTTGTTTTCCTATAAGAAAAGATTGTCAAAAGCAGTAAGAATCTATATTCATGACAGTTCAAGGAGTTGAGCCTGGCTGTGGGGGATCTATCAAGTGGTGTGGCCTCTTAGGAAAGCAATTGGACACTATGTCTCTGCCTTCTTAGTTACAATCAACCCCTCCCACTGAAGCACTATAAATAGAAGTCCATCTGTAGCAGTACAGAAGCAGAGAAAGCTCTTCATCATCTATTATATTATTAGTAAGTAGAAAACCTCATATTGGGGCTGTTAACATTTCCCATTTTTTTCCAATGAATCTTTTCAAATAAAACTTTCATAAGAATGTAAACTTTATAAATCAAATGAGCTGTGATAAAATCTCATATTCCTCTAAAAAGGTATGCTATCCATGATGGATATTAGAGAGTGAACTACCCTGTGGCATACAGGTAATCAAGACAGTGGAATTTGCCTAATCTAGCAGTATAGGGAGGAGCATAGGTCATCAACTGACTGAGGCACTAACTTCAATAGGAGAAAATGGGAACTTGTAACATTGGCCTATTCTAATACTTCAAATAAAATCAAATGAGAATGATAAATAACTCTAATACTAGCACTCATGCAAAGGAATAAATGCTAAATTATCAATAACCAAGTGACTACATGATGGTGGCTTACCTTTCTGATCAGTCCACGAGTTTGGATTTCAATTTAGAACGTGTTTTTATCTATCCAGATAGATCATATAGACTGAGCCAACCAAATAGGTTCAAATTACTTTAGAATATGTAGCACAGGCTAGCCTTGTATTAATTATGTGCCTGAGGATAATCTTGAACTTCTGACCTTTCATCTACTTTATTAATACTGGTATTACAAGTACATGCTGCAATGTCAAGCAGGGATTGAAATGCATGGTAAGCAAGCACTTTATTTACTAAGCTATTTTTTTCAGCCGCTCTCCCAGCCCTCCTAATGACACATTGCAGCATAATGCACTGAGTCTTGAGTCTAACCAAGGTCATATTAAGATTTTTGAAAACTCCTGCTCAATGACTACATGATAATTTTTTTTGTTATATACAGCATAATGTGAGATCACTTTGAACTCTGATTTAGGAATAGATTATGCACTTTGAGGTAGCTACTTTCATCATATCACTTGTTGGATTATGAAAAAGGAATGATAAAATTTCATATTCTCAGAACATGTATGAAGCTCTTGTAAATTAGTCTAAGATATTTGATTCATACCACAATTTAGATACTTTTAACAATATAAATTTTAAAAAAATATTATAAGAATTAAACAACTTAATGGCTACAAGGGTATAGCTTACTTTTATCCTCAATATATTCATCCCAGTTAAACATGTTCATCGTTCTATTGAAGGCAGTACCATTCCAGTCCAATGAGTTATTAAAGAAAGAAGTCATATTCATTTCAAAGGTAGAATTGTCTGGGGGCCACTGCAAGCATTTATTCCTCAGGTTGCCCATGAACAGCTGCAGCCCAATTAGAGCAAAGACACTGAGACAGAACACAGTGAGGATCATGACATCAGACAGCTTCTTTACTGACTGGATCAAGGCCCCCACAATGGTCTTCAGGCCTAAAAATAAAACCAGAGGGGAGGGATTATTAGTTACAATTCAACAGAAAGTTTATCAACAAAAATATCATGAGTTTGTCCTGAAAAATATAGATGACATGCAGAATGCCAACAATATTAGTGTAATGTTTGTGGCTGAATAAAAAATGTCATGGAAAGCCTGATAGCTGGTGGAAAGAAATAAAAGCTGAACTTAGACATTCTTTAGAAAACCAGATGGAAATGAACCAAATGTGTTCTCACACGCTCCTTACAGCAAAGAGATATGACTGTGTTACTCATGCGTCATGGTCAACCATATGTAAACAGTTAGCTTTCATTTGCAGATGTCTTACTCTCTAACCCCGGACTGGTTTTTTAGGAAAATCTATATGGGTAAAGGAGTAGTGAGAAGTCTTGAAGCCACTAAATTACAAGGGTATAGATTTGTCTGATCTTTGAAAACTTGAGAATGGGCCAAAATAAGGAAGACATCTGCAAGCTGAGCTCCATGCAGCGCTCATGCCCTGTCTGGCTTTTCCATTTAACTCCAGTTAAAGAGATAGCCAGTTTTAGAGCTCATTGATCAAGTTTGCCTTGGCCCATGTGTCTCACATTTCAGCTTCTATGCGGAAAGCTTGATGCTGTAAGATGCAAACCAGGTAGCCTGTTACTGTAAGTGCCTCATGCAAAACTTGTTAAACTCAAAGGCTGATTTAGAACAAATTGAGAGAAAGCAACACTCAAAAGTAAGTAACCAAACCTATCCAAACTAGGATGGGTCAGTTCCTGCTTTTGATCATTATCTTGCAATATGCAACAAGCAACAGGCTTTTGCCAAAAAGCTGTGAGCAAAGCACCAATGCAGCTAAAGTCAGCCTCAGTGTTTAACCTAGCTCTCACCTGGAATGACTGAAATTGTTTTCAATGCTCGGAGAACTCTGAACGTTCTCAACGCTGAGACATTGCCCAGGTCCACAAACTCTGTCACATATCTGTAATAGGGAGTTCACACACAAACACAATGACAGAACACAAGAAACAGTTGGAGATATAAGGAGCCTACCACCTTATACCAGTTTCTTCTTACCTGGGATTACAGAAATAGTTTTCAGAGCTCGCAAGACTCTGAAAGTTCGAAGAGCTGAAACATTGCCTAGGTTTACAAATTCTGTTACATACCTGTAGGATTAAATCAGAGTTATTCAGAATTTTGGGAAATCTAAGTCTATGTTGGTCTTGAATCAAGACCATTTCAACTGCAGCAAGTGCTGCCATCAGATTTCCCAGTTAAGAGGAGAATGGCATTACCATCCACTATGAACAGTCACTTGGGAACTGTTATTATTACTTCATAGCTAATTGAAACTAAAGCCATATAATTTATGAATATCATTCCTAATTTCTCCACACTGAATAATTTGATTGTAAAGGTGTTCTAAATTTACATGATAACTAATAAAAATGCTTTATTAGTCAAAGGAAGCCAGCAACTGAGAATTATAGTATAGGCTCCAATTGCAATTATTCTATCAGGATAGAAAATATTAGGAAAATACTTACGCAAAGGTAATGACCGTGAAATCCAACCAGTTCCAGGGATCCCGTAGAAATGTGAAATCTTCTAGACAAAAGCCCCTTGCAAGTATTTTAATAAGTGATTCAAAAGTATAAATTCCTGTAAAAGTATACCTGAGAAAAATAGCCAATTTCATGTTAGAGATTTTGTAGGTGGATTATATATGTATATTTAATTTTTAAAGACTGTTTTTGTGCCAGGGCCTCACACAGAGTAAGAGAATACCCTATTGTTGAGATATTCACCTAAGCCCTGATTGTACCCATCTTAAAGGTGACTTAGATGACACATATGAATAAAGACTCCATGTTGGTTTCTGATAGAGTCCTTAGGCAGAGCTTAAGGCAAAATAAATTCAATAAATTTAATAAATTCCAGATGATATTCTTACTGACTATAAATAAATGAAATTTGCTTTCTATATTACTCAACATAAAGAATGCAAAAAACACCATCTGAACACTAGCAGCTGACTCTCAGTATGATTTAAGGAGATCGGTATTAATCACTAAATGATCAATGTAGCAGATATCAATAATCTCTAGTGTATAAATCAAAGGGAAGAGGAAGGTTTACAAACACCAACAGGCAAATCAGTGCAGCTATTTGAGCTACTGAAAACTTCATCTTAGAGGAGCAGCTCTTAACTTGTGGGTTGAGACCCCTTTGAGGAGCATCAAATGACACTTTCACAGAGATTGCAAGTCAGATGTCCTGTGTATCAAAAATTTAAATTATGACTCATAACAGTAGCAAAATTACCGCTATGAAGTAACAATAAAAATAATTTTATAGTTGGGAATCATCATAACACACAAAACTATATTAAAGGATCATAGCACTAGAAAGTTTGAGAAGCACTTACTTAGAGAAAGTCAGTGGTGGGCATGAATTTGAATAGCATGGCTAGAAAAATGTAGTAAGGAAACTAAAAGTTTCTTAAAATACTAAGTGAATAATTTGAAACATGAATTTTATACTTACTCCACATTCTTTGTCCAGTCTGGAGGATTACTCATGGTCATAAATACACAGTTGGTAAGAATTGTGCACATAATGAGCACATTGAATAAAGTAGAAATATATTGTCAAGGGAAAAAAGTTGGTAGCAAAATACCACTTTCATGTGTGTCCCTGTCTTCACCCCCATTAACTCTAAGACTCACATGCTTATCTTATACTACAAGTTATTTTAATATCAACTTTCTTTACTTTCTGTGCTTCACCTTTGTATGTAAAATATACTTTCAAAAACCCATTACCTATCTTTAGATGACTTAAGAGTAGAAAAATATAAAGAAATGAGTTGACTGGTGAATAGTTTATCAGTATAATTTTTTCATGATAGAATCAACCAAGCAATATAATTGCAAGTCCACTTCATTATAGGATAATGCTCTGTACACTGTAAAAATTTGTCATTAGTATTGGTTTAATAAACACTGATTGGCTAATAGGCAGGCAGGAAGTAGAGGGGAGGTGACCAGAGGAGGAGAATTCTGGGAAGATGAAAGGCAGAAAAGCAGATGCAGAGGAAACAAAATGAGAATGCTGCTCCGAGTAAAGGTACCAAGGCATTTGACTAAGCATAAATAGAACCATGGGTTAATTTAAGCCAAAGAACTAGTTAGTAATAAGCCTGAACTACTGGACCAGCATTTACTCCAGCATTTACTATAATATTAAGCCTCCAAGTGGATGTGGGACTGTCTGGACATGGCATAACCTTTGACTATACTTTACAAATAACCTGGGGTGGTAAATGTTCGATAAAAGAATTCAAAAAATTAGTGAAATCCATTATGAGTTTATTTTAAGAGTCACCCTGGGAAAATGTTGTACACAAAGTCCCTTTCTAAATGGAAGTCACAAGCTACAACAGCTGTTCAAATGATCCATAAATGTAAGAAAAGATGGCCACCAACAATGCTGACATCTCTTGTATTCGTATCTAAGTCAAATAAATTACTAAATTCTTTCACTATTGACTGACTTGATGTTAACAGGAAGAAAAGTTTCATACCATAGAATTTCTGTGAAAATCAAACTAGCAACACATGTTAATCATCATACAACTTATCATACCTGCTAGAGACCATATACTTAGCAAACAGTTCTCTTTATTCCCCCCCAAAAATAAAATGTTGATTATAATTTTTTTAAATATTTCTTATTGTACTTGAATGTATAGCCAGTACTCCTCTTACATTCCTTTGGAGTAATGAAAACAAGTAGAGAATAGCTATTTATGAAAAAAATGAACAGTCAAATAATTAAAATGACTGATGCTTACTTTTAACACAAATCACACTTAAGTTATATATAAAATCATTTCTTATGAATTTACACATGATCACAATAATCTCAGAGATGGGATAATGTATTTAGATCCCTTCTTGCTTCTTTTTTCATAAACCATTTCATCCCTTTTATGAAATAAAAAGGCCCTGTTCAAGGCCTTATATTAATTTAGGAAGACAGCTTTCACCTATAACAGTCATTAGTCAAAGCAATAATTGAAATTTTTGGTTTGAGTAATAATGTTCTTAGGCTCATGCTTAATCCTCAGTTTGTTCAAGTGCATCTACATAAGAGTTGTTCTAAACCAGTGATAGGATTAGCCATGTGAGGGCAGTACAATCTAGGCATGACTTTAAAGAGAAAATACATACTACATACTTCTCATTTATTGCTGGAAACAATGAAATATGCATACATACACTAGTTTAGCATAAGGAAGTAAAAGACCCTCTGTGTATGGGCCCTGCAAAATGCAAAGATGCATAATTTCTTGGCAGATGGGCAACATTTGCAATGCATGGATTTTAACCACAGTGGTCCTAAACACAGTCCTGTGTGTTCCGGATTGGATGTATTTCCTACCCCCTACAAAGATAATTTCAAACATTTTCTGTGTCCTTCAATTTCCAATCCTCTTCTTCCCTCCCTTTTCATTGCAAGTTGATGACCTCATTTCTTACTTCACAGAGAGATAATGATAATACCAGATTCTTCTTCCCATCTCAAACTGGCAAAGCTCTCTCTGTTGAGACTTGCACTCTTTCCTCTGTTACAGTGGGGAAATGTCTATATCTTCATTTGTACTCTGGCAGCTACCTTTTCCAGATGCTTTAGGAATACCTTAGCTCTCTCTTACCTTATCTTTTGTTTTTTGTAGCCTCTTACTACCAACACAAACTTACTTATATTTTTCTCCCATCTTGAGGGAGAGGGAGGGTCTCTCTAATGCATAACCCTCATCACAACTTCTGGCTTCACATCTTTTCTCCATGCCACAGCCAAAGTTCTTCAAATAGAGATCTTTTTTTTTGTCCTCATAAACCTATTACAACCTCAGCTCTCCATCTATTTTGCAAAAAACAAACAACCCCCCCATTCCCCCACGTCTATGTTGTTTCACTGAAGAGAAAATAGTACTTTATGGCTATACTGTAGTTATTGTTTGACTTGCATTTCAGCAAGCCCAAGAAAGATAACTCTTTCCAATTAAGTCTTTTTCTTGGTTTATAGGAGGCCCCAAGTATCTGATTGTTCATACCTCAGGAGCAACAGTGTTTCTAAGCCATTTGAAATCTTTCACTTTCCTTTTTGAAAAAAACAAAAAACAAAATATAAATCACCTTTGTGTTTCCTGCTAGCAGCATTTTATCAAAGTGCAACAGCAGGATGCAGGTGTCATCTATTTATTTACAGATACCAAATCCTTTTCTCCAAGTGACACATTTCTCTAGGTCCATTTACTCAGTTGTGCATATGACATCTGTACTTAGGTATACTAGTAGTTCTTCCAGCGATTTTGAAAGGTTTTGAGTTCTCAAACTGAGCTAACAACCTTACTATCCCTCTGCTTCAATAAACTATAACTTTGTCATAATCACTGTGTTTTCGTATTTTAGCCAAGAACCTAGGAGATCTTCAATTTCTTTCTCTAAACTTCCATATCTAAACTCTACAGAATGCTTTCAATTCTATATTCTGTATCTGAATCCACATAGTCTATTACTCTTCATTCCCACATTACTGAGTTGTTCAAGTGTTCATCAAGACCAACAGCATATGTAACAAGACTTGTACATTATTATGCTTTACTCTAAAATTATCTTTCTGAATTAGTCTATTCTACATACTGTACCACAATGTATTTTGTAAATGTAGATGGGATCATTTTGGCAGCTTCCCATTACCCTGAAAATCCCATCACTATATAATGATATGATGTATTAACATAGGATCAGGAGTCTAAGATATCTTTAGCTCTTTTTATAATATTTTCATCCCAATAATCTTTAATATTTTTAAAGTCATGGGACATTATGAGCATTTTACATGCACACTTTAATATTCACAATAGTGCTTGATCTGATCAGGTCTACATGTGTTACCTTACAACAGTCACTTAATGTCAAAGTCTATGTACACAATGGATACATGATTCCTTACTGTTAAAAGTCTGAACATGTAGAAGAAACACAAAGTGAAATTAAAGCCTCATGAAATTTATGTCACATAATGGTTTTATAATTCATATAAAATTCTATTTCCAACAGAAAAATTAATTACATGTCTAATGAAGTAAAATGTATTTTAACATAAACAATAGAGATAATGACTAATTATTCATAAATTACAGATAAGAAAGCATGCTAAAACAGTTGTTCACATTGTATGATTATCATTTTAATAGCAAAATATGTACTTTAATTGAGAATCATAGTAGACACTGCACAAATACAAGTATTCTCCTTTTAAAATAAGAGATAGATATCCATAGCATCTATGGGACCAAAAGGTGAGTGACACTTCACTCAGCCCAGACAGAGATCCAGGTCTTTGTGACCCAGGACCTGAGACACAACCCTTGGAACCTTACCTCCTCTTATCTTTCACCTAAATCTAGAGCAGCAGAAAAAAACCTCTGCAGTCCAGTACTTCCCAGTAAAATCCAGTTTGCTGGACACCTCCATCTACAAATCCTGCTCCCATCCCCAATGCACCCCATCACCCAGTGACCTCAGTGGCTACCTGAGACCCACAGTTACTCAGCACATATTAGATTAAGAAGGGTACCTGAGACCCACAATTTACCAATATCTATTAGATCTTATAAGATCAAGAGCCCTTTCTGGATCAAGAGCTCATAGTGGACCAATATTAGATCCCTGAGACAAAGAATCAGCCAGCTCTTATTACACTAAGAACAGCTCACTGTGACACAGAATATACTACCTCCAAGAAAACCAAGAGCCCAGATTGGACCAAGAGGTCATTCCTGAGATACAGACACAGCCATAACAGATTACACCAAAATCTGCTGCCTTAGATACACACAAATCCTGCATTAATCTGAGGAAGCAATGGACAGACACTAATGCAAAAATACATATAATAACATAAAGAACAATATGGCATCACCAGAATCTGGTGGTTCTATAACAACAAAACCTGATCATGACAATGTAGAAGAAGCAGAAGAAAACAACCTTAAAAACAACTTTATGAAGGTAACAGCATTTTAAAGAAGGATATAAAAACTATATTTATTTAATAAATGGAGAAAAAGGCAGACCAAAAATTAGACGAGATCAACATATTCCTGAAAGAAAATAAAGAAAACCAAGAAAAAGCAATCAATTGGGTGAAGAAAACATTTTGAGATTTAAAAATTGAAATATAAGCAATAAAGAAGACACAAACCAAGGGAATGCTGGAAATAGAAAATCTAAAGAAATGAATGGGAAGTGCAGATATAAGCATAAGTAGGAGATGGAAGAGAGAATCTCTGATGTAAAAGATTTGATAGTGGCAATAGATATGTCAGTCAAATAAAGCACTAAAACCAAAAAAGTCATAACACAAAATGTCCAGGAAATATGGCACACCATGAAAAGACCAAACCTAAGAATAATAATAGGAATTGGATGAATAATTAGAAGGAGAAAAATACCAACTCAAAGGTACAGAAAATATATTCAACAAAAATCATAGAAGAAAACTTCCCCAATCTAAAGAAGGAAATGCCTATAAAGATATACCAAATAGTCACAGAACACCAAAAAGACTAGACCCCCAAAAAGTCTGCTTGCCACATAATAATCAAGCTACTAAACCTACAGAATAAAAAAAGAATATTAACATCTTTAAAGGAAAAAGGCAAAGTAACTTTTAAAGGCAGACCCATTAGAATAACACCACACCACTCAATGGAAACAATGAAAGCAAGAAGGTCCTGGTCAGATGTTATACAGACACTAAGAAACCACGGTTGCCAACCTAGACAACTATACCCAGCAAAACTATCAATCACCATAGATGGAGTAAAAAAGATATTTCACCACAAAACCAAATTGAAAAAATACCTATCTACAAATACAGAAAGCACTAAAGGGAAACTCCTACCTAAAGAAGCTAGATATACTCATGAAGCCACAAGCAACAGATAACTCCACAGAAGAAAATTCAAAGAAGGAAAGCACACATATACTACAACTAAACAAACAAACAAACAAACAAAAACAGGAAATAACAATCATTGGTCATTAATATTCCTTAATATCAATGGACTCAATTCGCCTATAAAAAGACACACCCTAACATGATAGTTACAAAAACAGAATCCATCCTTCTGCTGCATACAAAAGACATATCAACTTCAAAGAGAGAAACTGGCTCAGAGTAAAGGGTTGGAAAAAGACTTTCCAATAAAATGGACTTAAGAAACAAGCTGGTGTAGCTATTCCAATATCTAACAAAATAGACTTCAAATTAAAATCAATCAAAAGAGATCAGGATGGACATTACTTAATCATCTCAGGAAAAATCTATCAAGATGAAGTCTCAGTCCTATACATTTATGCTCCCAATTTAAGGGAACCTACCTATATACAAAAAAAATTACTAAAGCTTAAATCTCACAACAAACTCTACATATTGGGCTTCAATACCACACTCTCAGAAATAGCAGGTCTACCAGACAGAAAATTAATAGAGAAATAAGGAATCTAGGAGATGTTATGACTTAAATGGACTTAATAGATGTATACAGAACATTTCACCCCAAAACAAAAGAATATAACTGTTGCATGAATTCTGGCTATAATGAAAGCCAAATATCGAGGAAAGGCTGAAATATCAGAGACAGGAAACACCACAGTCAAATCTTACCCAGCTATCTTCCATCTTCCTCAGCCTCACTCATTTCCTAAGCCTGCCTTAAATACCTACTTCTCCCAGCTGTATCCCATCCAGGTTAAGATTAAAGGCATGAGTTACTCTATTTGGTAGTTAGCCTTGAAACACAGAAAGATCTCTGTCTCTGGAGTTATGGGATTAAAGACATAGGTCACCATTCTGGTGTTCTCCCATTGCTGGGATTAAAGGTGTGTGCTATTGAAGCCCAGCTGTTTGGTCTTGTACTAATAGACATCCAGGACTCCCAGAGCTATGTGAGTTACCACTGCTCTGTTATCCCTGGAACTCCCAGAGCTACCTCTGCCTAGTTTGACTGTGGGTTGATCTCTTGATATCCCAGGTTTTATTAAATACGTAACATATCACCACATATAACATCTTCACAGTATCCCATGGAACTTTCTCTAAAATTGACCACATACTGGGTAATAAAGCAAATACCAATAGATACAAAAATGGGAATAACTCTTTGTATTTTATCAGGCCATCATGGACTAAAGTTAGAGATCAACAACAACAAAACTCACAGAAACCCTACAAATCCATGGAAACGAAACATATCTTAATTGAAGTACCTCTGGGTCAAGGAAGAAGTAAAGAAAAAAAATCAGAGACTTCCTAGAATTCAATTAAAATGAATCCACAAAATACTCAAACTTATGAGACACAATGAAAGCAGTGCTAAGAGAAAAACTCATAGCACTAGATACCTACATAAAAAACTTGGAGAAATCTCACAGGAGAGATTAACAGCACAGCTGAAAGCTCTAGAGCAATGAGAAACAAACTCACCTACAAAGAGTAGATGGCAGTAAGCAATCAAAATCAGTCTGAAGTAAAATTCAAAATAAAGGGAATAATACAAAAAAATCAATGAAATCAAAGAGTTGGTTTTTTGAGAAAGTCAACAAGATAGACAAATCCTTATTCAAACTAACCAAAAGGCAGAGAGGCAGAGGACAGAGAGAGAGAGAGAGAGAGAGAGAGAGAGAGAGAGAGAGAGAGAGAGAGAGAGATTGATTCAAATTAACAAAACCAAAAATAAAAAGAGAGACATAAAAACAGACTCTGAAGAAATCATTAGGCTATAATTCAAAAACCTGTAGTCCAGTATATTGGAAAACATAAAAGAAATGAACATGAACAGCTTTCTGGACAAGTACCACTTACCAAAATTAAATCAAGACCAGATAAAAGACCTAATAGACCTATAACCTCCAAGTAAAAAGAATCTGTTATTAACCGTTTCCCAACTTAAAAAAAAAAAAAGCCCAGGGTCAGATGGTTTTAGCACAGAATTCTACCAGATTTTCAAAGAAGAACTAATATCAATACTCCTTAAATTGTTCCACATGATAGAAACAGGAGGAATATTGCCAAACTTTTTTTTTATGAAGCTACAGTCACCCTGATATGCAAGCCACAGAAAGATGCAACAAAGAAAAAGAATTACAAACAAATCTCCCTCATAAACATTGATACAAAACTACTTAATAAAATACTGGCAATTCAAGAGAACATATCAAAAAAATCATCCACAATGCTCAAGTAGGCTTCATCCCACAGATGCAGGGATGGTTCAACATACAAAAAAACTGTCAGTGTAATGGATCATATAAAGAACCTGAAAGAAAAAAAAACCACACGATCATCTAAGTAGATGGTGAAAAAACCTTTGAAAAAAATTCAATACTCCTTTATCATAAAGGTCTTGGAGAAAACAAGGAAACTGGGAAAATACTTAAAATTAATACAGGCAATATACAGCAAGCTGTCAATCAATATCAAACTAAATGGAGAGAAACTCAAAGCAATCCCATTGAAATCAGGAACAAGACAAGGCTGTCATTTCTCCCCATCTATTTAATACAGTACTCAAAATATCAGATCAAACAATAAGACAACAAAAAGAGATCAATGGGATACAATTTGGAAAGAAAAAAAATTCAAACTATCATTATTTGCAGGTAATATGATAGTATATATAAGTGACCCCAAAAATTCTACCAGGGAACTTCTGCAGCTAATAAATATCTTCAGCAATGTGTTAGGATACAAGATTAACTAAAAAAATTAATAGCCTTCTTATACACAAATGATAAAAGGGCTAAAAAGGAAATCAAGAAAACATCACCCTTTATAATACCTACAAATAGCATTAAATATCTTGGGATAACTCTAACCAAAGTAGCGACAATCCTATATGGCAAGAACTTTAAGACATTAAAGAAGAAATTGAAGAAGATATCAGAAAGATCTCCTATGCTCCTGGATAAATAGGATCAACATAGTAAAAATGGAAATCTTACCAAAAGTAATCTACAGATTCCATGCAATCTCCATCAAAATCCAAACACAGTTCTTTACAGATCTTGAAAGGATAGTACTCAGCTTCATATGGAATAACAAGAAACCCAGGATTGCCAAAAACAATCCTGTTCAATAATAGAACTCTGGGAGGCATCACAATCCCTGATTTCAAGCTTACTATAGAGCTACATACTTAGCCACCAGAGAAATGCAAACCAAAACAACTCTGAGATACTATCTTACACCTGTCAGAATGGCTTAGATTAAAAACCAGATGATATCCTATGCTAGAGGGGATGTGACTCAAGGGGAACAGTCCTCCATTACTAGTGTGAATGTAAATTTGTATAGCCACTTTGGAAATTAGTATTGCAATTTCTCAGAAAACTGGGAGTCAATTTACCAATGATTCAGCAATACCACTATTGGGCATATACCCAAGGGGTGCAAATTCTTAACTCAAGAATATTAACTCAACCATGTTCACAGCAGCATTATTCAAAATAGCCAGAAACTAGAAACAACCTAGATGCTCCGCAACCCCCACAACAAAAGCAGATTTAAAAAATTGTGGTACATTTACACAATGTAGTATTAAGCAGCAGAAAAAAAAATGACATTCTGAAATTTGTGGGCAAATGAATGGATCTGGAGAATATAATCCTGAATGAGGTAACACAAACCTAGAAAGACAGACATGGAATGTACTCACTCTTAAGTGGATTTTAGATGTAAAGTTAAGGATAATCAAGCTACAACGCACATCCTTCCTAGCAGCTAGGTAACGGGAGAAAGTTAAGAGACACATTCATACATATTCTCCTGGGAAGGAGTAATAGAGAGAAAATCTGAGAAAATTTGGGTCCTTGGTGAGGGGAAGCAAGGGGAGGTGAGAAGGGATGGTGAGAGAATGGGATGATGGAGGGAGCACAACAGAGAAGGGGAGCAAAGAAGTGGATAGCCTGATAGAGAGAGCCATTATGGGATTAGAGAAAAACCTGATACTAGGGAACAACCAACAACCCACAGGATGAGCCCAGCTCGGACTCCAAGCAATACTGGAGTGGGTACCTAAACTGACCTTTTTCTATTATCATATGGATGACCATCTTAATTGTCATTATTGATCCTTCATCTATCAGCTGATGGAGGCAGAGGTACAGATCCATAACTAAACATCAAGTTGAAATACTGGTCCAGCTGAAGAGAGGGAAAAGATATTACATGAGCAGAAGGATCAGGATCATGATGGAGAGACCCATGGAATAGACAGTCCTGTGCTATTGGGAGCTCAAAGACTCTGAAATAACAGCTGATGAACCTTCTTGGAACGAATCTAAACTCTCTGAATGTAGATGACAGTCAAAAGACACGGGCAGTCTATGGAACCTTTTGCAATTGGACCAGAGTCTAAACCGGGTCCATAAACTGGCTCTTTAAAGCTCATGCCTAGTGGAAAAACACCATTTTCAGCCTTGATACTTGGGAGAGAGACTTGGTCCTACCTCAACTACTCAACTAGATATGCCAGGCCTAATTGACTCATCTTGGGATTTGTTGCCTTCTCTGGGGAGTGAAGAGGGGTGTGGGGGTGTGGGGGAGGAGTAGGAGGTGGGGGGGTGAAGGAGGAGGGGAGAGGCCGGGAGGAATGGGAGAAGGGGTGATAAAGAGAGAAGTAGTGGGTAGGGGAAATTAAAAAAAGAATAAAAATAAAATAAGAAATAGAATCAAGTTTATATGTTTCTAAGAATATGTATTTGCAAATACAAAATTTCAAATTCTGCTACTTTATTATTGTTAGCTATTATTTCATCAACCATGTAGTTTTCAAATTTCTAAATTTTAATGAGTGACTAAAGTAGTAGGGATTCTAAAAATTTAAGCCATATTAAAAAACATAATATAGACATGAACGTAATGTTGCAAGGCCACATATTGAAAAGCTATGAAACTGCACATCAAGGCACATTTTTAAGAGTCAAAATTAAAATAGAAATACACCCATCTTATATGATTTCCTAAATATAAAGGCCAAGAAATAAACTAGAATATAGTTTTCAAAATTTCAAATTGCCCTGAAACAAAACTTCTGTAACGACTTGGTTATATAAAATAAAATACAAGCAGACTAATCTATAACATATCAGGAAAAAGCAATCTTTTTATTATTGATTTATTTGAACCAAGTAGTAATAAAAGTCATTTGATCTATTGATATATATTAGCTCATCAACTGGCAAATTTTAAACACTTTCTATGTACATATGGTAAGAAAAAACTTTTTTAAAGCTTTAATCAAAAATGATTGTGTAGCTTTTGACAAGGAGCATTTTCAGCCCCATCCCTATGCCTGTGAAGACAGTCCCAGATTCAAGCCCAACACTCAAGAGTCAGATTAATTCTTTATCATTCATGTGGGCTTCACAAGTTGTATGACTTAGTTTGAACTGGTAGGCAAAATGTAGTAGCAATCTCAGTTCTATTATATTTGTGAGAATGATTATAGCAACACCATTCTCATACAGTTGTTATCTGCTAAGATTATTATCAGGCATTTTTATTGTCACTAATAATTTTGGGTTTTTAGATATGGAGTATTTTTGCCACTATTGCTACTCTCAAGGAAGGGGAGACTGCTCTGGTCTACAACATTGTAGTCTTGTTTATATCCAGAAAAAAATAGAGGAATTTAAAAAAAGTCACATATAACCTATAAGTAGAAAAATATTTCATGTTATTAGTATCTAACTTGAATGTGGAGATAAAACAGTAGGGTTAGGTCTCTTTTGTGATTTATCAACATATTTCTGAGCAAGAAATAATATTCATTTATATATATTTAACTCTTCATGTAAATGCTTGTGAGTAGATAGTCAGGCAACAACTTTTAGTTATTAAAGGCATAAGAAAGGAAAATTGCTGGGTTGAACCACTCTTTTATCTACAGAGATGTATCGTTCTTTATATAGACAACTGATTTTTTAAGTCTGCATAAATATCACATAAATACAATAATTTGAAACAGTGAAAGACACATTTAAAAATATAGAGCTGGGCATTGATAATAGCCCAATATATTATATCTGGGTTTCAAAATCAGTTATTTTTCGTTAAAAGAAAAATGGAACATCCCTTGGTTAAGAATGATGACTCATTTAAACCTTTATTTCCTGTACCGACAGTGTCCAGTGAGGAATCTGAGCCTCTGGCTCAAGGCTGGAATTGAAGCAACTACAAGGTTGAGCATCAATAGAAAGTTCCAGTCAAGAGTTAAGCCTAGTTGAGGGGGAGGATTCACAGAGACACAGAGACAGACACAGAGAGAGACACAAAGGAGACAGTGAGAGAGGACGAGACATCTTAGACTGCATTTCTCATTGGAGAAGTGAGGGGTGAGGAGGTATTGCCTGTGATTCAGTCATTTCAAGCTTCAAATGCTGGTGGAATATTAACTTTTTCTTTTCAGGTACAAGTTGGAGCAGGGTAGTGATACATTTAAAATTCTTTCAGAAATATTTAGGTAAGGGAAGATTTCTTTTTGTGGATGTTGCAGCCATTGCAGCTAGAATATTAGCTGCTCCTGACAGCAGCTGCCTTAAGTATTCTTTCTCAAGTACTTCCTAAGTGCTTGTCATGGATCCTGGTACTTGTCAGGCATTTTGTTTCTTTTTTCTTGCAACAGGCTCTCAGGTAGCTCAGGCTGGCATTGAACTCACACTGTAGCTGAGGATAGTCTTGAACTTTTGGGCCATCTGCATCTTCCTACGAGCATCAAGTTACAGCTGTGCACCACCAGAGCGAACACTGCATTTGCTGTTATGACTTATATACTACGGCTAAGTTTTACAAATGGAGACATGAAGATAAAAACCTATAATGTGATCAACAACATGTACTAAGTAAATAAATCTCAGAGGTAGGAGTAGAGTCTTGATTTCTGATCCCTAACACAATAATTTTTTCATCCTCCTACCTTTTGTGAATGATGGACATTTCAGTGTTAGTTGTGGAGTGTCTCGGGATTTTAGTAGATTAATCTGGTGTCATGACTATACATAGTATTTACACAATAACATCTCCCAAAGTTATTTCTCTAGCCCGATCATTTCTGGGTTTCAGATGTGCTTATATATGGAAGTCCTCAATTCCTCCCCTAATATCTAAAGAATGTCTCAAATATGGATGTTGAAAGACAAGCAGTTGATTTGTCTAGGTTGTTGTGCTCAGAGCTGTTCCAGCATCAGTCCACAGCAAGTTTGATTTTCCTTCTGGTCCAAACTAAGTAAGTACATAGTACCATCTTTAGGTTCTCTTACTACATTATATTTCACATTCAGTTGCTCTGGAAATTCTTGGCCCTTCTGCAATATTCATTTAAACGTGATGGCTTTTTGATTTTCTTGACCATAGTAAACTGTTGTCCTGTAACCATTCCCAAGCATTTTAGTGTGTAGCAAAGGCATTGCTATGGGAATCACAAAACTAAGGCTTAATCCTGGAGCTTGTGTTGTGTGAAGTGAAGCACAGAGCCACTGTAAAAACCTGCTAGATGACACTTTAGTGTCACATATATCTTGTTCAGTGGGATCTCTGCTCAGTTTATTGTACCATACACAGATCAAAGGGTTTATCTGCATTTATTACAAACCCACTTGCCTTTCTTCATCTTAGATCTCTACTTCAAGATAGCACATTCGAAATGTAACATTTTAATTCAGGAAATTAGAGAGTAAACTTATTTAATTTACTTTGGGGAGGGGGACTGGTGACCTCTGCATCATTTAAAGGGCTCCTGGAGTGCCAAGAGTTCATCTTGAGGCAAGACAGATGGCTTGGTCGGCCAGTGAGCTTACAGCCATGCTTGACAACTTGAGGAGTTTGATCCTCAACATCCACATGGTGGAAGGAGAGAAATGACTCCCCCTAGTGGCACCTTACCTCCATGCCCGTGCCTTCTTATAAGTGCAAATATCTTTCCCACAAATAAATACATGTAAACAAGTTTTAAAATTAAAATATGAATTTATTTTAGCAATAGTAATAGATTTGTTTGGTCCAACTTTAATTTATAAGCCCCCTGGCCTATTTAAAACTGTGTTCTTTATGATAGAGGGCAAATCCAAGTATTATTTGAATCTCCAAAAAGCTTCTAATAGAAGCAATGTCTCCAAAACCCAGATCCTCTGTCCAAACTTCTAAAACTGCCTGTGCCTTACACTAGTTGGGATGTCTTTACCTGTGCTGTCTCCTGGGATTCATAACTTCCAAGGACTTTCATATAGTAAGGATGATAGCTTTTATGAAATAGTCTATAGAAGACATGATCTCATACTTCAAAACAGAATGCTGTCTCATTCTTTTGTACAGGGGCTGCTCATACTTTACACTTGGGTTATCATTTCTTCCATTAGAGAGAGGATAAAACTGATTTTCTCTTCTACTTGGGTCTTCTTTTCTACCTGTTTATAACAAATTTTCTAACTTGTGCTTTTGTAGTCATTATTTTTCTTAGTGAATATTCTATCTGTATCTACTACATGGATGACCACAATTTCATAAATACATCATGTTTGCATAAGTTAAATATAGCTATTTAAAATATAATTAATAACAGATATATTTATGCATTGCACAGCTTCTAAATGCTTGAAATGTAGTAGAACATAGTTTTTTAAACTCAGAAACCAAGATATATATTCCAAGCTATATATATTCTTTATTTCTAATGCTACCTCAAGGACGTTTTCCATATGTAACTGGTTCCTCTATAGAACATTGGGGAAGAAATCCTCCAGAGGTACAAAAAACCCAAACAAACAAAAAAACCAAAAACATTCTCAATACTATGTTTCTAAACACATAGATTATCACATTGCCAGGTAACTTTTGATGACATGCTTTATAGTCATGAGACAGGTACCCTGGGTCAGGCTTATCCCATTTTCACATTTCTTACTTTAATTCAAACCGTTTCCCACCTCTGCTATTAGTGGTGAGATTTTTATAGTATAAACCTGAATCCAGGTCTGGTGTGACTACATCAACCATTTCAAGCCATGACTTTCTCTAACTCAGTAGTTGCCTTGTCAGAGCCTGGGAAATGCTTCTGAGAGTCAAGTTCCTGCTGTGAAAGACAGTCAACTTGTATTAGATGCTTGGAACTGACATGAATGTGAAGGAAAATTGACAATGTCACAAAGTTGTACCCTGACCTCAACATATACACCATGGCACCTCACACATACTATCACACACACATCACAAGCATAAAAAATAATTTTAGACTAGTAGATGACTTAGTAGATAACGATATTTGTTATCAAACCTGATGACATAAAGTCAATTTCCAGGACCTGCATGGTAGAAAGAACTGACTCTGTCAAGTTGTCCTCTGACTTCTAAATGCATGTATGTGTGCACACAAGTACACACACACATACGCACACACACATGTTGAATGAATAAATAAGTAAATAAATGTAGTAAAACATTGAAGAGTTTGTCTTGAGCTGGGCATGGTGGTATACACCTTTAATCCCAACACTCAAAAGGCAGAAGCAGATGAATCTCTGTGAATTCAAGGCCAGCCTCTTCTAAATGTGAGTTCCATAACAGCCAGAACTACATAGAGAGACCTAGTCTTTCAAACCAAAAACGAAACAAAGAGTGTGTCCTAACAGAAACTCAGGTATATTTCAGTTTCTTCCACTTGTGTTGGGTTTCTGAAATGCATAACTCTTCACCCTGATGTTTCTATGTGCTCCTGTTTCTCTCCCTATCATAGCTCTTGTCTTTTGAGTTCTTGCTTCTTTGCTTTTCTGGGGCTGACTCTGGGCCAGACTGCTGCTTTTGCCTAGAATAATACCTCTCATTCCAATTACTGGGTTCAAGTTCAAGGACTAAGTCAAATCACTGTTATCCATCAAGTTCCCCCTGCTCTGCTTCTAGGAATTGTGTCCCCCAAGACAATTCTTTAAGGAGAATAAAGACTACAGTTGAGTATAAGTCGACAAGCAGACTTAAGCCTGTGAATAAAACACCGGTAACAAGTAATCAAAAGAGGGAGCTGGAGAGAAAGCCAGTACAAATGTCCTTGGGGAAAGAACCTGGAAAAACATTGGGTAGTCCAGTGTACATATAAACACACTTGTAAATATTCATGAACTCAATGTTTGCAAGCAGTGACATAACAAGAGAAATTTGTACAATTCTGACCAAAAAGACCAAAATACACAGCACATATTCTGTGCCTCTGTGTGTTCTAAACCATAAACCACCGAGGAAAATTAATGCGTGGAAACTGTTTCAATATAACACTGTAGACCCCAAAGACATGAAAGTCTATCTTGGCAGTCTAGTTAGAATGAAGTTTTGGAGGTAGCAAGCGGTTGGGAAAAAGAAAACAAAAGAAAAGAAAGAAAAAACAAAAGACAAATGAGTCAGAGAAAAGCAAATTACTCAGAAGTCAGATGAGCGCTTTACTTATTCTGCTCCCCACCCCCCAGGCTTATGGCTGAGAAAGAGGAAAGACAGATAGCCACACACATTTTGAAAAGGCTCAACTATATAATCAAGTCAAAGAAAAATACCTTTTATATGACCATATTACTAAAAGGATATGAATGTACCAAAATCTTAATAGCTAATTTTCTAATGGGGTTGAAGGGAGTTAGGATGTACAGGGCGGAGGTGGCGCTGAACCGAGAGATTGCTTTCCCTTTATTCAATACTATAAAGGTCTGAAAAAGAAAACACAACAAATGACACAAAATTTACAGAACACATCAAGGACATCTTCCAAGAGTAAGAGATCCCTCTAAAGTAACAAGTGTTGTAACTATTACCAACACAAAGCACACAATAGTCCTTTCACTTTTTCAACATTGCAAAAAATTCAAAATTTGGTAACAGACTTCAGGAGGTAAGGAATACAAAGACAATTTTGTGATTAGTGCCACGTGAATTATTGCCAAGAATTTCACTCATATTTTCAGCTACTATCCATAGCACTCACAAAACATAAAAATGATAACTTAGGTAAATTCTTCATTTAGGTAGTTTTCTCATGAAGACTTTGGGGTATTCTAAATATGATAACTTTTTTGGCACTGACATGTGTTCTGGTGTTATTTCTTCTGGGCAGAGCCACAGGAAAGTTACAGTCTGTGGTGTGAAGGAATAATTAAGCCTGCTAAGAACAGGTAGCCTTATATCAAGTCCCAGGCTATAGGGGACTCTTAAATACTGCTCTTTGAAATATAAAAATAATATGCTCCCACTTTCCACTTTATCACAATGCAGGAGAATCGTGGTGAATCTTCATTAAATTTATGGTATAATTATTATTCAGAAAAATAAATTGGCTTTGTCTTTCTCCCATGCTCTCTTGCAGGATGCATTTTCAGTATCTGTCCCAATAACACAGGCTCAAATGAGTGCTTTCAGACCACATAGAATAATCGTTCCATTGCTTGATCAGGCCCACCCAGCATGCTAGAGACACTTTAAGAGATAGAAGAAGGTACATTCTTCACCATCTTAAGGAAACAGGGAAAATAAAAGCAACCGGACTAAACACTCACTTTCTTATTGATATAGTAGGGGTCCAGGTCCTCCAGGGGCTCTGACACCATCTCTGGAGGAATGTCTCCATAAATAAAAGGAAGGGATTTTCCTGCTTCCAAGTCACTGTTTGGCTTTGGGCCATTTTCATCGTCTTCATCCTTGCGTTCCTGTTTGGGTCTCTTGGCTTTCTCTTCTGCAATGCGTTGTTCAATAGCAGCAAGGGATTCCCTGGTAAAGAAGCGGAAGCTGTCAGGTCCTGGCGGTACCAGCACTGATTGTGCCATCTTTTCATCCTGCTTCTTTAATCACTGTTTAGCTCCTCGCATAAGAAAGTGCTACAGAAACAGGAGGGAAAAAGCAATGACCATTAAGATAAAAGATGAGGGTGGCATTCACAGGACACTGAGCATAAAGTATGTCAAGCAAACAGCTAGAGAACTTCCCAAAGGCATCTTAGGCATGCCTGCATGGAGATCTTTCGCTCATATCCAGTAGGTGTGTATGAGGTAATCTGTTCTCCCACTCCTGAAATGTTTTAAATGATCATGCTTTTTTTGGGGAAAACACCCTTTTCAGAGCTTGCAAATTGAAGATACTGGTGTATGCATGCTGTTTCACTCGTGTGAATATTGAGGGGGGGGGGCATTTCCCCCTCTGCATCATTCTTAAAGAATATCAGATTCAAAACAAGAGAAGGAAAAATAATCACATAAGATAGTAGAGGCAGGGCTGTGCGGGAAACTCTCTCTCTCTCTTTCTCTCTCTCTCTCTCTCTCTCTCTCTCTCTCTCTCTCTCTCTCTCTCTCTCTCTCTCTCTCTCTCTCTCTCTCTCTCTCTCTCTCCCCCCCCATTCCCTTTTTCTAGTTTTCCTTTGGCCCAATTTGTCCCCTTTAAGAGTTCATTCACAACTGTGTCACCTGGGAAAGAGCTCAGGAAATCCTGTAAGGCCAGGCTGTGGAAACAGGTAGAAAGTGGGGGGTGCGTAGGGGGGCTGTGAGGAGGAGCAGGAAATGCTGGCTGCATTTGAAACTGCTGGCAAACTGCAAAGGAAGGGGCCAGGCACCTGCCAGCACAGGCAGGAAGTCACTCACATCAGAGGTCTGGAGCTTGGGCCTCCTAGCTTAGCAACCTGCTGCCAACTAGTGTAATTGCTTCTTAAATTAACAAATTTGCAGTACGAAAAGAAACATCACACACAGAGAGATACCCTGCTTCCAAGGAAGTCTCATTTCACAAAAATCTAGCAGAGTAGTTCAAATATCCATTTCAGAATTTAGACTTGAGAAAAAAATATTCTAGTACAGTTTCTCTTTTAAGCATAGCCCCTATGGCGTAAGTTTTCCTGATTATATAAATAGACTTTAAATGATGCTCAAATAGTTTATTAAAGCACATAACTTGACAGATGTGGTTGCAGATGTGACCTCAGCCAGTTACAGGAATTTCTGTGCTATTTAAAGAATAAAGCAAAACTTTTGACCCTAGTATGCCATCTCTTCAAAATCACTTAATCTATTTCTTCTTTTTTTTCCTTAAAAAAGTCCATTTTTACTTCCACACTACAGAAATGACTTGCCACTGTAATGTATGAAATGCCTCTTCTAAGAGTAAAATATGTTGCCAATTTATTTCTGCAGTCTGTGCCTGGTAAAACAAGAAAATCTGAACAACATAAGCTGCTGAATAGTTTTCATTAAAAACACACACACATATATATATACATATATTTATTTTTGAAGTTACCCAGAACCTTCCAGGCATCGGCTGTCAGATTGCTCTGTCAGCATCACAGGATCTCCAAAGCATCCCTCATTTTTCTTCATTCATCCCCAGAGGCTCTCCTGCCTATCGGTAGGCTCTGGCAGCAAGATGATCCTTATATATGCAAGGGAGAAAACTGTTGTACCAATGCCTGGTGTTCTAAGAGGGACAGACATGCTGAAACATGCAGCCACCAGCTTCAGAATGAAAGGAGTCTCCCTGTAGATTCCCCCAAGGATTCCACTGCAAGGTAGGGAGGGAAGTCTCACAGAGAGCAAGCATAGTAAGAATAGGAACACATTACCCCTGAAGAAGCTTTTAGACTCAGGGTTTTGGCTCTGTAAGCTGGAACCAAGAAGACTGAAGCTAAAATTCCATCATGCATTAAAAAAAAGAAAGAAAATTAAAAAAATAAAAAAATTTTTTTTTTCAAATTTTCCTTTAAAGACCACACCTAACTTCCTGTAAGAGGATTCTGGTAACTGAAGTAAGAATAGGCATTTCCTGTGTGGGGACTACAAAGTGACATTATGATAACTGCCACTAGAGGGCTGGGAACTGTGAAGAAAAGCACCTTCCGAGAAAAACACTGAGTACTCAGCAGGCAGCCCTCAGCATTCAGGGTGGAGCCCGAAGTGTCTGCAAGCTGGCAGAGACCTAAAGCATTAAGACAGGTGGCCAAGTTGTATTCTAGTGACGGGCAATGCTGCCGTTCCTTAGATTTTCTAAGTCAGATGTCATTTCATCAAAATAAACAATCCAAAAGTATAACAAAGCAAATAGCCAAAGGCTAAAAAGAATTAAATCTCAGTAGTAGATTGCTGATTCTATTGCTGATATTGTATTAATAGACACACCAGACACAGTCAGGTTCCAGAAGAACTACGGTCCAATAAATTTTTGCTGATGTAATGAAGAGACAACCTCTGTGCTTTGTAACTTAACTTTCTCCAGTAAATTTTTTTTAACCTAATAATGCACAAAGCTTCTCTCTCTCTCTCTCTCTCTCTCTCTCTCTCTCTCTCTCTCATTAAAAAGAAACCAGAGGGTCTGAAGAGATGACTTGGTGGATAAAGCATTTACTGCACAATGATGAGAACTTGAGTTTGAATCCACACCACCCACTTTAAAAGGCAGATGTTACAGCCCATCTGCAACCCCTGGGGCTACCAAAGCAGAGAGAGTGAGTCTCAAGAATGAGCTAAGTAGTCTAACTAAAGCAATTCACTCCAGGTTCAATGGAGAGAGTTTGATTAATAAAATACAAAAGGAAGCAGTCAAGGACGCTACCCAGCACAACTCTCTGACCTCTACATACATTTATCACATACTTACAAACATGCACACACCCTGAAATATACACCCCATACCAGTGGTTCTCAACCTACAATGCTCTTCTTCATGATGCCATGACCCCCAAACATAAAATTATTTCATTGCTACTTCATAACTGCAATTTCATTATTGTTATTAATTGTAATGTAAATATTTGATATACAACTTTCAAAGGGGTCATGACCCATGGGTTGAGAACCACTTTTCTATAGATATAACACAAGTCCAAAAGGAAAAATATATGTAGAAAAGAAAAGCTACCAGGAAAAAGTAGTTATGACTGGAGATTGAGACCTTAGCTGGCACTCTGTCAACTAATAATGTAATAAAAATGGAAGACTTACTATGTGCCAGTAACTGGGCTGAAAAGTCTACATGCACCATCTTATAACTCTATGAAATAACACTGTCCAGACCAGTAGTTGAAAAGAGAAGAGGCATGCTGAGATTAGGAAGTCTCCTGAAGTCATGTAAACACAATTTAAACTCAAAGACTGACAACAAAACCTGTAACCTTCCCCACAGTCATGAAAAGAAACACCCAGGCAGCTTAAGACTAAAATGAACATGAACTACACATGGGCTGAGGCGTGTTTGTCCTCATCGTCAACCTGACCGGGTTTGAAATCACCTAGGAGACACACCTTTGACCAAGTTTCGGAAAGGTGTTTTCAGGGATGTTTAAACCTACAAGACTCACAATGAATCTGAGAGGTTCTGTCCCAATGGGTGGAGTCTTAGATTGGATAAAATGAAGAAAAGAAGAGAGCCAACTAACTACCAGATTTTTCTGCTTTCTGACTACAGACACAATGTGACCAGTTGTCACATGTTCCTGCCATCTCCCGACACCATGCCTTCCCAACCATGATGGACTGTGCTCTTTCTAAAGTCAGGCGTTTTGTAACCTCCCTGAAAAGTAGCTAATACAAATTAGTCTACTAAAGATTATGTGCACATTTTTCTTGTCTTGTTTTCAGTAGATTGTACTTGTTGAAAATGAAGGGGAAAGGTTAACCAGAAATACTATTTTACACACTGGAGCAGATTATCTTCTGGTTGTAAGAGAAACTGACTCAAATTGGTTGAGGCAAAAAGAAAATTAACAAAAAAAGAAAAGACTTGTTGGTTGTAGTTTATTGTTCAAGGCTAACATTAAGTATAGGGTGATGTCAGCAACACAGAGTTACACTAGATGCTTTCGCCCTGATTTTTATAGTGATAGGCTCCTGTTAAGATAGGTTGTACACAAAGTTCAGCTTGCCCACCTCCAAAACTCAAGTGTAATAGGCAAGAACAACAACACACATGTAAACACACACACACACACACACACACACACACCAAACAACAAAAACAAGAAAAGCTGTCATTATCTCTCACTGGCCCTAATTCTAGATGGGTCCTATGTGCAGAGCAATATGAACTGGCCTTTCCTGAGCCACATGCTTTGGACGAGAAAATCCTTCTTAAAAGCATGTGAGATTATATTGGTGAAAGAAGTGCTCAAAAACAGATTGGAGTGGAGAGTATCTGGAGAGATAGTTCTGCAGTTCAGAGCACGTGCTGCCCCTGTAAAGAAGCTGAGTTTGCTTCCCTATGTCCATGTAGGTGAGATCACACTTCTCATAATTCCAGGTCTAGTATATCTGATGCCTCATCCTCTTCTCTCTCTCTCTCTCTCTCTCTCTCTCTCTCTCTCTCTCTCTCTCTCTCTCTCTCTGTCTCATATACACATATACACACACTCATATACAAATAAAAATAAAAAATCTTTTAATACATTAGTAGTCAAATTTCAATGCCTGAAAATTTAGCAAATAATAATATCAGTATTAAAGTATGCACAGTTACCTGAAGACTTAAAAGTATATTCATTTGTATCACTCTTCATGTGGCAGATTTTGTAATAACTTTTAAGGTGAAGTTTTATTTTTGGAAGACTCATAAAAAACTAGAGAGGCAGCAATATTATATAAAGAAGTTAGAAAAAGAAGCCTAGAAATTGCATTTCTAAATTCTACTGTCATGGCTCCATTATTTCTCTGTCAATGATTTATTGTCTTTAGTTTTCCAAATTATAAAAAAGAAGAACATGTAGGGCTGGTGAGATAGCCTTAGCATAGTCCTGCTTACTTGTAATCCTCTTCCTGGGAAGGTGAAGACAGGCAGATCCCTGGGGCTTCCTGGATAACCAACTGAATTTACTTGGCAGGCTCCAGGTCAATGAGACCATGTCTCACAGAGAAAACAAGGTGAATGGTACTTGGGGCTCAATAACCAAGACTGCCATCTGTTCTTCATACATATATGCACATGTACCTGTACATACCATGTGCATCTGCAGATACAAGAACACTCACCTACATGCATATAAACACACACACACATGTACAAAATAACACTGATGAAATAAGAATGCAAATTCTGTCATTTTATTATACATGATAATATAAATGATACATTTATACTTACATAAAAGGACAATTATAAAATCAAGGCTATGTAGTAACTATTGGGTAACTAATTACTCTGCAAAAGAATTGACATTTATATAATATAATAAGTACTGTAAAGATAAACACACACCAAGAAAATGACTGTTATTATTTCCTGTAGATAAGGAAATAATCATGGAGTAATTTATAATTAATAGCTTGGGATAACTTAAGATCCTAGAGACTCTGGCACCCCAGTGTGAAGAAGGTTGAGAAAAAGCTGAGAAATCTGCTTTTCAAGTCCTGTTTTAAAACAGTGACTTAGTTTTCTTCAACATATGCATAAACTTAGATAACACTTTTTAAATCTTATCTGAAACTTCCCCCACAAGTCTCTTTAGAGCTGAGTTTTGAGTCTGTTCTCCTGTGCTATTCAGTGGTCACCTGCTGTGGCTTTGTGTTTCTTTTCTCTTTATTCAGCCTGAATCCTGCCCATTTCTGTAATGAACAATTTCTCCAAGGGGGAGAAAGTTCTGGACAGCCAGACTTTCATGTTTTCTGTGGTAGACTATGAAGGGAGCACAATACAACATGAAAAACCAAAGTGCAGTGTGTACCAGCTAAAAAATTGTCATTTTTTTCATACTAGATGCATTCTGAGGTGAAATAATTTTTTTTCAGTTCTCTGTGTTCATTTCATATGCATTGAGAACTTTTATTAAAGACCAGCACTTGTTTTTATGATTGTTATGTCTTTGCATACATATTTTTTGTTTAACAGAAATGCTTTTAAATTGGACCATGATAAACTCAGAGAGATATAAGCCAATTTGAAAACAAAATCACTTTATGTGCATTTTCTTTTGAAAAAGTAAATTATAAAGAGAGTTATTCCTGACTGGATTGATGCGTCAGTGAATAAAGTGCTGGATTCAGATTCCCAGAATCCACATAAAATTGGGGCATGATGTTGCCTTCTGTAAATCAAGCACCGAGAGGCTGAGGTCGGTGTATTTTGGGAACTTACTGGCAAGACAATCCAGCAAATTTCATGTTCCAGGTTCAGTGAGAGATCCTGCCCCCCAAAATAAGGTGGAGAGCAAAGGGGTTGGTCACAGTGGTTTGTTTGAATGTAATTTGCCCCACCCCCATATTTTCATAGGGAGTAACAATATTAGAAGGCATGGCTTTGTTGGAGTTGGCACAGCCTTGTTGGAGGAAGTGTGTCACTGTGAGGACAGGCTTTGAGGATTTCTATACTGAGGATACTTCCAGTGTCTCAGTTAAATTTCTGTCCCCTTCAAGATGTAGGACTCAACTACTTCTTCAGCAGCATGGCTGTCTGCATGCAGCCATGCTCCCCTCTATAATAATGGACTGAACCTCTCAAATAGTGCATGGGCCCTCTTAAGTATATGTTTTCCTTATAAGAGTTTCTGTGGTCACAATACCTCTTCACAGCAAAAGAAACCCTAAAATAGTCTCTGACTTCCACAAAAACATATAGAGGTGATTGCAACCCCCAAATATGTAGATACACATGCGCGCGCGCGCACACACACACACACACACACACACACACACACACACACAGAGAGAGAGAGAGAGAGAGAGATTTGCTTGACTCACTTCCCTCCCATGCCATAATCTTTGCTTAATTTTTTCCTCGATGATTCCTTCTCCAACCATATTGTATAAAATTGCAAACCATCTGTACACATTCAAATGTACAGTATGACAGCATTGTCTCCCTTATTTTGCTTTATTGTTTTATCTGTCACTATTATATAGTTGAATTGCTTATAGTATCTGTCTCTATCAATTCTAATGCAAAGTTCACATCTTAGGTCAGTTACTCCAGAAACAGATACTGAACTCAGTTAAGCTAGAATGAGACAGTAAAGTATTTCATGGAGTTGCAGATCTGGATGAAGAAGAAGTCAAATAAACAGTTGACTCTCAAACCCTTCCTGGACCCTTCATGAAACTGCAGTATCCCATTATGTACTAACTATGTGCTAAATAGAAACTTCCGGGCACTTCCAGCTTTCTGATGAAGTGAGAACAGAGATTCAAATAATCCAAAAACAGTCCTCCAAAAAGGGACATGACTACAGAATCCTAGAAGAAAAACATTTACTTATAGAGAAGCAGGGGACCATAAGAAAAATTAGAAAAGACCATCGTGGTCCTGCAGTGGGTGGAGCACTATGATATCCAAATGAGACCAGCATGGTTTCTTCTTTTGTTTCTATGTCACCTATTCTTAGGATTATCTCTAGTCCCTAACAGGAACCATTGGGCCTTACAAATGATAGTATCCACATAGATATGCAAAGTGTATCTTCTAGGCCACAAGCACTGTAATACTCTGGGTTTGTAGCAGACAAAGAAGTAAACTTTTCATGAAGACAAATAATTCTTTCTATTTCTTTTAGAAGAAGCATCTCCTATGCCTAGATTCATAGCATAAACATTATATGTCTCTCTCTTCCTTGTGCTGCTCCATCCTATTATGTCAACCAGACCTGTGCAGTCACTCTTGCTCATCTCATCTCTTCTCCTTCCTTGGAACATCAAGCTCAGTTTATTATCAGTTGACTTAGTTTATTATCAGTCAACTAACTGCTGAGTAAGCAGTTAGTCACCTTCAATCAGTTCCTCCCGTTTATATACAGTTCTGGTGGAATCCATTCTAAAACATGACTCTGAACAGGGGGAGTGGCTCCTGCCTTTCATACCAGCACTTGATGGCTGAGATAGTAAGATTGTCTCAAGCTCAAAGCTGGTTTGGGCTATACAGGGAGTCTCAGTTCAGTATGGGCCTCAGAGTCAGCTATTATCTCAAAAGAAACCAACCAACCAGGTGAGCCAACAAAGAATATGTAATTACACTAAACTGTTTCAAAAGTTAGATGTTTAAGTATAGTGTAATCCTCAACTTTATTCTCTTTCCCCCCCATTAGATCTTAGCTCTTATTTCCATCCTTTATACCTCCCCAATCATACTTGAACTATTTTTTGCTCCAAATCCTTAATTGTTCCATTTAAGTGCAACTTATTCCCATTTCCACCAAATAACTCAAAATTAACTAATCAAAGCTGAGTCTCCACATGTTCTGTAAGCAATGTCTCTCTTCTAATCCAGCAGCCACTTCACCCTTCTCAAGACATGGGGTAGTGAAAAGAACAGTTTGAAGCCAGTGGTCTTCATAAAAACCTGGTCCTGTCATTTATTAATTCATTTGATGTATGTTCAACATTGATTATAATTCAACATTCATTGATGTTGGCCCTAATAAGTTACTTACATGAGTCAGATTTTACATCAGTGAGAAATGAAGGTCCATTTTGAGTTTTTCATATAAATTTATTATTATATTGTGACTGTCATATGTAGCTTCTTAGTTTTTATATTTTTCTTCTTAGTCCATCTTTCTTATCTATTTTTATTTTTTTCCTGTGTTATTTCCAGATCACTGAGCAGAATATCAACATTTGAGATAACCACAACCAAGTGATAAATCAATTTCCTTAAACCTAAATTTTACCTAGCAGTTTTCTTTTTTCTTGTTTCTTTTATTTTACTCTCATACATTACATCTCTGCCTCAGTTTCCCCTCTCACCTCTCCTCCCTGCTCCATTCTCCTGCCCCACCTGCCTTCTACCCCCAGATCCACTTCTCCTCCATTTCCCTTCAGAGAAAAGTAAATCTCTCTTTTTATTTTTCAATGAATATACTCCATTTTCCTTGTTAGTTTAAAAACTATATACTTTATTTTTAATTATGTGTTTATACGTAATCTGTATGTGTATGGTCATGTATACTTTAGTACCTGCTGAGGCCAGAAGAGTATGACAGATCCCCAGGAGCTAGAGTTACAAGCAGCTGCAAGCTGGCAAACATAGACCCTGGGACCCAAACTCAAGTCCTCTGGAAGACAGTCAAGTGTACTGAAGTACTGAGGCATCGCTCCAACTAAAATAGATCTTCTAGATGTCTGATGTGGCTGAGTTCCATTTCTGGGTTCCATGTGAATAATGGGCACACATGGAATACCTCTTGAGTTTTAACTTTCCTGAGTTTCTTAATGCATGGTCCCCACCCTACAGTCAACCAGACTTCCCATTCCTTGTCTCATTCTCCTCCTCTCCTCTGTGTACTCCTTCACCCTCCCCCACTCCACATAGTTCACACACACACTGGCTGGACATTTTTTCCTAACTGTCTTATTTTACTGGCACACAAAGTCCATAGTCATTTGATGTTTTAAAAACCTTATAAATCTCCAATCGTTTCAGAAAGTTTTGTTAAATTAGTTCTTCATTATCTAAATCTATATTTCATCTAAAATAGAAAATTTGATTGGTATTAATCTTTCAGTTCCTGCCTTTGCAAACAGCTTTGTTTGCTTTAATTCATCCCCCAAACTACTTTTGGCTAAAAGTAATAAATGCATCACCTCACATCTGTCACCTCCACCAAAGAATCTAATACTCCTTCACTACTATCAGATGTTCAAATTGTGTCATAGATTAAAGAGCCAATTGTCTGGTATTGTGGTTCTTGTTGTTCTATCTACCTTTACCTTGCTCAGACATGATAGCTCAGCTTTTCTAAGCTGCTGCTTTTTTCTTTTTTCAGGGAAAGGCTGAAATATCAAAGAGAGAAACACTACAGTCAAATCTCATCCAGCTATCTTCCAGCTTCCTCAGCCTTGCTCCTGGTTGCTTCTAATGCTGCTGTTTTCCTACGCCTGCCTTAAATACCCTCTTTGCCCAGCTGTATCCCATTCAGGTTTAATGCCTTGAATTTACAGAAACACAGAAGGATCTCTGTCTCTGGAGTTATGGGATTAAAGGCATAGGTCACCATTCCTGGCTTTCCTTGTGCTGTGATTAAAGGAGTGTGCCCTTGAAACCCAGCTGTTTGGCCTTGTACCCACAGAGATTCTCTGGATCACCGTGCTGGGAAAAAGTGTGGGTTACCACTGCTCTTGTGATCCCTAGACCTCCCAGAGGTCCAGAATGATCTCTGCCTAGTTTGACTGTGGGTTGATCTCTTGATATTCCAGGTTTTATTAAATACATATCACCACACACTTTATTATTTTAAAACTATATTTTTATGACTGTCTATACAATTTTTTCTCTCTCTCAAGACTTTGTACACTTTAAAATATATTGTAATCTGTTTAGAGATTCTTTTCAGTCTGGATATGGCTTTACTGAGCATCTGTAACATTTCCTATCCACATGAGCAAAACACCAAACACACCATGCAGCATGCTGGAGAGCTTTCACTGAAAACACAAACTTATAGGCAGTGGCTGGGAGATAGCCCTCTGTGCTATATGGCCTGTGTGAGAGACTGCAGGAACACACTATGCAGCTTAGCTGATGGCCTGCTGACACCTGCCATGAAATGCATCTTTGTATTGTGGCTGGCATGAGAGACACAAGACTAGGAAGCTGTGTTTATCTCTTTTGTTTGTGTATGTGCATGTGTGTATGTGTGTGTGTGTGTGTGTGTGTGTGTGTGTGTGTGTGTGTGTGTACTTAGAACCTTTTTTTTTAAGCTTTCTAATTTCTTATGTGAATGTAAGCATGCCACATTGGAACTCCATTTGTATGTGGAATTTTCCTTCCCATCCATGAGTTCCCAAATAATAACCATGGAGACTTAATATTAATTATAAATGCTTGGTCAATAGCTCAGGCTTGTTACTAGCTAACTCTTATATTTTAACATAGCCCATACTTTTTATCTCTCCTCTGCCATATCGTGGTACCTTCTTTCAATATGACACATTCATCTTGCTTCCTCTGTGTCTACTCATGACTCCTCAGAGTCTGCTCTTCTTTTTCCCAGCATTTTCCCTGCCTCCCAAAGAAATCATGCCTAGCTATCAGCGAAACTACTATTTATTAAGAATGAGAGCAACACATTTTCACAGTATACAGAGGATTATTCCACAGCACTCTACCAAATTAACTACATACCCAACTGCTAAGTTGCTTCTTGATGTATTTCTGCTTCTAAGAGTCAGCTAATGTGGTTTCCATCACCTCAAACTCAACACATACCAGTTCAACTTACATTAGCAGCTTTAAGCCTCAACTGTTACATTTTCCAAGAACATTTTCATTTCTTTCCAATTGAACATGCCTCTTCACTTCTTCAAGCTTCAGGAAACGTGTTAATAAACTACTATTTGTATAAATAGAGCCAATCACTCGTATTACCAAGAGGGGAGGCTCTTCTCTATTCTGCCTTGTAATTCTTTCAGTACATAAAGTAATGGTGACTTGCACCATTCTGGATAGCAGAAGATTTCAGAGACTCTTCTCGGAGCACCTTAATGGGGATTTTGTGCACAGCAAGCTGTTGTGACTCTGTGGTCAGATCTAAGACTAATATTGACTGAATAAAAATCTTTCTTGGCACCCTAAAGTAAATCAAAGACCACTGGGCCTTCCAAATGATAGTATCCACCTTGACTGGAAAACACAAAGCACAAAGAAGCACTTTCTATTCATTGCCCCTGTCAGTGGAAAATGAAACCAGTGTGAACCAATCAGAAGCACCCAACACTGAAGTTACATAAAGAGGGATTTTCTATTGGGACACAACAGCTGGATTTGAACACAGATTTCTTTTTACTTACTCTCGACATCTCTTACAAAGTCCCCAGATTACCTCTAGTTTAGAGGTGTCTGAATGAAGCATTGATGTCTGCACAAACCCTAAAATTATATTATTCTTTAGCTTTACTTTGTTATAAAAAATAACAAGCTGCTCTTAAAGGCAGGTGCCATTTCAAGCAGTAGATGGCCATCAAAATAGGAACTTAATGAAATTACTAAGGTTTCTTTGTCTCACAATGTTGACAGGTCATATCCCTTTTAAATATTACAAATCCTTTATACGTGCACACACGCACACACACACACACACACACACACACACACACACACACACACATGCATATCTTTCAGTTTGGGGTATTTATGGGATGAACTTGTGTGCCTCTGCATCTGATTTTTCTTCAGCTCTTTTTCTCATTTTGTTGTCATTTTCTGATTTATTTGTTTTGTATTTATTTTATTTTATTTCCTAGAAGCCTATTTGTTTCTAACAAGTGACGGAAAGGGTGTTGATCTGGCTGGGAGGGGCGGGAGGAGGAAGTGAAAGGAGCAGAGGAAAGAAGAAACAAATGAAAATATATTGTATGAAAAGATCTGTTTTCAATAAAAGAAAAATAAATACGGGCAACAAATGTAAGTACTACGACTTTCACAGAACAAAATGAATGTTTAAAAATATTTAACAATCCTCTACTGCTTGAGACAAAGCAGATACTATCATCAGGATATGAGCTATATGTCTTTATCTAGAATATACATGTATATGTAGTTTCACAATTATTATTTTACTTCTAGATACTATAATTTATCAGCAATTTATCTCTTACTAAATAAATTAAAATATAAATTTATAGTTTTAAAGATCATTTATGTAAATTCTGGATAAAACCTCTGTCAAATTTTGGAGGAGACCACAGAACATGTCATCCACTCATCAGTGGAGAGTCCCACATGCCTGCTCCTACTTCCAGAGCACATGACTAGTCCAGACTTAGTGAGAAAATTCTAGTTTCTAGTGACTTATACATCATGTGAGGTCTTCATGAATATATGGTGTTGAATTAATAATGAACTCAAATTTGCATTTGTGTAGCTGGAGCTAACTGTATCTGAGGAGAAGGCAAAATAAGGATTATTTTATGAGGAAATATGACGCACTAAACAACTAACCAGGGCTCATAGAGGCTCCTGGAGCCTGAGCTGACAACCAGGGAGCCTGAATGGGTCTGACCTTTGTCCTCTGTGTACACGTTATCACTGTGCAGCTTGGTCTTCTTGTGTAATAGTGGGAACAAGGGCTGCCTCTGACTCTTTTGGCTGCAATTGGGACCCTTTTCCTCCTATTGAGTTGCCTTGTCCAGCTTTAATACAAAGGAATGTGCCTAGTCCTATTGCAATAAGATATGCCATGGCTAGTTGATATCCCTGGAAAGATCGTCCTTTTTGGAAGGGAATGAAAGAGGAATGGATCTGTGGGATAAGGGAGGGTCTAAGAGGAGAGGAGAGAGGGGAAACTGTGATTGGGATGTAATATATGAGAGAAGAATAACTCTAAGAAATGCAATTAATTAATTTTGAGTGTTTTGGACTAGAGTGTAAAAAGCATTCAGGTGTAATGTCATGAGACCCTCTTATGTGTTTTCCAGTATATAGATTAATATATATATGTGTGTGTGTATACTATATATACGTACATATATATATATTACTTTGTTGGCTAATATATATATATATAGTGATTATGTCAAAATGAATGACTTTGGAAATTCAGCCTTTTAATTCAGAGCGACATGGCTCAACAGACTTTGGCATACCCCCTTCTGCACTTATTGCTTTTATCTATGGGAAGCCCGTGTGTGCTTTTATTGTTCAGTTTCCAGCTGTGCCTATGCAGCATCTTGCCTGCAGAACATTTGGATTTACTTTCTGCTATCTGGTAGAACCATGCCTCTGGACAAGGACAATCACTTCAGTGCAGATGCAACGCCTTTCATCTTTCTTCTGCTGCTTTCTGCTTGTGCTTCTTTGATGAAGGTACTTGGGTTACTTACAGGGTTAGAAGAAGTAGAAGATGCACATAAAATACTGCACGTTATGAATATTCATTTGCCCCCTGTACCTTTCAAGGTCTTATATACATGAAACATTATGCTGAACATGTGAACAAAATTAAATGTAAAACATTCATCTCATATATCTTCAGTATTAATAACCCAGTTAATTATTGGGTAGTTTCTATTATTTTATTGTACTTTAGTATTTTATTTGTTGCTGTTGGGAATTCAACCAAGGTATCATGTGAGCCAAGTAACAAAAATTTTAAGTACCTACAGAGGACCATCATTCTTTCAACTACTTTGGTTCTGCATTAAATATTGAGCTAAGCACTTAAAATCCTGCTCTTGTGAGTTTGTGTTCAATATAACTTAATTAAAAAGTATGTACAATATATATGAAAATTAAATATAAAACACAGAGTTGATGGTTACTTCTTAAGGAAAAATAATGTAGGACAAGAGAGCAATCCTACAGTGAAGAACTATGGCTTAAGGAAGAAAGTGAGGGAGCCAGCTTTGTTGTGAATCTTCCTGGATGAGACAGATCCAGGCAGAGTGGACTTTTAGAAAGGTGTTTGTAGTTGGAAAGGCCTGAAGGAAGGCAAAGAGCCCCAAACACACGGGAGGACATCACAGGCAATGACACGGGATCAGGATGCAGAAGTAGAACAGGTAGCAGGGACAACAGCAAACGCTGCCAACCTTGGGAAGGCCTGCCATCTGGTTTCCCAGCACTTTCACCAGTGACACCTGCGACATAAATGTCAAGATCAGAGTTGAAGCCAGACCCTGAGAACCAGCAATCAAACCACAAAGGAAAGATCACAATTATTCAGCTGCCTCGGTTTCTACTGAAGCAAGCATAGGAGATGGTGATGCAGGGGAGCCTTGCCCAAGACTTTTGAAAAAATCCAAACCTGTAAGCCTGCCTGGGCCAGTATCCAGGATGAGTCTTACAGATAAGGGGAACACAGAAGCTAAATTTAGCACAGAAAAAGCTGCACATTGGAGACACTGACAAAGTGTTGCCTTTCCTTAACACTGTCAACATCTTAGAGGGGAGAAGGGATACTATTTTTAACAGTGATGCAGCTTTCAGAATAGATGATAGCAACAACAAAAACTCTAGCTACAAAATAGGTACTGACACATAATTTATTTGTTTGCTTTCTGGAGTGAAAAGGATGTTGACCATGTTGGGAATGTCTTATCTCTTCCATATAAAGGCAGATACCCACACATGCACCTTCCTTCAATTCTTTATAATACAAGCTGGCCTGGAACCCAACTAGGTAGTATTAGGTTGACCTAAAACTTATTGCAATCCTCCTGCCTCAGCTCTTCAAAGACTAGAGGGACAGCTATACTCCATCATGCTAGGTATGGTGTATTATATTTTTCTGCTTTTCCCCAGATTAAGAATTAACTTTGGTTTTGGTTAGCTCCACTTTGCTGCTGGTGAAATAAATCCAGATTATTAGAACATTCTTTTGAAGAGCAAAGCATTTGAGAATTCATTTTTTTCTATTAATGTTATTAAATTTCATGTTTTTCTCATAGCAATGAGAAGAGGAGGGGTACTTGAAACAAAAGTCATTCCTGCATTCCATATTTACATATTTCTGAAGCAATTCCACATACACTAATTTTTAAAGTATGGCTAGAATTCATGATATGACTAGTTTTTGAATAGCACTTTCACCTAGGCTCACAGATGTAGCAACTGCTTGTTAGATTTAAGGGGTTTCCATCCTAAACCTATAGCAGATACCTTTAAAGGGAAGAAAGAAAAAAATGTGTGCTGGGGAAAGGAGAAGGGCAAAGGCTTCAGAAGATCATCTTTCTGTCCCCCAAAAGTGACCCTTGACTTTCTCCAAATTTATTAACAGGCACATACTCATAAATGACATTTCTCATTTATTTTTCTCACTCCTAGCCAAGCAAAAATATACTGAATTAGCTAAAAGCCAGAAGTGATCCATAAAAGCAAAGCCTTGTCATTTGGAAATTATCAAAGAGCAAGAGATGACTCACACCTTTTTGCAAAAGTTCAAATCATGATCACAAACTGCAAACCAATTTCCGTTGGGTTTCTCATAAAAGAGAACCATGGAGGGAAGTGCTTTGAGTTCTATAAAGAAAATATTTTTTCCAAATAGAAGACTGATGAGTTAGAACACACAAGATATTTGGAATGAAAAAGATTTCTTTCTTCGTGATCTCCCACAGTTTTTCTTCTGTTGACACCAGAGTCAATGCTAGAGAAAACAAGGGTTTTTTGTTCGGATGGGACCCCCACAAGATCACTTAGTCAAGTTTCATGTGGTCATTATGGATTAAACTAGACGAAAAAGTAGCAGATGGCTTTGTCTCCTCTTTCATAACAGATTCTGGAACTCTTCTAGGCTTCCAAATTAACTCTGTGATTACCATCTAACTTTTTCTTTCATTATGATCCTGTCAGTGTTATTACAGTTTAGATTATTACTACAATCACTTCTGGCATCACTGTACACCCTGCTGTGGGGATTTGTAGGGAATTCCTGCTCAAAGACTTTTCATTCTGTGTGTTTGCATTGACCTAGTGATTTAGTAAAGACCCTCTGACTTCAATACAGTGCTAGAAGATAGAGACATGGCCTAATGTAGGCAACATTCCTGTATTCCTCAAGTTCCTGTCTGCTTCTTTTCCTCTTTTTTTTTTTTCATGCCTTCTGTAGAGAATTAACTGATAATATAGTTTCTGACACAATGTTGACTAAAGACTTCAACATAGGTTTGTAACAAACTGTGTTTTAATTACCATTCAGTAAAGGATGTTTTGAATCTTGTTATTTCTTGTTTAATCTATGGATTTCTTATTTTTAACATGTACTTCTTAGTTTCAAAAAGCAGACTTTTCTATACATATTATTGCTCTTGGCAACTTAATCCACTGTAATCAAATAATCTTTGAAATGGATCAAGACTTACTTTATAGATAGGTTTTGATCTGTGATAAAAGTTCTATTGAAAAAAATTTGAATGGATAATGAAAATGTGGTACATATACAAAAGTTAAAAAAATGAAATTTGCAGGTAAACGGATGGAAGTAGAAAATATTATACTCAGTGAAGTAACCCACAACTAGAAAGATAAATATGTCATACCCCTATTATTTGTGGATTAGCTAGGTCCAAATCTTTAGATGTGAGTATGTTACCTGGAGTAACCACAGAAACTAGGAAAGAAAAAAGGAACCATTGTGAACCAGGGAGAAAGAGTTCTGCAGAGGGGAGTAGCAGGACACAGGTGCCATAAAGGAGGAAATAGGAAAAATGATGGAAGAGCTTGATTGAGAAGGAAAAGAAGGAACAGGGAGCTTAATATAGATGGTGAGAAAGAAGTGATAAATAACATAAGGGATGCTTGAAAAAGCCATAGGAAAATAAACTATTTCTCTCTCTCTCTCTTTCTCTCTCTCTCTCTCTCTCTCTCTCTCTCTCTCTCTCTCTCACACACACACACACACACACACACACACACACACACACACACACACACACACTTACATGAAATGAAGCTATGCCATTCAAGATAATGGTATCTACAAGAACCACAGACTAACAATACTCCAGCATCAGTCATAGGAAGCCTCCCTTTGAGTTGTTGGCCAAGGCAGTCCAATAGACTCCAAAAATTATATAGACTATTACCATTGCCCTTGGTTGAATCCTAAAATTTAAAGGTAAGACCCTATTTCTAAAAATACCACACACTTAGGACACAGGACTTGGAGAAATGGAACTGACCCAATAGCCTTCTACCTAAGGTGCCATGACTAACTCTCACGCTAAGTGGTGATATTCAAGCTGCTAAGTGTGACACTCAAGCTACTAAGGGGGAAAAAATCAATAAGGTTATCCTACCCAGCCTATGAAACACAATGAAAAAAATGACATAATGTCTCCAAGGATACAATAGTGCCCCTTATCTATTAGAGGTAATCATAGCTACCTAGTTAGTTTTAATGTCTAGTCAATAGAAAGGAATCCATGCCAGGTACTAAACCAATGTTCCATACCTGCTGAGGTCACAGAGCCCAGAAGAGAACCCACTACTGCCATTTCCCTAAAACAGTGAAATTTCTAAAACATTTTATATATTTATCCTTTTATTCACCTAAAGTGTGGTTCTCACCCCTCATAAAAAATTTTCTTTTTGCAATAGCAGGAGACCATTACAGAAGCCTACAACTGCTCAAAATACAATAAATAAATAAATAAATAAATAAATAAATAAATAAATAAATAAACATGGGATGCCCAACCCCACTAGACCATCTTCAATGCAATCCCTCACAGCTAAGGCTCAGGGAACTTGGAGGAAGAAAAGATAGAAATACTGTAAGAGCCAGAGGACCAGGATCTGGTGTCCTTCATATAAGAAGGGGAATCCATATGCAATAAATCTCAGCCAAATGTCTCCTAAACAAAACATAGTCAAAAACAATATCAGTTAACATGCAGGTGTTGACAGGGAAAATCTCACAAGACCCAACTCCTAGATTAGGAGCTATAGACAATTGATGCTTGCTGAGGAAAGGAGAATTGGTGCTCTCCAGGAAGAAACCTTCTATTAGTTTATTCAACTGGAAATAGTAAACATAAACACATACACTTGTTAGCAGCACTTATAGACTCAGTAGGACACACACACACACACACACACACACACACACACACATCCATGTATTAGCAATAGTAATTAAACAAAAAGAGGCCATAGAAAACCCAGGAGGCACTGGAGTAGGAAAGAAGAGTGGATATGTTGTAAATATGGTACTCATGCATAAAATCCTCTAAAAATAAAAATAGCATAAATATAATGGGATTAACCAACCATTTTTCTGATTGGATTTAAGTCAAAATCCACCAGATAGAATTCATACCTCAGAACCTATGACAAGACAGAACCTTCTTGGAAAGAACCTATTAAAAGTTATTTTTAAGTGGACAAAATACGAACTTGACTTCTAAGAACTTATACATGTATATTAATATATTTCTGAATCCTCAATGGAGAAACTGGTCTTTGCAGTAGGTAGTGATTAGCACAGAGACTCACAAAAGAACCATGTATACAGAAACTTCTTTCAAAGCTCAAGGATCTTTGTTAAAAAGAGATAGAAAAATGTATCAAAGTCATGTGTAATCTATGGCTATAAACAACAATGCATTTGGACACACCAGGACAGCTGCATCTATGAACTTGAAGCCTTTGTGACAGCTTATACAAGACCTATACAAGAGTAAGCCAGATCAAATCCCAGCATGGAGAGGGGCAGTAGATATGAACTTCGCCTCTACTGACAGCTGATAGCTCTTGGGAGTGGAAAGGCTGGTTTCTTCTAAAAGAATAGGCCCTGCTAAGTCAACTAGGCCTCAGTGCAAGAACACACATCAAAAATATTTGGGTAGCATAAATTGGTTTTTATGCTTTTTTAAAGACATGAAGTTGGGTGGGTAGTGAAGGAAGACTGGATCTGGGAAGTAAAAATAATCAAAATGTATGTAAAATTTTTAAAGAGCTATGGCTTTTTTGGTTTTAGTATTTTCTTTGACTGATATATCTATTTCAGCTACTGAGCCTTCCATCTCTTGGATTCTGTTGGTTATGCTTGTGTCTGTAGTTCCAGCTCTTTTCTTCAGGTTTCCTATTTCCATCTTTGCCTCATTTTGTGCCTTTTTTTTATTGCTTCTACTTCAGTTTTTATTTCCTGGAATGTTTCTTTCAATTTTTGGTTTACCTTTTCTTGGTTTTCTTTCAAGGTTTTGTTCATCTCTTCCATTTTCTTGTTTGTATTTTCTTCTATTTCTTTAAGGAAATTTTTTATATCTTCTTTGAAGGCTTCAATGATCTTCATAAAGATGTTTTAGGTGTTGTTTCCTTCTGCTTCCTCTTCATTGCTCTGTTCAGGTTTTGTGGTTGTAGAACCACCAGTTTCTTCTGGAGTTGCCTTGTTGTTCTTTATATTATTATATATATTTTTGCACTGGCGTCTGCCCATGGCTTCAGTGGTTCACGATTAGGAGACTCCTAGTCAGTTGTGGCAAGAAGGCTTGTGTGTCTTCTGTCTCCTCTGAGCAAGGGGTCTGCTCAATCTCTGACTCTGTTCTGGGCAGGGGTCTGAATTTCAAGGCCTCAGTCCTTCTCTGATGATGCAGTTTTCCCTGGAGGTGGAGCCAGCAGTGCAATGTCCCCTCTTTTAAGAGTGGGTGGAGGAGCCTCTTACAGCCAAACCCTAGTCCTGTCTGCTAAGGAGTGTCAGGGTTCAAGCACCACAGACCGATCCTGGTCCTGGAACACAACTTTCTAGTAGGGATTCAGGTGCTGGGGCCTGCTCACCTCACCTCTCCTCTGGACAGAGTCTGAATTTCAAAGTCCTCAGTCCTTCTCTGCTGATGCAGTTGGAGGCGGGGTGGCCGCACAAGGTCCCCTCTTTTAGGAGTGGCTGGAGGAGACTCTCACAGCCAAACCCTAGTCCTGTTTGCTAAGGAGTGTCTGGGGTCAAGCAGATAAAATATGTTTCAGTGACAGATCCCAAGTACAGCGATGTGTCAGGGAGCAGAAGAGGTTCCCTGGGTCACAAAGTTCATTTAGTTTGATTGGGATTGTCGTCAGGTGACAAATACAATGGTCAAATTTAAGTTAGTGTATATTCAAAAAATGTTTATTTAATTTTATTGAAATTGTATTTCAGTGAAAGAAAACATGAACCATGACTCTATTACCTTTTTCTACTTCCTGTTTTCTCGACTCTGGCTACACTAAGCCAGGCCTGAGTAGGCAGCGGCAGCCAACCATCTGTTTCTTTCTCCAGCTTCCTATTGGCAGAGTCCACCTTCCTATTGGCAGAGTCCACCTCCCAGTTACCTTCAGTTTGTCTCTCCATGTGACCAGTAGGAACCTAGTAAGCTTCTCTGGTACAAATTCTCACTTTAACAGGAAGTAGTACAAGTCATGTCTTAAAGATAATTAGCTTCCAAAATAAGCAGGAGTTCATTCCAACATGCCATCTGCCTCCAAAGAATTAAAAAAACTTGATAATTAGGTTTGGGGTGTCTTAATAGCAGAATTCTTGCCTTATATGTGCAAGATACTAGAGTTGATCTCTGAAAAGTCGAAGTTTTTTAAAAAAAATCCTAGATAGTAACTCATCTAGTGAACTAGGTGGTCACAATAATTCTACAAAAAAGATAGTAACACCAAGTCCAGTAATGACATCAAGAAACACAAAATTACATCAAAGGGCTACCTACAATGTGCTAGTGACAAAATCATTAGGACTTCATAATTTGTAAAAATATTAGAATAACTTCTAAAAATATTACAAAATTGATACCTGAATTAAGAAAATTATTTTATGTACCAACATAATTTTATATGTACTATTTTACTAATCATTTACTTTAGTTCTGGGAGGGAGATCAAGGAGGGATATAAAGCATCATTATTTTAGACCAAGAATCTGATGTTTTAGTCAAATATGTCACTGAATACATCAAGACTAGTTCTTATATTTTGTCCCTCACAACAGCAACCAAAAGAACTTAGATCTATATGGTTTTCTGTCTGAAAAAGATTACAGGCACTGAGGGCTGTGATAGTTAATAATGACCATCAACTTGATAAGGTCTAGACTGACCTAGAACACAAACCACTGGGCATGGCCATGAGGGAGTTTCTACTGGATTAATTGAGTGGGAAGGACAATAATGAATTAGGATGATACCATCCCATAGACTGAGGTCCTAGATTTAGCAAAAAGACAAAAAGGTACTGTACATCCTAACTTATCTATCTGCTTTCTGATGGTGGATCCAATAAGAACAGCTGCCTCAAAGTTCTTACTGCCCATGCCTACCCCACATTGGTGGACCATGCTCCAAAATAAACCATTCTTTCTTTAAATTGCATTAGTCAAATTATTTCCCCTAGAAATAAGAACGGAAATTAATACAAAAGGTTTCCTATGGTTTTTTGGCTGAGGTGACACTTGTACTGAGCTGCCAAAGATGGCTGAGGTAAGAGAATATTGCAGTTAAAAGAAAAAATTATAAGCAAGTCCAGCTCTCAGTAGGGTCTGGCTCAGGACCTATAGAAAAGGAGGCATTTGGGGACAATAGCAGGTTAGCTGGATAGGGATGAGGTTCAAGTTGCAGATTCAGTCAGGAAAGAATATAGCATAGTGAAGAAGATGGCAAATAGGATATGAAAGGTCACTGGTAATTTGCTAAATCTTCTAAAGAACACATTAAAATAATAAAACATATATCCCAGAACACATAAAAAATTATGGTTATGATAAAAAGTAGGTAAGTGGTGTGTGGCTACAAAAGGGAAAGTAATAAGATGAGCCAAACTTGTTTAGGAGGTTTTCCATTCAGGATGAAAAGAAAAGCTCAACCAAAGCACACATTTCTCAGTGTGCGAGAGCCTTGCTTTATTGAAAACAGGAATAAAGGACTTAATGAGAATAAGCAATCCATGTGGAAAAGTGTCTAAGAGGAATTTCTCTCAAAATAAGGGGGCTGGATGAGAACAAGACTAAAGACAATCCTTAAGCATTGAAACCAAGAAGGAGAACTTTAATCATGTGGGGAAAGTCAAAGGAGATTGAACATGAGGCTGGATGAAGATGAATGCAATGTGGCACCCATATGTACTTCGGCCCTTTAAATAACATGATATGCAGAATCCTGAATTAACAGGATAAAAGAAACAACATAGAATTAGAAATGTTGGGAAGAATAAGAAGAACATTTGAGAACTGAAATTGCATCCTTTAAAAAACAAGAGGTGACTTTAATGGCTGAGCTAGTTCTCCAGCTCCATAAGGCCAACTGAATTATCATCAGTCAGAAATGAGGTTTATTCATTGCTTACAGCAGAATTTACTATCAACAACAATAAGGTTAATTCAAAAACTTAGAGACATTATTTTAACAAATATCAATTTAGATAGCCATTCATACACGTTGGTGCTTTTGATTAATTGTTTCATCTAGTTATTGTTTTTTTTTTTGCTGTTGCATTATTTGAATCCCTTACATATTTGGGGGATTAACCTCTTATTAGATGCCTGGTTTGCAAAGGTTTTTCTTCTGTTCTTCAGCACATCTTTTTATTCTATGGCCTGCAAGCTTTCTAGCCTGTTGTAATCCTGCTCGTCCATCTTTAGCTTCTTTTCTGATGTATTCTACAGTCATATCCAAAAGAATTCTTTCTCAGGTCAGTCCATGAAGCTTCTCTATGTGTTATAATTTATCATTTTTACTATTTAAGTAAAACTCTCTTAAGTTTGGTTTTATATGTGGCATAAAATTAGGATTCCATTTCATCCCACAACATCTGGATAAACAGTTTTTGAACTGTCACTTATTGAATGGATTGTCCTTTTCCTATATTGTGGCGCTTTTTTACCAAAATGAGTTACAATAAACATATGGACGTACTTCTGAGTTCTATGTTCTGTTCCATTAGTCTATATGTCAGAGTTGATTCCAGTAAAATGATGCTTTGATTATTATAGTTTTATATTTTATTTTATTTTACTGAAAATAGTTTTCTCATAAAATATATTTTAAAATAAGTTAGCATAATATTTCTGCTCATGTCTGCTTTGTTTATTTGTGTTCAGGGATTCCATCTAATTTTAGGACTTACAAACATTTTCTATATAAAACAACATTGTAGCAGTAATATGAATTACACTGAATCTTTATATTGCTTTCTTAAGACTGGATGCTTAAGGATGGTAATTCTTCTAATCTTTGAAAAAGGTATATATTTCTATATATTGGTGTCTTCAGTATTTTTTATTGATGCTTATAATTTTCATAGTGATATTATCAATCCCTCTTTTTATCTTTGTTCATAAATATTTTATACTATTTTGAATAAGGTCATTTTATTGATTTCTTTGTCAGATAAACCATTGCTGGTATATAATAATGAATGATTTTTATATTCTTATTTTTTAATCTTGAAAATTTATTAAATTAGTTCATTATTAGTTCTACAGTTTCTCTGTAAACATCATGTCAAGAGTTTTCTACATACAAAATTGTGTCATCTACAAATGAAGACATTTGAAAACTTCAATTTTTGTTTCAAGGGATTTTTTTTCTTGTCCTGTGACTTTGGCTAAGACTTCTAGTACTGTACTGAGTACAAATTATGAAGATGAGCAAACTTGTCTTCTCTTTCCTGATTAAGATTTTTATTTTACATGTAGAAAGAATATCAAATCAAATGAGTACCCTTGTCATCTCCCTAGATCTTCTATCCAGGTGACCTTCAAGCTGATATATTGTGTCCTTGGGGTAAAGTCACATCATGTGTAAGATTATTGAAACATGTGCTGAACACTGGGGACTTTTCAAAGAACATAAATCAAACCAGCAGCATGATCAAAGTTGCTGGAATACAGTGGTGTGTGTGTGTGTGTGTGTGTGTGTGTGTGTGTGTGTGTGTGTGTTGCTTCACATTCTAGAGAAGACACAAAACAAAAGTTCAGGGGTGGGGGAAGCCAATAAGGGTCTAAATCCAGGCAGAAACAATAGAGAGGAAGGAGAGATAATTCCTAGGGTCTTTTGAATAAAAACTGATGTGTTTTATGGGGAAATTGCTGAAGAAAGTGAAAATGATCCCAAGGTTCTTTTATTTGGGGACTGAATGTGGATAAAATATAAACTTTTTCTGGCTTTCCTATCTCTCATTATACCTTTCTTCATTTAAAATGTGTCAGTCTCTTTAAACACACACACACATACACACACACACACACACTTATTTATTAGAACAGGTGTTCTAATAAAGATGGGGTGGGTATGTAAGAGGAAAGATCTGGGAAACATTAGACAAGGGGGTGCAGGTGAATATGATACATCACAAATGTGAGGTAAAATAAAAAACATTGTATTTAAAATGTGTTATTTTCAAGAGTTAAGTCATAATTAACATAGTTCTCATTTAAGAGAAAGACCAATTACAGATTTATCAAAGAGACAAATAATTTTAAAATTTTTAAACTCACTTAAAATCAAAATTTTAAAATCCAACAAAATGTTATAATTGCAGGACAGAGTGGAAAACTGTGTTAGATGTTATAGATGAACACAACACTCATGAGAAAAGCTTCCTATTATTTTTAGACAGGATTAGCATTTGCATAAAACATCAGTTTACATTATGGTTTTACTTGGGATAGTTTTTAGTAATTACCACTTAAAACACAAAGCAGAGGTCACTTCACATGCAAGGTAACAAAAGCACTCAAGGGCCATTCCCATTTTCATATTAACCAGTTCCCAGAATAATGGCAGATAGTAACACAGATGATAAAGCAAAACAAAATATCCTTTACCATTTAGGGAAGAGTTGAGAAGACAAAATATATATGGATGCTGAAGAACAAGCAAGGATGTGTGCATGTGTGGAAAGTAGGCCATGAGACAGAAGTGTCTTATCGGAATCTGGGAGCCAAAGAAATGGTAAAAGACTGTAAGACCTGAAAGCAGAAGCAGGGCTAGTGGGAAGGAGAAAGAGACCAGCAGCAAGAACAGGAGGCTGGGGAAAGGCAAACATAAATAAAGTATATGTGAAAATGCACATGGAACCTAGGATTCCATTTGCTAAGTTTATACATTTTCTTGAAGAAAACTGGGGAGGGGAGCTTTACACAGAGCATACATGCCTTCCGCTAGCCAAGTGTGGGAAAGTAGAGCACAAGCCCAGGTGAAAGAACAGAGATCAGTTACATAAGAAGGAAAGCAACTAACAACATGCAACAGTCACAACTGGTTGCCGTGACAAGGTTGGAAGAAAAAGCAAGTTCTGCTCTAGTGGTAGGATGCTCACCAATAGAAACACTGCTACACATGAAAGCATGAAATTTAGGAAATGGTGGATCACTTTTAATGATTAGTCCTGGACATCAAGATAGACAGTCCCTGCTGGAATTGGCTTTTATTTTCCCTTGCCTCACTAAAACTGAAATAAAGCAATGTTCAAACAAGTTAAACTTCTAATGATTAAAGCTTTTATCACTAACAGAAAACTAAGCATATTTGATAGAACCATGTCAAACTCCATTGTTATTCAGGGCCTGATATTTTTCATCAGAATAAGTAAGCAAACCCAATTGTAATATTTTTAAAAAGCTATCATTACTCAAAATAAGAGGCATGCATGCCCATAGTAACTGGGGTAGAATCTGGACAGTTTATTACTTCTATATACTCTACAGTCAAGCAGTCAAGGGACATAGAATTATGAAAGCGAGACTGATAGCAAGGAGTCCAGCACTCTGTCAAAAATCAGTAGATTTGCCAGGTGGTGGTGGTACATACCTTTAATCTCAACACTCAGAAGGCAGAGGCAGACAGATTTCTGAGTTAAGGCCAGCCTGGTCTACAGAATGAGTTTCAAGACAGACAGGGCTACACAGAGAAATTATGTCTTGAAAATAAATATGGATTTAGTAGATTATTTACACATGTATATACATATATACATATGTACATCTATATATATATTCATAGAAATGTTTGCACATATATCAATAATAGCTAATCATGAATTTGGGAAGGGAGAACTGAAGTGAAAGAGGGAAGTGTGGGAATGAAACAGATGTGGTGCTTATAAATGTAATTCTCAGGAAAAAATATTGTAAAGCAAAAAAAAAAACAAATTAAGAAATAGGTAAACATACATATGTAATTACAATATGCAAAGAAACCAACAAATTTAAAAAAATAAAGACAACTGAGCTTGAAAATTCGTAGGCAAACTAACAGATTCCTCGGGCTAAAGACAGTGAGATAAAGGGATTGTTAAAAGTTTAAATATATATAGAAATAAAACTCCAACTATGCTGTAAAGTACTTTAAGGAAAAGTTAAAGCATATATTTGTATCAAGATATAGTTCTAATAATGAATGGAATTTGTGTGTGTGAGCCTTCATATGCGTGTTATATGTATGCTCTTTTTGTGTTCACAAGTATGCACACCAGTGATGAGGGAAGAGAAGAATGTCATGTACCCTTCTCTATCACTCACTATTCCCTTAAGGCAAGCTTGGTCTCTCATTAAGCTCAAGGCTCACTGATTTTTTTATACTAGGCTGGCTAGACAATAAGCCCAGTGATCATCCTTTCTTGTCCCTCTGACCCTTGGTCCTGCACTAGGGTTATAGTCATTAAGTACTCATGCCTGGCTTTTATATTAGTGCCAAAGATCTAAACTCAGGTCATTCCATTGTGCAGCAAGTGTCTTACACCAGGAACAACCCTCTCTCCCTAGAATGAAATTGTCAGACCAAGGGAGTCTTTAAATTTAGAGGTATTATTGAAAAGCACCCACTTTTATGGAATAATCTGAAATGTAAACATACCCTACTGCTTCTAGAGAAGGTAAAAATTAATGAAAAAACAAAACAAAGCATTTTATCTCTAGTAGGAAAAAATGGGAAAACAAGAAAAAAATTATGGTCTTATTTTTCCTGATATTAGACATTGGAGAATAAAACCAGAATATTTTAGGGGAAAAATACTTGTGCACCAATTGAAATTGTCTTTCTTAGATAAGGATGTTAGAAAAGCATACGCACACAGGCACAATTGAGAAAATACCACTAACCTATCTGTTGTGGGAAAGTGATTTTAGGCACACCCAAACATAAATCATTGTCAGTGGCATTAAATCACAACAGGATAAAAATTTTCACAAAACTGCCTAAAATGGCAAAGTATATTCTCTGACTGCAGTTGGCAGTGATGGAGATTATATCAGTGCTTCAAGCATGTCAAATAACCACTGAACTACAGCCCTGGGAACATATAGATGAAAAAAATTGTTGGGTAAGTAAATAATTAGTATTTTGTCTTACATAGTGGTAGGTAATAGCTATTGTTTAATTCATGACCATTATTTCTTTTTAAGATAATTTAACAAGCACAAAATAATTTATGTAAATACATTATAAATGACTAGAAAGAAACAGAGGGAAGAAAAAGGTTGGTTGGTAAAAGCCATAACACTAATACAAATGTAAAAAAAAAAAAAAA